>CM035170.1:103818150-103938116 GCA_020205615.1 Panax quinquefolius | reverse complement strand
AAATCCATCGAACAGGATGGTATTGTTAGAACAGTCTTAGAAATAAGTCTCTCTTAAGCTCTTGGAAACTCTTCTCGCATTCTTCCTCCAAGCGAATTTTGTATCCTTGAGGTTAAATTTGAGTTAATGAAGTAGCGATTGAGAAAACCCTTCCATGAATCTCAGATAATAACCCATTAAGCCCAAAAAGCTACGTACTTGATCCATGCAGGCTTGATTTGCTCCGACTTTGTATTGCTTGATCTTATTTGGATCAGCGGATACTCCAGTGTTTCGACTGCGTGCCCGAGGAATGCTACTTCCTCAAGCGAACTCGCATTTCTTGATTTAGCATATAGTTTGTTTTCACGAAGCCTTTGGAGTACCGACATCAAATGGTGCTCGTGATCTTCCGACTTTTGGAATATATAAGGATATAAATCAATAAAACTGACAAGCAATGAGATCGAAATATTCCTTGAATACTCGGTTCATCATATCCATGAAAAGCATGAGGAGCATTAGTTAGTCAGAAAGATATGACTAGAATTCATAATGCCCATCTAGGGTTACGAAGGCATTCTTTGGAATATCCTCGGTTAATCTTCGGTGATGATATCCGAGCGAAGATCGATTTTTGAAAAGAATTGTGCCCTTCTTATTTGGTCGAAACAAGTCGTCAATCACGGTGGGGATACTATTCTTGATGGTGACATGGTTCGATTCCAGATAGTCATTACAAAATTCGCATACTCTGTCTTTCTTCTTTCTGAATAAAGCAGGGAGCACCCCGAGGAGATGTCTTAGGGCGAATGAAAGCAGATGTCCAATGATTCTTGTAGTTGGACCTTTAACTCTGAAGTTGATAAGAGCCATTCGATATGGGGTTTTAGAAATGGGCTTTGTACGGGTTTAAAGATTAATAAAAATTCAACTTCACGTTACGGGGGTGAGCGGGAAGTTCTTGAGAAATCGTCGGGAAAATCGATATGACGAGGGAATATTATTCAAATTTGGCGTGTCTTTATTCAAATCCATAACATGGGCTAAGAAAGCTTGACATCCGTTTTTTGATAAGCGAATAGCTTTATGATTAGATATGATAGTGATTGATTTTAATGGTTTAGTTGCTTGAATTAAATACAACGGGTTGGTTAGGAATATGAAAACTATGACCTTACGAAAACAATCAATTTTGGCGTGATGAGTAGTTAACGATCGATCCACTAAAATCACATCAAAAGCAAAGTATCTTTAAAGAGATAAGGTCAACGGGTAAGGTAATGGTGCCAACTTAGAATTAAACAAGATTTATAAGCGTGGATGTGATGAAAGTTTCTCTAGCGGAGTTTCCACGAGATAGGTCGAAGTCTAATTTCTCGGTCGAGTTTAAGCGTTGAGCACATGCGGGAGAGATAAATGAATGGGTAACACCCGGTATCGAAGTAAGGTATAAACTTCCCATGAGAATTTATAAATAGCTTACCGTGATCACCTCGTTTGGGTTCTCGCATTATGACCCGGTCGCGACAAAGCGCTTTCTTCCGGAATCGTTGACTTTGACTTTTACTGGGACGATCTTTTGAGTCGTAATCCCCATTGAACTAGGTTTTATTCTGCGTCTGATCTCGGCGATATGTCCTTCCTTTCCCTATTATAGCGTACCTTGAAGCTGTTGTGGGCGGTTTGGGTGATATATCCCTCTTTCGCATTTATAACATATAATGGGTGGTCGTTCTCCTCCTTAGAACCCGATTCTAAACCTTTATCGTCTTCACATAGTGGTTGTTAAATCTCCTCTTTTTAAAATCTCCTCGACTTTGCTTCTTACATTTTCATGACCATGATTACCACGGAGTGGTAACCATTTTTGTCCGTCTGTTTCTTTCTCCATTGGTTATCATTATTACATTATTCTTTATCTACAGATACGATCTGGTTGTGGTCCTCGGTTGGTAGTACTCGTTATCTCATTTCAATAATTGAGCCGTGTTTACAACATCTGAATAAAGAAAGTTTATGAGAAATGAGATCTTGGCGTATCACGGGTTTCGAACCTCTAGAAACATCGCGTCATCGTTCCTCATTCTCCACAAAATGAGGTCTGAACTGGATAACTCTGCAAACTTTGCCTCGTCTTTGAGACACCGTCGTGTTGTTTTGCTCGATCTAATAAACTCCACTTCCTTCGTATATATGAACACTTCCGGAAAGTATTTGTCATTAAATAATTCTGAAAGCGTCTCCCGAAAGACATCTTTGAGTGCGGTGGATGGAGTGCGCTTCTGACTCCCACCGATAATACGCGCGCCCACGGAACATAAAGGTGGCGCGAATGGGACCTACATTCTTCGTGCATCCGAGACATGAATATCTTGGTAATTTGTTTGACCCGTATTTCGCCATGGTGATCGGATCTGGCTTTCCCTTAAATTCTGAGTGGTCCCGACTCTTTGTTTGCTTGCATTTGTGATGACCCGGGTAATTCTATCATTTCCTCTGTATTTTGAACCACGAGTCTCCACAAATGCGATTTTGCATGAGCTATGCAAAAACTTCTAAACATCCCTCGTTCATCATCGCTTTCGATGGTGTTGTTCGCGGGAGGAACATTTCCCGACTGTTACTGCGTTCTCCTCGTTGGTGAAATCTGAGCGTCTCCACGTTCTCATTTCCATTGTTAATATTCTCGATCGACATTCTCGAAATCTTGTCGTAAAAGCAAGGGTTAATTAAGAAATCAATATATCACATAATATCCTATATCTTGACCAACTAACAAATAAGCTTAGGTAGGACACCTTTAGCGAAGGATTTACTCGTCTCTCCCTCCTGAGTTACATTCCCGATCTCATGGAGATCGTATCCCTAGCTACGATACCCATTTGTGGCGCCCCCAAAATAGGTATACATCACACATTACGAGTTGTCAATCGTGATGAAAGAAACAACTACAACTTTATTATTACAATGGTAAAGCGTGAGTTTGAATACAAATATTATCTTACAGACAATATCTATACTCAAATAAATCCTCATCACATTTATTGATACATTATTTTACAAAATGGTGAGGACTACTAAACAATCCTTTCTAAAACCTTCATTCCATTTTACCCGAGCTACGTCTTTCATTTATATTCTAGCCTCTTGAGAAAAATGGAACAAAAAAGGAAAAGGGTGAGCTCACTAGCTCGATAAAGAATATTATGACTAAGATAATATCTGACAAATTATCGTTAGTCTTCAATGAGGGAAAAATTTAATAGAATCTGATAGGCAACAAATTTTAAATCAATATTAGCATGTGAAGTAATAATTCATTAGAAGAGTTAAGTAGAGAATCTGAACTACTACTATCTTACATGTATGAATTTAAAGTTCATCGTCTATCTTTTATCCTGTAACATCAATCGATATACATACGGAATCAAATATTCATCTTTGCACTCTGAGGCGAAGATATTCATCGATTAATCATATTCATTTAAACAGATATTGTTCATCTTTTACTCTGAGGGCGAAGATATTCTTGAAATCATTCATCTTTTTACTACGGGGCGAAGATATTCAATAATATCATCATTTAAGGCGAGGATGATGAAAAATATTTTTTTTAAAAGCGAATCGATTGAAACAAAATGTGAGGATTAAGGATTAAGGTTTCGTACTTGGTTTTATCCGTCCAAAATACCTCAAAAATAATCGTAGTGGTGTAAAATTGAGAATGATCAAAACATGGATCTGATCGAAGCTAGTATCGGAATAGATATTTTGGACAAAAAGAAGAAATTTTATTTTTAATTGAATAGTGCAGTATCGTGAATAGTCTTGAGTATCGTGAATAGTGTAAGTATCGTGAATAGTCTTAGTATCGTGAATAGTAAATCAAGCACTGAAAGATAGAAATTCCACAAAAAACATCTTCACGCTTCATGAATAGTACTCGTGAATAGTAACTTTCGTGAATAGTAACTCATGAATAGTAACTCGTGAATAGTAACTTCATGAATAGTAACCTTAGAGCATGAAAAAGTTCAAATTTGATAAAAGTTCGACGATATTTGGCATAATGATATTGAAGAAATAATATCATTTTGAAGAAAATAACATCCCTTACCTCGAAGAATCGATGCTTGAATGAAAAGGTCGGAAGTGATCTTTGAATGAAACTTATCTTGAGCAACAACTCTCAAAGTATCTAAATACTCACAAAATCGCTCGATAATATAGAGAGAAAAGAAAGCTTATGTTTTACGGTGTGATTTTCAATTCTAACAGTCCTCTATTTATAGGAAAATGTTAGCCGTAAAGGCAGACTTGACACCTTCTTTACTGATGGCTTTACACTGCTTCTTATTGCCACCACCACATTTGAAATAAAATTCAGCACATTTCTTCACCAACCACAAGTGGGGCCCACTCAATTCTAGAATTTTCCACCAAAATCAATTATAAACCTAATTTCCGAATCGATCACCTCTTAAAATTCATAACAAATCATTCGTTCTTTTTAGCGGTTCAAAATTTGTGGACATATACTCGACTTATGTATGTATAACATATCCAAAAATTACAACGATCAGCGGTCGGATTAAAAATTATAACTCACATGATATATCGTAAAAATCTTGATTTGATTTTAATACCTCCATTCAAGACAAAATTCTTGATAAAACACCTCGACATTAAATCATTCGATTATAACCACATAAAACAAATAAATCCATCATTTATAAATATTTTCTTATCATATAAATCGATAATTAATTATTCACAAATAATATTCTGAGAATCCTGATTATAATGACGGTAGTTCCGAGGAAAAGGGGGCTTTCGATAAGGATTTCTCCTTCTTGGCGGCATGATTAGGTGACCAAACCTCTCCTTGTGAGAACTTTCTAGACATTGCCAATAATTTTATCTAATAATATTATTTAAATAATATGAATTATTGATCGATAATGGAGATAATGTGCGGTGACAATTATTGAACAATGATAATATAAAATATCAGCATGACTGATTATTGAATCGATAAAATAAAATATTGAGCGATAACTCTTGTGAAAATTATTGAGTAGTGCTTCTTACGTAACGTAATAATTGACAATCTTCATGCAATCTGGTGTCTTCTTGATGCGACCACAGCGTATTACGTATTTTAACCATAGGGTATTCCAGTCCGGTCTTAGCGGTAACAACTACTAGGTTATTTTTTTTGACTTATATTTGTCGTTTTCTTCGTCGAATCGCTTTTTCCGTTATGGGGCCCACGCATGGGCTGCACGTAGCGATGCGAATATTCCCAAAGCGATTTGAATATTCCACGACCAAACGAATATTCAAGCATGATGAATATTTTATAACTACTTGCTTATTTTGAAATATTTGCGTATTTAACCCTAACTATCCACATTAATCAAATCAACCCTTCTTATTTCAAAATAATAAATAGAAAATTAAATTTCATTAATAATAAGTTGGGGTCTTACATACTACATTATCATCACGTGCGTCTCTACAGAGTCTTTAACTCTATCTCCATTCTTTCTGAGTCACAAAATGGGCCTTGCGTTGTTGACAATATCGCCTTTCGTGCTTGCGTATGATTTTACTTTTCGATCGTCGTCATACCACGTTAAGCTTTTCGGGATGGTATTGGATGGTATGATCATAATCTTTCAGCAGATTCAAGCCAAGCGTCGTTATCGCGTGTTGAGTTCCTTTTGAGTGAAGAAATATTTGAGGCTTTTATGATCGTAAAGATCTCCACTTTCTCCCCATCTGAGTAATGCCTCCAAATTTTAAGTGCTGAAGACAATGTTGCTTGACTCTAGATCGTGAGTAGGATAATTCCTCTCGTATTCTTTGAGTTGTGTCATGAGGCATAGGCTATAACTTTTCCGTGTTGCATGAGAACACATCCAACCCTTTGCTGCGAAGCATCTTTGTAGATGACAAATCCCTCAAGGCGGATGGTATTGTCGAGCAGTCTTTGAAATAAGTCTCCTCTTGAGTTCTTGAAAACTCTTCTCACATTCTTCGCTCCAGCAGAACTTTGTATCTTTAGGGTCAATTTGAGTCGATGGAGTCTGGATTAAAGAGAAAATCCTTCCACGAATCTCAGATAATAACCAATTAAGCCAGAAAGCTCGTCTTGATCCTTGATTTAGGTTGTTCCCGACTTTGAATAGCTTGATCTTTTTTGGGTCAGCGGATATTCCATGACTTGATACCCGTGCCCGAGGAATGCTACTTCTTCTTGACGAACTCACATTTCTTGACTTGGCATAAAGCTTATATTCACGAAGCTTTTGGAGTGTCGACCTCAAGTGTTGCTCGTGATCTTCGCGGCTTTTGGAATAAATAAGGATGTCATGATAAAGGCGACCACAAAGTGATCTAAATATTCCTTGAATACTCGGTTCATCATATCCATGAAAGGCGGCGGGGCATTAGTCGATCGAAAGGACATGGTAGGAATTCATAATGCCGTCTGGAGTTACGGCCGTCTTTGGAATGTCGGTGATTCTAATCTTGATTGGTGATATAAGACGAAGATCGATCTTTGAAAAGAATTTGGCTCCTTACTGTTGGTGAAGCGAGGTCATCAATACGTGGCGATGGATACTATTTTTGATGGTGACATGATTGATTCCAGATAATCAATCTGAAAATCGCATCTCCCGTCTTTCTTCTTCCTGAATAGAGCAGGAGCACCCCGAGGAAATCTTGGGGCGAATAAAGCCGATGTCAACAATTCCTGCGGTTGGGTCTTTAACTCACGAAGTTTGATAGGAAGCCGTTCGATATGGGGCTTTGGAAATAGGGTTTTATCTTACGGGTTGAGGTCGATACAAAATTGATTTCACGCTTCTGAGGGTAGGCGGGGAAGTTCTTGAGGAAATCGTCGGAAATTTATTAATGATAGAAATATCGTTCAAAAGCGGCGTATTTTTGTTTAAATGCGTGACATGAGCTAAGAAAGCTTGACATAGTTTTTTAATAAGCGAATAGCTTTATGGCTTGAGATAGTAGTGATTGATTTTAATGGTTTGGTCGTTTGAATTAGCATAATCCCCAAAATAGGTATACATCACCCATTACGGGTTGTCGATACATGATGCGAAGCAACTACAACTTTATTATTATTACGAGTAAAGCGTGAGTTTAAATACAAATATTATCTTACAGACGATATCTATACTCAAATAAATCCTCATCACATTTATTGATACATTATTTTACAAAATGGTGAGGACTACTAAACAATCCTTTCTAAAACCTTCATTCCATTACCCCAGGCTCGTACTCATTATATTCTAGCCTCACGAGAAGAATGGAACAAAAAGGAAAAGGGTGAGCTCGACTAGCTCGATAAAGAATATATGACTAAGATAGATAATCTGACAAATTATCGTTAGTCTTCAGCGAGGAAAAATTTAATAGAATCTGATAGGACAACAAATTTTAAATCAATATTAGCGGTGAAATAATAATTCATTAGAAGAGTTAAGTAGAGAATGCAAACTACTATCTTACATGTATGAATTTAAAAGTTCATAAATCTATCTTTTATCCTGTAACATCAATCGATATACATACGGAATCAAATATTCATCTTTTACTTCTGAGGCGAAAGATATTCATCGATTAGTCGTATTCATTTAAACACACATTTCATCTTTGCACTCTGGGCGAAGATATTAATCGATCGGTCGTATTCATTTAAACTTTTTTCATCTTTTACTACTGGGCCAAAGATATTCTTGAAATCATTCATCTTTTTGCTTCTGGGCGAAGATATTCAATAATATCATCATTTAAGGCGAGGATGATGAAAAATATTTTTTAAAAAAGCGAATCGGTGAAACAAAATGATGAGGATTAAGGATTAAGGATTAGTACTTTGTTTTATCCATGTCAAAAATACCTCAAAAATAATCGTAGTGGTGTAAAATTGAGAATGATCAAAACATGGATCTGATCAAAGCTAGTATCGAATAGATATTTTAGACGAAAAGAAAAAATTTTATTTTTTGATTGAATAGAGTATCGTGAATAGTGCAGTATCGTGAATAGTCTTGATATCGTGAATAGTAACTCAAACACGAAAGATAGAAATTCCACAAAAAAACATTTTCACAACTTCATGAATAGTACTTCGTGAATAGTAACTTCGTGAATAGTAACTCGTGAATAGTAACTTCGTGAATAGTAACTCATGAATAGTAACCCAGAGCATGAAAAAGTTCAAATTTGATAAAAAGTTCGATCGATATTTGAGCATAATGATATTGAAGAAATAATATCATTTGAGAAGAAAATAATATCCTTACCTCGAAGAATCGGTACTTGCCGGAAGGAAAGGTCGGAAGTGATCTTTGAATGAAACTTATCTTGAGCAACAACTCTCAAAGTATCTAAATACTCACAAAATCGCTCGATAATATAGAGAGAGAAGAAAACTTTGTTTACGGTGTGATTTTCAATTCTAACTTAGCCCTCTATTTATAGGAAAATGTTAGCCGTAGAAAGCAGACTTGACTGCTACACGATGGCTTTACTACTCTATTGCCACCCACCACATTTGAAATAAAATTCAGCACATTTCTTCACCAACCACAAGTGGGGCCCACTCAATTCTAGAATTTTCCACCAAAATCAATTATAAACCTAATTTAGAATCAGACACCTCTTAAAATTTCATAACAAATCATTCGTTCATTTTAACGGTTCAAAATTTGTGGACATATACTCAACTTATATATGTATAACATATCCAAAATTACCACGATCAGCGGTCGGATTAAAAATTATAACTCCATGATATATCTAAAAATCACGATTTGATTTTTAATACCTCCATTCAGAGCAAAAATCTTGATAAAACACCTCAACATTAATTTCTTCAATTATAACCACATATAATAAATAAATCCATCATTTATATCCACATAAAATAAATATTTCTTTATCATATGAATCGATAATTAATTATTCACAAATAATATTACGAGAATCCTGATTATAATGACGAGTAGTTTCCGGAAGAGGGGCTTTCAGATAAGGATTTCTCCTTCTTGGCGTATGATTAGGTGACAAACCTCTCCTTGAGCAGAACTTTCTAGACATTGCCAATAATCTTTATCTAATAATATTATTCAAATAATATGAATTATTGATCGATAATGGAAATAATGTGCGGTGACAATTATTGAGCAATGATAATATAAAATATCAGCGCATGACGTGATTATTGAATCGATAAAATAAAATATTGAGCGGTAACTCTTTGTAAAATTATTGAGTAGTGCCTTCTTACGTAAGGATCGATAATTCAACAATGATGCGATAATCACTGGTATCTTCTTTATGCGACAACAGCGTATTAGTGTATTTTAACCACCGGGTATTCAGCGATCTTACTTGGTAACAATTCGTAGTTATTTTTAACTTGACTTATATTTGTCGTTTTCTTCATCGATCGCTTTAGTTATGGGGCCCACATGCATTTGCTTGCGTAAATACGAATATTCCCAGACGATCTGAATATTCCACGACAAACGAATATTCCAAACAAAAATGAATATTTTATAACCACTTGCTTATTTTGAAATATTTGCGTATTTTACCCCTAACTATCCACATTAATCAAATCAACCCTTACTATTTCAAAATAATAAATAAAGGAAATTCCTTTTTATTTAAAAAAATTTGAGGTCTTCTGACCTCCCTCCTTATGAAATTTCGTCCTCGAAATTGGCGTACGTACACAGTGTTTGAAAAGGTGAGGATACCTCGCTTTCATTTTAGTTTCAATTCCCGGTCATTTCCTCATAGCATGATTCCTCCACAAAACTTTAACTTGTGGTATGACCTTTCTTGGCGTGGGGACATGCTCCTTCTATCAAAATCTTGGTGGTACCTCCTCATACGTTAAGTCTTGACTATCTCGTCAGGTTACAACTCTATAGCGTGGTTGGGTCTTTCACATATTTGAAATGTCTGATATATGAAACACATTATGAAACGAGACATACTTGGAGAATGCTTATGAGTCTATAGGCTACATTTCTACTCGGTCGAGAATTTGAAATGGACCGATAAATCGTGGATTGAGCTTTCCTCTCTTTCCCAAATCTTGTAACTCCCTTCCGTGGAGCGACTTCATGACAATCATGATCCCCTACATTAAATTCCCGTCCTTTCGATGAAGATCGCATAACTCTTTTGTCGATCTTGTCTTGGTTTGTATCGTTGTCGAATCATTTGGATCTTTTCGGTGATAAATACGTCTTAACTTTCGGGTCCCAACAATGTTGCTTCACCCACCTCATCCCAACATATTGGAAGCGACATTTTCGTCCATATAATGCTTGAATGGAGCCACACTATACTTGCACGATAGCGATTGTTGTTGTAGGAGAATTCCACCGATGGTAAATACTTATCCCAAGCGCCCTTGAAGTACAGGACCACGAGTCTTAATAAATCTTGAGAGTTTGAATAGTCTCTCTCGATTGTCCGTCCGGTTTGGGGATGGTATCTTAGAACTAAATCGCATAAATCCGTGCCCGTAGCTTTTTGCAAGCTAACCCAAAATCTTGAAGTGAATCTTGGGTCGCGATCAAAACTATGGATCTGAGGCATGCCATACTGACCTCACGATCTCATTTACGTACATACTAGCAAGGCGTTCGAGGAATAAGTCTCCGTGTCGGTGAGAAATAAGCGGACTTGGTTAATCTATCAACAATAACCCAAATAGCATTGATGCCTTGAGAAATAGTAGGAAGACCGTGCTTGAAATCCATGGTAATGTGTTCCCACTTCCATTAGGAATCTCAGTGGTTGCAGCGGACCCTTAGGTACTAGATGCTCGCCTTTACGTTGACAAGTTAAACACATTGAGATAAACTTTGCAATCTCTCTCTTCGTATTGTTCCACCAAAATGTATGTCGAAGATCACGATACATTTAGTACTTCGAGGATGGATTGCAAATGGTGTATTGTGTGCCTCCATCGTAATCTTGTACTTCAAATCAGTCGTTAGGAACTGAAGTCTAGAGTGGACTCGAAGTATTCCTTCTTCATCGATTCTCGCTTAGGAATAGCTCCTTCTTGTACTTTCTTCTTCATACGCGCATCAGCTCAAGATTCGGTGGCTTGAGCGACCTTAACTTTTCTATTAAAGTTGGCTCTGTCGTATACTTGACATCATCGCTTTTCGTTCGCGTATGATCTTCCTTTCGATGCGTCATTTACCACGTTAAACTTTACCGGGATGGTATTGAATGAATAGTGTGGTCGTAGTCTTTCGATAGTTCGAGCCAGCGTCATTGCTTAGCGTGTTGAGTTCTTTTTGAGTGAAGAAATATTTAAGGCTTTTATGGTGCGAATATATCTCCACTTTCTCCCCATATAGATAGTGCCTCCATATCTTTTAGCAAAAGCATTTGCTTTTGACTCTAGATCATGGTAGGATAATTCCTCTCATACTCTTTAAGTTGTCATGAGGCATAGGCTATGACTTTCCCCGTTGCATGAGAACACATCCTAACCCTTTGCACGAAGCATCATTTGTAGATAACAAATCCATCAGAACGGATGGTATTGTTAGAGCAGTCTTAGAAATAAGTCTCTCTTAAGCTCTTGGAAACTTTTCTCGCGTTCTTCATTCAAAGCAATTTTGTATCCTTAAGAGTTAAATTTGAGTTAATGGAGTAGCGATTAGAAAAACCCTTCCACGAATCTCGATAATAACCGATTTAAGCCAAAAAGCTCGTACTTGATCGCAGAGCTTGGGTTGCTCCCGACTTTGTATTGCTTGATCTTCTTGGGATCAGCAGATACTCCGTGTTTTGACACCACGTGCCCAAGAAAGGCTACTTTCTCGAGCGAACTCGCATTTCTTCAATTTGGCATATAGTTGGTTTCACGAAGCCTTTGGAGTACCGACTTCAAATGGTGCTCATGATCTTCACGACTTTTGGAATATATAAGGATGTAAATTGATAAAAACTGACAACAAAGCGATCAAATATTCCTTGAATACTCGGTTCATCATATCCATGAAAGCCGCGAGGAGCATTAGTTAGTCAAGAAAGACATGACTAAGAATTCATAATGCCCATCACAGGAGTTAAAGGCGGTCTTTGGAATATCCTCGATTCTAATCTTGGTGATGATATCGAGCGAAGATCGATTTTGAAAAGAATTGTGCCCCTTGCTTATTTGGTCGAACAAGTCATCAATACGAGGGTGAGGATACTATTCTTGATGGTGACATGGTTCGATTCAGATAGTCGATCAAAATCGCATACTCCGTCTTTCTTCTTTCTGAATAAAAGCAGGAGCACCCCGAGGAGATGTCTTGGGGCCGAATGAAGCCGATGTCCAACAATTCTGTAGTTGGACCTTTAACTCTGAAGTTGATAGGAGCCATTCGATATGGGGTTTTAGAAATGGGCTTTGTATGCGGGTTGAGATCGATAAAGAATTGACTTCACGTTACGGGGTAGGCAGGAAGTTCTTGAAATCGTCGGAAAAGTCGATAACAACGGGAATATTATTCAAATTTGGCGTGTCTTTATTCAAATCCATAACATGGGCTAAGAAAGCTTGACATCCAGTTTTCGATAAGCGAATAGCTTTATGATTAGATATGATAGTGATTGATTTTAATGGTTTAGTTGCTTGAATTAAATACAACGGGTTGGTTAGGAATATGAAAACTATGACCTTACGAAAACAATCAATTTTGGCATGATGAGTAGTTAACGATCGATCCTAAAATCACATCAAAAGCAAGTATCTTTAAAGAGATAAGGTCGACGGGTAAGGTAATGGTGCCTGACTTGAATCAAACAAGATTTATAAGCGATTGGATGTGATGAAAGTTTCTCTAGCGGAGTTTCCACGAGATAGATCGAAGTCTAATTTCTCGGTCGAGTTTAAGCGTTGAGCACATGCGGAGAGATAAATGAATGGGTAGCACCGGTATCAAGTAAGGTATAAACGCGAGAATTTATAAATAGCTTACCGTGATCACCTCGTTTGGGTTCCTCGCATTATGACCGATCGCAATGAAAGCGCTCTTCCGGAATCGTTGACTTTGACTTTTACGGGGACGATCTTTTGAGTCACAAATCCCATTGAACTAGGTTTCGCTTCTGCGTCTGATCTCTCGATCTCGGCGATATGTCCTTCCTTTCCACAATTATAGCATACCTTGAATTTGTTGTGGGCGGTTTGGTGATATGTCCCTCTTTTCGCATTTGTAGCATATATGGGGTGGTCGTTCTCCTCCTTAGAACCGATTCTTCTTAAAGCCTTTGTCGTCTTCACATAGTCGTTGTTAAATCTCCTCTTTTTAAAATCTCCTCGACTCGCTTCTTACATTTTCATGACCATGATTACCACCGGAGTGGTTACCATTTTGTGTCCGTCTGTTTCTTTCTCATGAGTTATCATTATTACATTATTTGCTTTATCTACAGATGCGATCTGGTTATGGTCCCTCGAGTTGGTAGTACTCGTTATCTCATTTCTAATAATTGAGCCACATTTTACAACATCTGAATAAAGAAAGTTTATGAGAAATGAGATCTTGGCGTATCTGGGGTTTGAACCTCTAAGAAACATCCGCGTCATCGTTCCTCATTCTCCACGAATGAGGTCTGAACACGGATAACTCTGCAAACTTTGCCTCGTCTTGAGACAACCGTCGTGTTGTTTTGCTCTAATCGATGAACTCCACTTCCTTCGTATAGCGAACACTTTCGGAAAGTATTTGTCATTAAATAATCTCTGAAACGTCTCCCGAAGACATCTTTGAGTCTTAATTTGGATGGAGTGCGCTTCCTGAGACTCCCACCGATGTCTGCCCGCGCCCGCGGAACATAAAGGTGGCGAATGGAACCTTCTGTTCCTCGTGCATCCCAAGACATCGAATATCTTGGTAATTTGTTTGACCCGTGTTTCGCCGTGATCGGATCGGCTTTCCCTTAAGTGCGGTGGTCCCGACTCTTTGAAGCTTGCTTGTTTGTGTGACTTGGTAATTGCTATCATTTCTCTCTGTATTTTGAACACGAGTCTCCCAAATGCGATTTTGCATGAGCTGCAAAAGCTTCTAAACATCCCTCGTTCATCATCGCTTTCGATGGTGTTGTTCACGGGAGGAACATTGCCGACTGTTTGCGTTCTCCTCGTTGGTAAAGTACAGGCGTCTCCACGGTCTCATTCCATTGTTAATATTCTCGATTCGACATTCTCAAATCTTTGTCGTAAAACAAAGGTTAATTAAGGAAATCAATATATCACATAATATCCTATATCTTGACCCACTAACAAATAAGCTTAGGTAGGACACCTTTAGCGAAGGATTTACTCGTCTCTCCCCTCTAGATTCTATTCCCAGATCTCATGGAGATCGTATCCTAAGCTACGATACCAAGCATGTGGCGCCCCCAAAATAGGTATACATCACCCATTACGAGTTGTCGATACGTGAGTGCGAAAACAACTACAACTTTATTATTACAACGGTAAAGCGTGAGTTTAAATACAAATATTATCTTACAGACAATATCTATACTCAAATAAATCCTCATCACATTTATTGATACATTATTTTACAAAAATGGTGAGGACTACTAAACAATCCTTTCTAAAACCTTCATTCCATACCCCAGGCTACGTACTACATTTATATTCTAGCCTCACGAGAAGAATGGAACAAAAAGGAAAAGGGTGAGCTCAACTAGCTCGATAAAGAATATTATGACTAAGATAATATCTGACAAATTATCGTTAGTCTTCAACGAGGAAAAATTTAATAGAATCTGATAGACAACAAATTTTAAATCAATATTACATGGTGAAATAATAATTCATTAGAAGAGTTAAGTAGAGAATGCAAACTACTATCTTACATGTATGAATTTAAAAGTTCATCGTCTATCTTTTATCCTGTAACATCAATCGATATACATATCGGAATCAAATATTCATCTTTGCACTTCTGGGGCGAAGATATTCATCGATCGGTCGTATTCATTTAAACACATTCATCATCTTTGCCTTTCTGAGGCCAAAGATATTAATCGATCGATCGTATTCATCTCAACACACTGTTTATCTTCTTTGCACTACTGGGCCAAAGATATTCTTGAAATCATTCATCTTTGCTTCTACGGGCGAAGATATTCAATAATATCATCATTTAAGGCGAGGATGATGAAAAATATTTTAAAAAAGCGAATCGGTGAAACAAAATGACGAGGATTAAGGATTAAGGATTAGTACTTTGTTTTATCCGTATCAAAAATACCTCAAAAATAATCGTAGTGGTGTAAAATTCAAGAATGATCAAAACATGGATCTGATCAAAGCTAGTATCCAGAATAGATATTTTTGGACGAAAAGAAAGAAATTTTATTTTTCGATTGAATAGTCTTAGTATATATTGAATAGTCTTGAAGTATCGTGAATAGTCTAGTATATCGTGAATAATAGTAACTCAGCACCAAAAGATAGAAATTCCGAAAAAAAAAACATTTTCACGCTTCATGAATAGTACTTTCGTGAATAGTAACTCGTGAATAGTAACTCATGAATAGTAACTTCGTGAATAGTAACTCATGAATAGTAACTTATGAATAGTAACAGAGCATGAAAAAGTTCCAAATTTGATAAAAAGTTCGACGATATTTGTAATAATGATATTGAAGAAATAATATCATTTGAGAAAAAATAACATCCCTTACCTCGAAGAATCGATACTTGGAAGGAAAGGTCGGAAGTGATCTTTGAATGAAACTTATCTTGACAACAACTCTCAAAGTATCTAAATACTCACAAAAAATCGCTCGATAATATAAGAGAGAGAAAGAAAACTTTGTTTACGGTGTGATTTTCAATTCTAACAGCCCTCTATTTATAGGAAAATGTTAGGCGTAAAAGCAGACTTGACTGCTTACACGATGGCTTTACGCTACTATTGCCACCCACCACATTTGAAATAAAATTCAGCACATTTCTTCACCAACCACAAGTGGGGCCCACTCAATTCTAGAATTTTCCACCAAAATCAATTATAAACCTAATTTAGAATCGACACCTCTTAAAATTTATAACAAATCATTCGTTCATTTTTAACGGTTCAAAATTTGTGGACATATACTCAACTTATATATGTATAACATATCCAAAATTACCACGATCAGCGGTCGGATTAAAAATTATAACTCACTTGATATATCGTAAAACCCTTGATTTGATTTTAATACCTCCATTCAAAGCAAAAAATCTTGATAAAACACCTCAACATTAATTTCTTCATTATAACCACATATAATAAATAAATCCATCATTTATATCCACATAAAATAAATATTTCTTTATCATATAAATCGATAATTAATTATTCACAAATAATATTACGAGAATCCTGATTATAATGACGGTAGTTCGAGGAAAAGGGGCTTTCGATAAAGATCTCTCTTCTTGGCGTATGATTAGGTGACCAAACCTCTCCTTAAGTGAGAACTTTCTAGACATTGCCAATAATGTTATCTAATAATATTATTCAAATAATATGAATTATTGATCGATAATGGAGATAATAATGCGGTGACAATTATTGAACAAATGATAATATAAAATATCAATTGACAATTATTGAATCGATAAAATAAAATATTGAGCGAGTAATTACTTGTAAAATTATTGAGTAGTGCCTTCTTACGTAAGGATCGATAATTGACAATCATGCAATCTGGTGTCTTCTTGTGCGACCACGCGTATTCTTGTATTTTAACCACGGGTATTCAATGATCTTACTTGGTAACAACTACGTAGTTATTTTTACTTGACTTATATTTGTCGTTTTCTTCATCCGATCGCTTTAGTTATGGGGCCCACACATGCATTCTTGGCCGTAAATACGAATATTCACCGACGATCTGAATATTCCACGACCAAACGAATATTCACAAGCAACAATGAATATTTTATAACCACTTGCTTATTTTGAAATATTTGCGTATTTAACCCTAACTATCCACATTAATCAAATCAACCCTTACTATTTCAAAATAATAAATAAAGGAAATTTCTTTTTATTTAAAAAAATTTGGGGTCTTTCCCAAGACATCAAATATCTTGGTAATCTGCTTTATCCATGCTTCCTTGAAGTGGTTTTGGCTCACCCTTAAACTCCCGGTGGTCCCAGCTCCTTAAATTGTTTAGCGGTGATCACCGAGAGTTTTTCCGTGTTTCCACCTACGTTTTTGGGATGTGAGTCGCTCTACTTTCTTTGTTGCATAAATCGCATAAAGCCTCCGAACATTTGATCATTCATCATTTGGTCGGTGTTATTGTTTGCGTGAGGATTGTCGCCTTCACGATGCACGAGTATCCTCGATTATTGATATGTGGTGAATCAACGATCGCTGCGCTCCATTGCTATTCTCAACATTCTCGGATGTCATTTCGAGATCATCGCCACAAAACAAAAGGTTAATTGACGTGTAACAAATTATCCCTATCTTACGACCAACCAATAAAATAGACATAAACTTAGGTAGGTCATACTAGGGAAGGTATTCCCTGCCTCTCGCCCTTGTACTATTCTCACATCTTAGCGAGGATCATATCCTAAGCTCGATACCAATTGTGGCCCCCAAAATTAGGTATACATCACCCATCTTGGGTCGCCACTTACATGGTATGTAATTTAAATACAACTTACTTAACATAAGCGTAAGTATGCAATACGACATAAAGCGTGAGTTTAAATACAAATATCGTCTACTAGATATTATACAAACTCAAAAAGGAGTCCTCATTACAATTATTATCCTTTATTTCACGAATAGTGAGGACTACTAATCTTATCTTGAGGACCATCACTCGTTTCCCCACTCGTCCCAATTATATTTCATTTCACGAAGAGAACAACGGTGAAAGAAAGGGTGAGCTCAACTAGCCAAAAGAAGAAATATTATGACTAAGATAATGCGAATAAATTATCAATAGTCTTCAACAATGTTAAAGCGATAAAATACAATGACAAACCGGTTTAAGCTGCGGTGGAATATCGCAATCTATTAAAAGAGTCAGTAGAAAATAAAGTCTACTATCTTTTAGGTTTTAAAGGTTTTTCATCCTTCATTATAGGTTGAGACTCGACTTTAATAAATATTCCACATCATCGAATCACCCCGCACACTATGGCCGAGGATATTCTTTTTAGTATCACGACCATAATTATTCATGCACTACGGGCCAAGAATATTTGTGTATTCATTAATGGTCATGATCATGCCAACAACTGTCCATCAATGCACTACGGCCACTGAGGATTTTTACCACATCATTTGTAACATTACGGTCATGATTACACCGAATAGTCTCTGGTCATAATCATACCAAGTCCATCTATGCACTACAGGCCACAGATGACTTTAAAAAATATAAACATGAGGATGATGACAATGATATAAGAATTCAATAAAACAAGTTCAAGAATTATTTTATCCAGGAATTATTAACGTCCAAATTATCAACATGATACTGTTTTGTAGAGTAAAATTCAAGAATGATCAGAAGAATATTTTCATGAAAAGATCTTTGGATGAAACGCAAATATCGAGGATATTCCACTAATTTCATGGAGTATATAAGTCAAAGTTTTAACCAACTAGGTATAATAAAGAATGGAATAACAAAAGAAATCACCGTAAATGCGATAGGCAAGCATGCAGACGAGTTATTCCAAATGAATAATAAATTACGGAACCAGTCGGGTGAAATTCACACCCAAGCGAGGATGTTCCAATGAATAATAAAGATGGAACCGGATCCGGTGTAAAACACATGAGATAGTATATTCCAACAGAATGATAAAGAGCGGAACCAGTGCGGTGTAAAACACACGCATAAGATGTTCCAACGAGAATAATAAAGAGCGGAACCGGTTAAAATTGTAAAACACACATGACAGGATGTTCCAACAAAATAATAAAAATACGGAACCAGTGTGTAAAACACATGAGCAGGATGTTCCAACGAGAATAATAAAAAGCGGAACCAGTCCGGGTGTAAAACACATGCATGAGGATGTTCCAACAAAATAATAAAGAGCGAAACAGTAGGGTGAAATTCACACCAAGACGGATATTCCAATGAGAATAATAAAAATGAGAATAATAAAAGAATTTCACCATGTATGCGGTGCCGATAAAAGTTATTCTTTCTACCATAAAAAATGATATCCTCTTACCACCGTAATAACCTCCCTTACATTTGGTAGGAGATTGAATCTTTGCAGGTAGTGTAGTAACAAAATACTCTTCTTCTTTCTCTCTTATTCTCTATACTTTCTCTCTATAGCTTGAATGAATTCGTGAAAAATAATGAAACCCTAGGCCTCTATTTATAGAAGATTTCTAGCTTAAGACTCGCTTAGTGAAAAGAAAAGCGAGTGAGCAGCGACTAATGATGTGAAAAGAAAAGTGGTTTTCATCACGTAATGTGAAGCGACAAGTGGTTCGGCGCTTTGTAATGTGAAACTACAAGTGGTTCGACGTGCGGTAAAGGTAATTACTATTAACGAAGGTAAATACTATTCGACGAAGGTAAATACTATTCACAAGGGTAATTACTATCGACGAAGATAAATACTATTCACAAGGGTAATTACTATTAACGAAGGTAATTACTATTCACAAGGGTAATTACTATCGTGAAGGTAATTCTTATCGACGAAGAGACTCTTAGATGATGACATATGAGCCCCCATAAAATAATCAAACTTACCACAAATTATTTTTTTTCATCAACACATATTTAATCTTTCAACAATTATTAATCATTTATAACTTGTCGTCTCAATTATTGATTTATCTTATAACATATTATCTGAGATGATAATTTGTGACAATAATTGAATCAATAATATAAGAGATATGATGTAGCAATTATCTTTGTAGTAATAATTGAGTATAGGTGAGTGACTTCTCACGTAAGCATCAATAATCAATACCGTGTCTACTTACGCAACCACGCCGTATTCTTGTATTTTTTACCCGGGTAGTTCAACAGCTTTTTAGCAGTAACACCTCCGTAGATTATTTTTATAAAATATTTTTGTCGTTTTCACAATCCGACAATAATTACATTGTGGGGTCCACCAATGATTGAGTAGTTATACGAATATTCCCTAACAAAAAAGAATATTCCCAGACCAAACGAATATTTTATAACAACTTGCATACTTTGCAAAATTTATAAATATTACCCACAACTATAACATTATATCAAATTTATTCCATAATATTCAAAAATAATATTTATAGAAAAATTCATCTTTATTTATAAAAGCTGGGGTCTTACACAATGGTCATGATCATACCAGTCACAATTCAATTTTTCACTACTGGCCAAAGAGAACCCTAGTCGCCATCATACCAATAATCTACTCATCTTTACACTCCAGTGAAAGAGAATTTCAACATCAGGGTTATAAAAATATTATATATGATAATAAAATCAATATAATCAATATATAGTTTTAATCTCCAGAGTAATATTCATAAATCAACTATAATTTGGTTAGAAAAAGAAACCAATTTTGTAGTGAATAGTACCCATGAATAGTAACTCGTGAATAGTAACTCGTGAATAGTAACTCATGAATAGTAACTGTAACGCCCCCAAAATAGGTCCATTCCATCCAACCCATTCTGAGTCGCCAAATATATGGTACGAAAAACAACTACAACTTTATTACAACAATTGTCGTGCAAAATACAAACAAATACATATCTTTGTGAGTTTGGATCTGAATATATCTAATCAGAAGACGTCACAATGACACCTTACATAAAGGTATAGTTAAAAACTGTTTTAGAAATTAGAATCTTTGGGAAGTGCTCAAGGAAACCTTCGTACATGGGAGGCCATGCTTTTAGGTTATGGTAGATATTATATGGCCACAGAATTATCCTTGGTTGACCCAATAGGCCCTAAAGAAAAACGAGAAGATTACTATCATATTCTTCCCAATGGTGAGTCTTCTTTTGACATATCATTATCTCCACTGTCTCTAATTGGGTATTATACTCCAAACAAACACCAAGATTATATAGGTAGTGCTTGTAAATATACTCAGCAAGTGGATGAGCACAACCATGTCTTATGATAACACGAGTTTGTATGTCATTAGACATCTTGTATGATAGTGACAAAACACCCTTCCAAAGTTGGGTTCGCCTCACCCTATTTAATTCACCAAAAATAACTATTAAATGATGTATAAAATACAACACACTAAAGTCCTCAATAAAATTATTTCCATACTCTATAGGAGAACCTCAACAACTATTCTATTTATTTGTTATTATCCCTGGCCAACCCAAATTTACACTTTTATTACCTCGAAAGAATTGTGAACAAAGGGTGAAACAACTAGCTTCGAAGAAAGAATATTATAACTAAAGATACATAAATTATCAATAGTCTTCATCAATAATAAATCGGAGATTTAGAACATATGGTAGATGATAAAACTTTTCAACCATAGTTACTGGTAGAACGAAGCAATCCATTAAAAGAGTCAAATAGACTATAAAGTCTATTATCTTCTCCACGTTAAAAGTCTACCAACAATGTTTGTTTTATCCCGTAACATCAATCAACAGTTCCTTTCCACAATCATATGAATAACTCATAATCATAATTGTGATTCTAAATTCTCTTCTCATCCGTGACGAAGATAATTTTCATCATTGCCTTTACCGAAACATCAAATATCATGGTTATACCAAATCACGCCTCGCTCATAATCATACTAATAAATTCATCTTTGCACCACGGGCCAAAGATATTCATCAACAGTTCATCTTTACACTATGCACTAAAGATATTCAACAATGTGTCATCTTTTGCATTACGAGCCAAAGATATTCATCAATAATTCATCTTTGCACTACGGTGCTAAAGATATTCAACAACAGTCATCTTTGCATTACAAGCAAAAGATATTCATCAATAATTAATCTTTGCACTACAAAAGCTAAGATATTCATCAACAAGTCATCTTTGCACCACTGAGCCAAAGATATTCATATATCAAAGAAATACATAATCATTTCGGAAGTTATATAACAATAATTATAACCATGTTAATCAATTCACCTTTGCACTTAAGCTAAAAATATTCAATTGTAAATTCAATGGTCATGATCATACCAGTCAACAATTCAACTTTTGCACCATCTTGGCCAAAGAGAACCTATAGTCACGATCATACCAATAATCTACCCATCTTTACACTCAAGTCAAAGAGAAATATTATCATTAGGGTTATAAGAATGTTATATAAAAACAATATAATCAAAACATGGTTTTAATTTCAAGAGTAAGATTCATAAATCAACGATAATTTGGTAAGAGAAGAAACCAATTTGTCGTGAATAGTACCCCATATTCATACATAGAAATGCAGGTATGCGTGCGTAAGAACTCCTCGATAACTAAAAAGATAAAGTTTCATAATAAAATTCATATCCATAGTTATAACACCTTAATCCAAATGTTATAAATCACTTAGAAATATCATAATCTAATATTATTAATATTACAATAATATTTTAATTATTTCTAAAACTTATAAACAATTTAATTAAATTGTTTACACTTTAC
The DNA here is from genome assembly GCA_020205615.1 of Panax quinquefolius. Taxonomy (NCBI): domain Eukaryota; kingdom Viridiplantae; phylum Streptophyta; class Magnoliopsida; order Apiales; family Araliaceae; genus Panax; species Panax quinquefolius. Next base: position 103,915,423 of record CM035170.1, on the reverse strand, counting down.
TAATTAATGCATTTAATCATCATAAAATGCCAAACTCATAAGATTTCATCACCAATAACCAAAACCCTCATCAAAAATCTGCATATACCTCATATATGATTCTCAAGCCATAAAATCATATTTTTCCAATTTTCTTACTTCACATAACATATTTAATTCATTTACTCATAACTAGAATATTTTCATGAAAAATACCAAATCAGTTCCAAAAATATTTCTTTTCTGGAATTTAGCATAACATAGTCCCATTTTGAACATATATTTTCTCTAAATTTTAAAAATTCATTTACTATTTTTCATATGGCCAAAACCCACCGAATATTTAAACATTTATCATAAATTATATTTTATCCAAAATTCTGAAATTTACACAGTATACTGATATTATATAGATGTACTCCCAATAAAAATTTCATCAATTTTGGAGTTAATCACAAGGAGTTATAAATAGTTACTTTTAAAATAGTCTTTTTCTCATAAAATCCATAACTCCTAATCTATACATTCAAAAATCGCCATTTTTGGACACACTCTACAAAACTCATCAAAATATCATTTAAAATTTTTCCAGAATTTTGAAGGTTCAAAAAATTTTGAAACTAAAAACATAATAACCCTTAAAATCCCTTTACTATCCCTTACCTCAAAAGAAAAAGATTTTTAATTAGAATAACGCCGAATCTAACTTGCACCGTATAGCAACACTCAAAGTATACTCAAAATACTCACAAGAATACGCCGATAATATAGAGAGAAAACTTGATTTACGGTGTGATTTTAATTCTAACTTAAAGACCCTATTTATAGGAAAACGCTTGTAACACCAAAAAGCAGAAAATTTATTAAATATTATTATATTTTTCCAAAACTTCATACGCATGTTTTACCATCTGAACTCAGCCCCTATCACATGTTAAATGAGGAAAACAAAATGAAAACACGTTTTGTAAATAAAATAATTAAAACTTTCAAAAATCAATTATTTTAACTTGTAACTTCAATAATTCATAATAAATAGCCTTTTATCAGAAAATTCGAATCATGAGTTTTTATAGGAAATTCAATTCTCTACAACTTTGCAGAAGAAAGTATTTCCAAATTCCAAACAAAAATTGACCGAGAATCCACAAACGGGTGATTTTATTGTGTTATAATCAAATTTCTGGTCAATAATTGTGTCCACCAACACACAAAATATGTGTTAAACATTTATTACCACAAAAATACTCTTCCTCCTCATATACTCATATATCCCACATTCATTATAAAAATATCACAGTTAATATATTATTAAAATAATATATTTAAATAAATTATTTTATCGAAAAAGACAAAATATTAATTTTCAACAATTGTCACATTAAAATTTTCTCCATCTATGTCCACATAAAATAAATATTTTCCTCATCATAAAATCAATAATTAATTATTCACAAATAATATTACATAATCACAATATCGACAACTGTGCAGCCTCAGAAAGAGGGCTTTCAATAAGGATCTCCTTACTACGCTAAGCAATTAGGTGACCAAACCTCTCCTTGATGTAACTTTCTAGACATTGCCAATAATGTTATCCAATAATATTATTCAGATAATATGAATTATTGTCTCGATAATGAAAAATCTTTGTGTAATGACAATTCTTGAAATAATAAAGAATATAAAATATCAACGCAGCAATTATTATGAATCAATAAAATATAATATTGAATAAGTAATTATTGTAATAATTATTGAGTAGTGCCTTCACGTAAGAACCAATAATTCAAAATATCATGCAATACCGCTGTGTAATCGCAACAACAACGCGTATTACTTTACTTTACCAATCCGGTATTCCAACAATGTTAATTCAGAACTACTACTACCGTTATTTATAAAAATTTTAATTTGTCTTTTTCTTCATCAAGCAGTTATTCTATTATGGGGCCCATTAAATGCATTTACATGGGTCGTATACGAATATTCCCCAAATGTAAAGAATATTCCACGACCAAACAAATATTCCCCGACAACAATGAATATTTTATAACCACTTGCGTATTTTTGAAAAAATTATATATATCACCCTTAACTTTAACTTTTATCAATTTAACCATTTACTGAATTGTAATTATATGAAAAATTGAATACTTTTATTTCACAAAATTCGGGGTCTTACAATCTCCCCTCCTTATGAAATTTCGTCCCCGAAATTTACGTACCTGGTATTTCGAAAAGTTGAGAATACCTTGCTTTCATTTCAAATTCTATCTCCCGGGTCATCATGATTTCTCCATTGCTCATCTCCCGTGATAACTTCATTTGGGTTCCTAACTTGTTGGGAAGTCATGACAACCGCTATCCCTCGAACTACCCGGTTTTGACTTGTCTAGGGCAGCATTTGGCGTCATCACTACCGTTGGAACATACTTTTCTATAGGGCATATTCCTCCCTCAACTGCCTCTTCATACTCCTGATTCATGATCTGAATCATCAATCTTCGATCCATATCAAATTCAGGTTGACCGCTCTATACAGGGTAATTCAAAACTCGATGTTGAGTTCTCCCAATTGCTTTCCAAAAAGAGAAATTCATATCATCTATTTTAGCCTTCTTAGATCGGACATCTCTTTCCACAATATCCACGTGTCTTGTGGGTTTTACCCATACATCACTTATTCTCACTCGTTTAGTTTTTTCTTCTTTCAGCTCAGATTCTATCTTTATCATCTTATACTCTGCCAAAGAATGCTTCTGTTCAAGCATCACATATCGGGTAACACAAGCTTGAATTGTTGCAGATCCTTTTGCTCCACGAATCACCGTCGTTCTTCATTTCGCTTCTTCTAACTAATGAATACGATTTTGAAATTCTACATTTTGATCATATAATACCTCTAATAAACTCTCCTCGTGTAATTCTTCTTCTCTCTTCTTCCTCACGCCATTTGTTACCTCTGCGACTATCTCGGGTAACTATCAATTCTTCACTCACCATATGGATATCTCTAATTCCTTCTTCGTCGACATCACATTATCATGGTTAGTGATTAGAGGTATCCCAACATCTCATTCACTCCATTGTTAGCATTCTCTCACCGTCATTCTCAAATCTTGCCATAAAACAAGGGTTAATTAAACAAATTAACATATCACATAATATCTATATATTACGACCGACCAACAATTAAGCTTAGGTAGGACACACTTCTGGAAGGATTTACTCATCTCTCCTCCTAGTTCTAATCCTGATCTCTGCTAGAGATCATATCCCTAAGCTCTGATACCAAATGTAACGCCCCCAAAATAGGACCATTCCATCCAACCCATTCTGAGTCGCCAAATATATGGTACGAAAAACAACTACAACTTTATTACAACAATTGTCGTGCAAAATACAACAACACATATCTTTGTGAGTTTGGATACAAATATATACCAATCAGAAGACGTCGCAATGACACCTTACATAAAGGTATAGTCAAAAACTGTTTTAGAAATTAGAATCTTTGGGAAGTGCTCAAGGAAACCTTCGTACATGGGAGGCCATGCTTTTAGGTTATGGTAGATATTATATGGCCACAGAATTATCCTTGGTTGACCCAATAGACCCCAAAGAAAAACGAGAAGATTACTATCATATTCTTCCCAATGGTGAGTCTTCTCTTGACATATCATTATCTCCACTGTCTCTAATTGGGTATTATACTCCAAACAAACACCAAGATTATATAGGTAGTGCTTGTAAATATACTCAGCAAGTGGATGAGCACAACAATGTCTTAATTAAATTGTTTACACTTTACTAATTAATGCATTTAATCATCATAAAATGCCAAACTTATAAGATTTCATCACCAATAACCAAAACCCTCATCAAAAATCTGCATATACCACATATATGATTCTCAAGCCATAAAATCATATTTTCCAATTTTCTTCCTTCACATAACATATTTAACTCATTTATTCATAACTAGTCCATTTTCATAAAAAATACCAAATCAGTTCCAAAAATATTTCTTTTTTGGGATTTAGTAGAATATAATCCCATATTGAACATATATTTTTCTTAGAATTTTTAAAATTCATTTACTATTTCTCATATGGCCAAAACCGCCGAATATTTAGACATTTATCATAAAGTGTACTTTTATCCAAAAATTCCGAAATTCACAGAGTACACTGATATTATATAGATGTACTCCCAATAAAAATTTCATCAATTTTGGAGTTAACCATAAGGAGTTATAAGTGGTTACTTTTAAAATAGTCTTTTCTCATAAAATTCATAACTCTTAATCTATACATCCAAAAATCACCATTTTTGGACAGAATCAATAAAACTCATCAACATATCATTTTAAATTTTTCCAGAATTTTCTGAAGGTCAGAAGAAGTACGAACTGAAAAACATAATAACCCTTAAAATCCCTTACTATCCCTTACCTCAAAAGAGCAACACTTCGATTGGATATCGGACATGATTTCAAGGAAACTTGCATCGATGAATATCAACTCACCAAGTATCTAAATACTCACAAAATGCACTCAATAATCTAGAGAGAGAAAGAGAGAAAACTTATGTTTCTGGTGTGATTTTCAATTCTAACTTAAAGCCCTCTATTTATAAGAAAATTTTAGCAGACTTGACTTCTATGACTCCGATGGCTTTACCTGCTACTATTCCCACCCACCACATTTGAAATAAAATTCAGCACATTTCTTCACCAATCACAAGTGGGGCCCACTCAATTCTAGAATTTTTCACCAAAATGCTAAATTCGGATACTTCAACAATTTCTGAACCATTCACCTCTTAAAATTCATAACAAATCATACGTTCATTTTTAACGGTTCAAAATTTGTGGACATATACTCAACTTATATATGTATAACATATCCAAAAATTACAACGATCCAACGGTCGGATTAAAAATTATAACTCACGCAATATATCTCAAAAACACTGGTTTAATTTTTAATACCTTCATTCTGACAAAAATACTGATAAAATAGCTCAACATTAATTCCTTCATTTATAACCACATAAATAAATCCATCATTTATATCTACATCAAATAAATATTTTCTTATCATATAAATTAATAATTAATTATTCACAAATAATATTACAGAATCACAATAATGACAACCAGGCAAGTTCCCAGAAAGAGAGGGCTTTCCGATAAGGATTTCTCTTTATGGCGGCGCAATTAGGTGACCAAACCTCTCCTTGACAGAACTTTCTAGACATTGCCAATAATGCTATCTAATAATATTATTCGAATAATATGAATTATTGATCTGATAATGAAAATAACTGTGCAGTGACAATTATTGAACAACAATAATATAAAATTTCAACGTAGCAATTATTGAATCAATAAAATAAAATATTGAACAGTAATTATTGTAACAATTATTGAGTAGTGCCTTCTTACGTAAGAATCAATAATTCAAAATACCGTGTGTAATACCGCAGTGTGCTTCCAAGCAACAACGCCAGACATTTTTATTTTACCAACCGTATTCCAATAGTAATAAAGAACGATTACACCGTTATTTATAAAAACTTAATTTTGTCATTTTCTTCATCCGACAGCGGTTATTCATTATGGGGCCCACAAATGGATCGGCCGTCGCATACGAATATTCCCAAACGCGAAAAAGAATATTCCATTTACCAAACAAATATTCCCCGACGAAGAAGGAATATTTTATAACCACTTGTGTATTTTGAAAAAAATTTCATATATCACCCTTAACTTTAACTTTTATCAATTTAACCATTTACTGAATAGTAATTATAAGAAAAATTGAATACTTTTATTTCATAAAAATTCGGGTCTTACAATCGTCTTCCCTCCCTCTCTCACACTTATAAAGAGAAGACGGAAGAGCTCATCGGAAGCAGAGGCAAACAGATCGGAAGGTAAAGCTCCATAACTTTATTGAGTTTGTATATTTTTTTTAGTCATTTGAAAATCTAGGGTTTGTTCTTTAAAAATCCTCTTTTTTTTGATTTGTTCGTCGTCGTACGCTTTAAAAATCCATAACTTTATTTGGTTTTGTTGGCTGATCTTTTCACCCATAATAATTAGACCATTCTTGCAACTTATCAATTGAATACATGGAGAAATAACTGAAACTCAGTTGATGATTTTTGGGAGGATCTTTAATTTTATGCAAAATCTTATTGATTGAATTTTGATGCAGTGATGTTTTAAGCCGTTAAAAGATATGGGTCAATTTAGAAAATAATTTTTTAGCTTACATAATTTTGTATTGATCTGTTCCTTACACCTTGTGTTTGGGCTTTGCAGTGATGTGGATGCAACAATGCTAGCTTGTATTGCATTCTCATACCCGAATTTGAAGTCCTTAGAGATCTGTACATCTGATATCACCATCAATCGAATTACTGGGTACAACTCTCACTTTATTTTCTTTTTTCGTAATCTTGTTAACATATATGTGCAATTTCCATGTTGTCACTTCTCAAATCGGTAAAACATCCCCTAACTCTTACTTGGATTATAAGTGGGTTATTTATTTTACAAAATTCTCACTAGATTTCTTTATGCTCATTATTTATTCAAGTGATGTGTGACAAGTGACAATCATGGAAGGAATGTTATTATGGTAATACATGGTAATTGTGAGATTAGAGTGTAAGACATATTTGAATGTTGTTGTGGCATCCAAACATCCAGTAGTGGTTATAAGCAAAATCAAACCTCAAAATGTAAACCTAGTTATATGTCCCATTAGTCTCTTAGGTTCTGCTCTACGTCATAGTGATGAGGCAAATTTTAGAGTCTCGCCTTTTCTGTTAATTCCAGAGGGTAAACTAGATTCAGCTGTGAGGTTAGCATGAGTATTATTATTATTATTTTTGAATATTCCAGACTCGGTACACTAGCCAGGAAGCTTTGAGTTATCAATTATGATACATTTATTTTCATAGAAAGGTAGATGCTTCAGATTTGGGTTCATTTTTGTAATGATCTCTGGTGTTTACAAAAGGTCATGTTCCTCTCAATATGTATTTGAGTAAAGAGAAGTTATCTGCTTCTATAATGATGCAACTCTTTTGTACTAGTAACTTCTTCATAGATTTCCTTTTCTTGAGGTCGGTTTAACTCTAATCTGATTTTTCAGCTTTTCAATTCTTTGGCCTACCAAGACTATTCAAAGAGGTGAAGAATGCAGATGTGATTTTCTATTTGGTATTGGGGAGGAGAAGCAACGTTCTGCCAGACCATAAAGTCACCCTCAACCTTCAGGAATGCTATGCCAGACACCCTCAACGTTCTGCCAGACCATAAAGCAACGTTCTACCAGACCATAAATTCCTTCAGGAATTCTGCAACGTTCTGCCCTTGTTTTCAATTACAGATATTGTATATAAACAAGCTATTCCACTTTGTGATACTCAAAAATAGTCTGCTAATTTTTGTCTACATGTTGCAGTGTATTGTATTATGATTTACCTACAGAAAATATTGCATCTTGGTGATTTGAATCACAAATCTAGAATGGTTATTTTGGCATTTATGGTCTGACTACTTCTGTTATATACTTCATGAAGAACAGTAATGCCTAGCTAGTTCCTTCAATTAACAGTCATGGCTCATAAACAAACCAGGAAGCAAAGTTCCTTCTCCAGGAGCAATCAGAGTATTTGAAGCAAAGTTCCTTCACTTTCCATTTTCTGTCATGGCTCATAAACTAAAATTAACAGTCATATTTGAATCAAAGTTCCTTAATTTAAATTACCACTACTGAAAAACCAACATAGTAGAAAATCTCATTCAATTCACATAAGTGCACAAATCTCATACATAATGTGTTGGTTAAAGAATGAAAATTATCAAAATTACAACCGATTTAATAACATTAACAACAATACAGCATACATAACATTAACAATTATGACAAATCGTTGGACATGCTAAGCTAGCTTACCCTAATTGTAAAAGAAACTTAATACCCAAACAGGCGGAGGTAGTACTATTGAATTATTTCTTAATAATATTGTCAGGATTTCAGTCTAGCCAGGCCTCAAGATAATTCCACTATTCAAAACTCCCACCCAAATTAGAGAACAGTAAAATATTATCACTTCAGACTTTGGCCAATCCAGTGATCTGCTGCAGATCACCTACTGCACCTGTGGTCACTTCAGACTCACCAAATATCACTTCCTCAGCAGCTCTTCCACCAAGTCCACCAACAATTCTTGCAAAGAGTTGCTGCTTGGAGATCAAGGTTGGGTCATCTGAAGGAATGAACCAGGTTAGACCCCTTGCTTGACCACGTGGGATTAGGGTGACCTTTTGAACAGTATCATGACCTGGAGTAAGAGTTCTGCATCACAGCAAACAAAATAAACCACATTAGTGATAGTTTCAGCTTATGAACTGATTTCGCACTAAGCATAGGCTATAGCAAACTTTGATATTTGAAGGTAGATTATGTGGATATGCATAGAATTTCTCTGTAATCCAAATTGTTTAGTGCACTTGCTACTAAAAATTCTTTCATTATTTCAACAATTCTTTCATTATTTCAACACAGGCTACACAGCACTGCTTACATATGAAATGCATCATGCCACAGAATTCAACTGTATTTGATCTACTACCCTCTATGTTTTTAACTAGGAAGCCATACCCTCTCTATAGCTGCTACATAGAACTCCTTTTTCATGTTTTAATCAAAATAACCTTATTGAGACATTTTTACAAACACCTAACATACATAGGTTACACTAGTTGAGCAGGTGTAGGTGCAGAACAAGAAACAAAGATAGAGCAGGTGTAGGTGCAGAAACAACCAACTGTGCAGGTATAGGTGCAGAAACAGAACTATGTAGCAAGCAAAATTACAGTACCAAATCACAAATTGGACACAAAAATTTTGCAGATTATAGGGTTTGGCCCTTATTAAGTAAAATTTATAAAAAAGCTATTATTGAACACAAAATCATAAATTGGAACGAATCTATCCTGATATCAACCCATAAAATAAGAAAATTATCACCCAAAGTTCTAATTTTGTTACCTTGGTCTAGAATCGATGAGGAAGGGAGAAGGGGCCGATTCTCGCGAAGGCGTCGATTCCTCGCGAATAGAGAGGGAGAAGGCGTCGATTCCTTTGCGAAGAGAGAGGGAGAAGACAGAGATTTCCTCGCGAAATACTGGTAAGGGTTTTCGATCTCTACGTTGTAAGCTTAAGAGAGAAGGAGGGGAGATCTCAGTCGTAGAGAGAAGGAGGGGAGATATCAGTCGTCCGGGTTTGTTTCTCTCAATATTTTACCCGGATATATTCAAATGACCCGCGTGTCTTTTTTTGCTGAGTCCGTCAAATGGTCCGCACATGTAGTCCGTTTTAGAACCTGACTGTATATATATATATATATAATTTCGAAACAGCTGAGTAAGAGAGAATGGATCCTCTTCGGCCCATGGGGCATGGGCTTTGATGGATCTCGAACCCTTACCGCTTCGGCCCATGGGCTTGGAAGGATCTCGAGCCCTTACCGTGTGAGACAAATAGATCACATTATTGTAAATGAAATATTCGGAATTAACAAATGTATACTCCATTAATACTAACTAGGGTTATTTACACTTCTTAGTACATTTTTAAAAAAAATTATAATAAAAGAATATCAAAAAAATATTTATAAAATTAATACATTTTTAATATTTTATTTAAAAAATTAGTGCATTTGGTATCCTTTTAATGACCTCCATAAATATCAATATCCATTCATAAAGCATGCACATATACATTATCTCAAATTTCCCACTCCAGTCAACTCCTATATTTCTCTATGGCGGATGGAACCAACACAACCCAGATTCCTCCTCCTCAGCCACTCCAAGACCGAGTCGCAATCGTTATCGGCATCTCACGAGGAATCGGCCGAGCAATTGCTCTAATTTATCTCGCCTCACTCGGAGCCAAACTCGTCATTAACTACACCACAAACTCAGTGCAAGCTGATCTCGTCGCCACCCAGATCAACTCATCCGCCATCGGATGATCTCCCCGCATCGTCACTGTCCAAGTCGACATCTCCGACCGGACATTTGGTCGTCGTCGGTATATTTTTTTTCATAGTGCAGTTAGTAGCCAAACCTTCATACAAAGGTAACCGATTCAGTTTTATTGGGTTACCAATTAATTATAAAAAATTTAATATCAATTTCCAAGTGTTGGGTGAATTTGTTTTCTTCAACATGTACAACCACGATGGGATCAGAGAGTAGTCGTGTGGATTTCCTGTTATTTTTTCCAATGTTTTCTCCGTTGATCTCCATGTTTTTTGGTAAGTGTTACATAGTTACAGTGTTGCACTCTTTTTATAATTATTTTGTGAATACACTAATCTTGTAATTACTTTATAATCTTGTACTAATTCTATCGGTAATCAAAGTTGTACCGTAACAAAATTAAGTTATTTAACGTGCAATGAAAAATAGAAAGTCCACCTGTGGATTAGAGATAATCCAACTCCGCTTAAATATATAATATATAATTCGTATATTTATTTAAATTGATGCATAAACTATAGATTTCGTAATACGGTGGATATAATGTTATTTTTCAAGCATAAAAAGTACTCTATATATTTGTTTTCATTCCAATAAAACAATCAAACACAATTTTTTTCATTTCATACGAGTGAGTTATTCTATTCTCATATTTTTTCCTCGATCTAAACGTAGCATTAGTTCAATAATAATTATTTGTATACGTTTTAGTATTTCTCTAAAATTAATATTGATTTTATCCAACTATGCGATCGACTGAGATCAAAATCACACACAAAAAAGAGAACAACAGAAAGGTCTACTTCTACTTTATATTTTATCTACTTACTTTTGGTCTATCTATACATATCTATAATAACACTAAAGTATATATATATATATATATATATATATATATATATATATATATAAAGGATCAAGAAAGATAAATCTTAAATAACATAATTTCTTAAATAAGATAATTACTTAAAACGACGTCATTTTGGAGTAATCATGAGTGGCGTATTTTTGTAAATAAAAAAGAAAAGCAAGTTTAATACCACTCTTTTAAGCTAACTCCAAAACGACGTCGTTATATATATACAACAAGCGTACGGTAGTTATGGAAATAAAATTAGAAGATCTAGAGGGAACTAACTAGCTAGGGTTTTTCTTAGTCTTGACGCGATCGTGTCATCCAAAGAGAGCTGAGAGCGCGAAGACGATAGAAGTACTCTGTAATGGCTAGCAAACATTTGGCCGCTTGATGAGTTGTAAGAAGTTGATGCAGTCGATGAATTGTCTGATGTCTTACGTTATCCGCCTGTAAGATATATATTTTTTAGTAACAGCATAAAGGATGGATTATATTATGCATTAATTAATATACACTAACAACAAATTAAGACGATTAGTAGTATTATAATATGAAGTAGCTAGGAATGTGAGAAATTCTCCTTCTTCAAAAGATAATAGTAGTTTGGATAGATAGGGGTCGATCCTCTAATTCTAGAAATAAATACAAGATAGATAGAAATAACATCCAAGAAAAAACTCTTTTATTTCCTACAATCTAAAGCTATTAATTATTATAACAACTAGTCCAAATTTTTTTAAAAAGTATTAATTTCCTTTTTTTAAAAAAATGAAGAAGATAAACCGTGTTCAAAATATGTAAGTTTAATTTAATGGTTTATGATAATGACATCACGCAAATATGGGCCTAAAAATATCTCTATCAATATGGGCCTAAAATCTCTCATGATAGAGATATTTTTAGGCCCACATCTGCCCAGTCCATATAATTATGCCTTTTGTACAACCAAGTAACCAACCAACCATCTTTCCATGAGGTTCGTACTGGTAATTAGGGATTAGACTTGTGTTCCCCAAAAAATTACTACCATACTCCGTGCCATACCAACTACTAGTATATCTCAACTGCTCCACTCCATCGATCACGATGTGATTGTTGAATAGATCCACTAGGCAGTTGAGATGGGGCCCACTTAGAAATTCTATGCAAATTGTGATACTACGCGGTATATTTATTTGTAAGAATTATATTTAAAATTACATTTAAAAAATTTACAAATTCAATAAAGTGTGTATTTAACAACATGGTCCATGAATATACAAATTGTGACATTAGTTCATATAGACCAGTGCTACGTTGCCGATTCTTGAATATATTTTAAAAGTGTTGTATAATAAAAATACGACGGATCGGGTTACAATTACATACCATTGATAATTATTTTTTATTACATTGGTTATAAACAAATATTAATTGCATTTGTAGTGATGCACAAGTAGGGTGTTATTATAGTACAAAAAATGCAATCTTTACTATAATCAATGCAACAAAAAATTAATCGATCCTTTCGTCCAACTTCACTGATTGTCTAAGTTTGAAAGTACACGTTTATTAATAAAAAAAAATTAATCTCTAAATTATTTATCTTAATTACTTTATTATCATTTTTTTTATTTTATTTAATCTCCTAACTCTTTCTTGAAATAATAAAATAGAGTAAAAAAAGTATGGTTGTGATTCCAATTTGAAAGTTAATACCGCTACATTTTTCAATATATGTCATGTTGTTTACAATAATTTTTTTAAAATTAAATGAGGGTATTATTGAAAAAGTAATGTCAAAATTAACATTGAAAAATGAAAGAGAAGTATATATAAAGAGTTGGTGAGTTGATCAATTAGTTGCGGAGCAGGTTACTTCTACAAGTATACACAGAAATTAAAGATGCATATTTTTGCATTGGGTGGTGCTACGAAAGAAACGCTGGATAATAAACCCAAAACCATATTGGTGTTCTGAATATAAGCACGTACACTAATGGTAGAGTACGTATAGGTGGCGAGCTATTTAGGAGATTAAGTGCTACGTACGTACCTGTCGAACAAAACCTTCAAGAGTGGAGAGCTTGTTCATGGCCATAGCCATCTGACCCATGTAGTTGGCCATGTTTGGAGGGCAATTTAGAGAATCTGAAACGATTATGTCTGAGAGAGATTGATTCAATGTATCTAACCCTTGAGACAGTGCATCTTCTGCTTCCTGGGTTGACTGTTGTAGTTGACAAATACCCAGCAGCTGTTGTTCTGTCAATGGCTCTATCTGGTTCAGAATTATCTGCTCAAACATGATTATTGTCAGTAATTAAATCAGCATCATTCATATTACATACATATAAATATATATATATATATATATATAAATATATATATATATATATATATTTAAGAAATGATATTTCTACATGTATTTTTGATATTTTCACATGATCGTATCTTACATGAGGATACAGTAGGTCTTGTCTCCATGTAAGAAAGAATCATATAAAAATAATACTCTTCTATGCATATTTATGAACACATACACACGCATGCATGCAAAAACCGAAACTACCAAAAGGGTGTGGGAAGAGACATGGTTTTATCATTTATGGCTGGGTACGGAATAATTCCCAAATCTATTCGAAAATAATGGAAAGCTTACCAATATTCATGATTTATGTATACCAGTATATGTTTTCATTATGAAGTGTTGCACACCATGCAAATAATAACTCCTCTTGTACGTACCCCTCGTGCAACATCTCTAACAATACGAAATATTATGGAAAAACCCAAAGGAAAAAAAATAAAAAATAAAAAAACCAAACTTAATTAGTTAAAGCTATGTAGCTAGGGTTTGGTATGCTTAACCTTTTAAACTTTATATATATTATTCCTACTAATTAATTAAGTTTAGTACTACAAGTAATTAATGGAAGCTCTCATCATCACTTCTCATTAAACCTAAATTTTAGTATTCTTATACCGGTATGTAACTAACTAATTTCCATGTGTGGAAAAATTAATAAATATTTGGAAAATAGTGTTTGCTTTGGAATATATGTTATACCTTGATGAGGTCGGATGGGCGGAAGCCTCCCATCCACATGAAGCAGCGCTCAGCGGGAGTCTTCCAGGTACCGGAAACGAGATGGAAGACGTCGGTTTTAGCGACCATGCTTTTGAGGTTCATCATCTCATCAAAATGTGCCAAGCAGTTATCTACAAATAGCCGGAGCTCATTCTCCGGTAAATGCTCTTGCACCGCTGCTCGGAGCTCGCACATTATCCGGTGGTGTTCTTCAAGCCATCTCCCATACTCCATATCAAACACTGCCGCATCTAACAAAACTCGTAAATTAGCAAACATACACTGGAGGCTAGGAGTAAAAAACTGTTTAATTCGTAAAGATTTTTGAAGAACTAATAGGACGTACCGGAGCTCAGGTTATTTCCCATACCAAGAGGAAGTCCTTGTTCTGCTCCTACAAGAGCACCTCCACCTAAGTAAACTCCCTAATGCAAATTCCAAAAGCTAGTTAGTTTAAAATCTTTATTAATATTTTTAAAAATATAATTTTAAAAAGCTTCTTCTTTTTTCTTTATCGTAGAAAATAACTATGTATATATATATATATATATAGAGGGAAATTTTAATTATTTATTTTGTGTATAAAGCATATACTTAAGAATTAGTTGTTCAATATTAAGAGCAAATTAAATGGATGAGTACTTGAGCTCTTGCTCTTTGTAGATCTTGTTCCAATTGAGTAAGCTTCATCCTACTTGTCTCTAGCTGCTGAACATAAGCCTGTAATAAGCAATGTTAATCAGTGGATCGATGATTAATGCTAATTGACATATATAAATAGTTAACAAGTATATATAAATATATATGTGTCTAATTAAGTTATTAATATTTTGCGCGTCACCTTTTTCCTAAGTCTGCTTTTTCTAGCTGCCTCTCTATTTTGAGCAAGTCTCCTCAGTGTCTGCTTACAAAGAATTAAATCAAACAACTACTCTCCCATCAAAGAACATTATATTATGATTAAAATAATTTAATTTTCAGAAAAAAATGAAGTTAACTTCATGGTAAGTTTATCAATTGACCTATACAGTGCTGACACGCAAAGAAAGATCACCTCTCGGCCCACGTGTCGACAGTATATTGGTCAATTGACCAAAATTAACTTCATGCTAACAACTTCTCAAATTTATATAAGGAGATAATTACGCACCTTAGGGTCTGGTGTTTTTGGTCCGTCGTGCTCCGAACTTGATGTTAGACCCTTGCGGACATTTCCATTTCCTTCACGCTGACAAATAATGAAATAACAAGAAAATGTATTACAATAATATTAAAAGTAAAATTCAGTCCCAGTTCTACGTACCAAACATATTGTTTTATACTAGTATAATTTAAATGTATATGTTTGTTTGTTTGTAAGTCCTATATACCTTGACAGATTTGTGAGGTGGAGACCCAGCAGGAGGAGGAGGAACATCAGTAGTAGTGTTGGGGTTACATAAATCCATGGACGGCTCAGATGATCTCTTGGAACCACTGCTCGCTGGGGAAACCACACCCATTGTACTCATTGCCTAGCAAAATCCATAATTATAATTAAAATTAGTCTTCTACTAGTAGTAATTAATTAAGAAATGCATGTCACATATTAACGTACGGTTTAGATATATATATATAGATGTACCTTTGTGGATGATGGATCCCCAACATGCATCGGTTGAGATGGGAATATGTTCAGTGTTGGCGGCCTCAACCCAGAATTCTCTGCACCATACACACACACACACATATATGTATATTTATCATCAGTTAATTAATACTCCCTCCGTCCCAAATTAACTGCTCATTTTTGACTTTTTAAAGTCAAATTGACTATTTTTAGAATTAATAATTAAGTATATATAAATATATTTCTAAAATTATAAAAATTAGGATTAGTAATAAATTATATATACTTTCTTTTGGTTATAATCTCTTCACCTATATTTTAGCAAAAATAGTAAAAAGATTAGTTTTAAAATTGGTCAATTTGATTTTAAAAAATCAAAATTGAGCAATTAATTTGGGACGGAGGGAGTATTAACAATCACTAATTAACTTTCTTTACCCTAAATAATAAATTGAAAATTACATATATATTTAAACTTGAGAGAATCTTTTTTTCAGAGATGATGATTAGATATTGAGAGTTGGGGGAAAGAAGAAGGAATTAATCATACAGAAAAGGCTGGAAAAAAAC
Organism: Panax quinquefolius; assembly: GCA_020205615.1. NCBI lineage: Eukaryota > Viridiplantae > Streptophyta > Magnoliopsida > Apiales > Araliaceae > Panax > Panax quinquefolius. Next base: position 103,899,264 of record CM035170.1, on the reverse strand, counting down.
CCCAATCCCCAAAACATGTATAAATGGTAGTGTCCTTTTGTCAGTAAAACCAAAATTCCCCCGAGAAAATGATGGATCAGAACAATTAGTTTGTAGGGGTATAAATGAATCGAATCTCAGCGAACACCTTTATGTTCAGATTCGGCTCGACTCGAAAAAATTAAGCTCGAATTCGATAAGGGATTTATATTTTTGCGCCAGATTCGATTTCAGATCATTCTTTCGGACCTACTTATTTTCTTAAGACTGATTGCTTACAAAAGCGAGTTACTTTCATTTGTAGCCTTCAAATCGAAGTTTTGAATATGAACCATTTCACTTAAAACCTGAACCACTACATACTATATGGTTACTTAACTAATATTTATATATAAAACTTTTTCACTTTTATTTATGTATTGGAATTATAAAGAATGTAATAAAAAATTGGCATTCAATTCATTGATTTATTCAAGTACAAGTTTATACAATTTCATATTATACTTTATAAATTACAAAGATTGATACAAATATCACATATTTAGCTTACAAAGATTCGGCTCGACTCGAAAAAATTAAGCTCGAATTCGACTCAAATTCGATAAGGGATTTATATTTTTGCACCAGATTCGACTTCGGATCATTTTTCTGACCTACTTCATTCAGAAGTACTCAACCTCGTTTACAAAGCGAAGTTCTTTCATGAAAGCCTTCAAATCGAAGTTTCGAATATGAACCATTTCACTTAAAACCGAACCACTACATACTATATTGGTTACTTAACTAATATTTATATATAAAACTTTTTCACTTTTATTTATGTATTGGAATTATAAAGAATGTAATAAAAATTGGCATTCAATTCATTGATTTATTCAAGTACAAGTTTATACAATTTCATATTATACTTTATAAATTACAAAGAATGATACAAATATCACATATTTAGCTTACTAACATAGATAAGACCAATATTCGAATATGATCCATCGAACAGGTATCGAGTATGGTTCGGAAAAAATGAAATACTCGAACCCTAATTTAAGTTTAACACCCAGATCTTTCGAATTCGACTCGTGTATCATTAAACAGAAAACGAGTATGAATCATATTCGACTCGGATCAACTTCGAATTCGAGCTTTGGATTATATTTTTGAACTGATCTCGAGTCGAATACCAAACTACTTGGCTCGACTTGCACCCCTGTTAGTTTGTTACAAACATTAATTTATAACAAACCAATAAAAAAGAAGAACATTTTAATATTTCTCAAAATTTATATATCAATGGAGTACAACATATATAAAAGGATCTGGTCAAAGAAATTAAGTACAGTACATATTTTGAACATGCATGCCTTTCTTAAGATTCCGGGAATATCAACAATTTAATTAATTATAGTAGAGGACGACATGGGTAGAGAGAGAAAATTATATTGATATTGATCATCTGATCTGATGAGAGAGAAATTAAAGAGGGGGAATCTGATGGATGGATGTGTACTCACGTCTTTGATCTTGAACTGTGGAGGAGTGCTCTTGGGAATCAAGGTAAAGGAAAAGAGCTTGATCCAATTCACCCAAATCATATGCTCCAGCTGCACCATCTTTGCTTCTGCGCTCATCCACACCAAATCACAAACCCAGATTAATTAAGAAAGATCCATCAACAACAAACAAATTAACAAGTGAAGTATACATGCATGTAATTGTAATTAGAAAATTAAAATTACGTACATGAAGTTGGGGAGAGGATTAGGTGTTGATGAGGATGAAGTAATTGGTTGCATCATCATCCCATAAGACATCTGATCATGCTGATGATGATCCGGAACTACTTGTTGGTGCTGAGTTTGCTGGTGCATGATGTTGGAATTATTAATGGAAGCCATGAAAGGTGCTCCACCACCTCCTGCAACGAAAAGCTTGTTTTCGTGTTCCAGAGAAGAAGATTGAAGAACAGTAGCTCCTCTTGCAAAACCCATATATAAGAGAGAGAATATATTACTGATGATCAAGCTGGGTATCTACTTTATCTTTTTTGTTGACACGATTATATAAGGAGTACTAGTTATATATAATGATGGATAAATATTCATGGTGTTTTTCTAGCTAGCTGATAATCACCACCATCATAAATACATATGGATGAATGATCTAGATGGATGGGTATATGGATCAGTCGGTTGCAGATTTGAACAAATTAGAGATAAAATTGAGACTGAAAGAATTGAATGCTAAAGTACCAAAAGACAAAACTCTTTTACACCTCCCCCCTTCTCATCTTTCATTTTGATTTCTCTCTTTCTCTCTCTACATATATATATATATATATATATATATATATATATATATCTAAAAAATGCTAGCAGACGACTTTGGCTTAAACCAATTTTTCAGATAAAGCGGTGGCCAAGTTCAACTTACTCTCTCAAAATAGGTTCCATTCCGCAAAACCACTCCAGACCTGAAAGAAACTGCTTTTCTAATGTGAAAATACCGCTCGTCAAGGTCTATATGGCTTCCTTGTTCAACCATCTCAGTTTCTGTTTTCTTAAATGACGAAAATGCCCTCACCTACTCTCCTATTTTACTTTTCAGTTTTCATCTCATGCAGCTTCATATTTTAACACGTAGAACGCTTAGGCGGCCCATATATATATATATGTAGTCCACGGTATTCAGAGTAGAGGAAAAAGAAAAAAAATCAAATTTATTTTTAATGTTAAGATTATATAAAATGATAAATATTTTAGTTTTTAATATTAATAAATTTATAAAATGACTTAGTTATCCTTCACTTTATATATTTTATCTCATTCTTTTGAGAATAAATTTTTTATACTTTTAATCAATTTTAAGAACATATATAGAGAATATATATATATATATATAGTCAATAATTTTTCATTTTGTTTACTCCACCTTTACATTTATTAAAAAAATAACAAAATGAACTGGTAGCAGCCTTTATCTTGAATTATTTATAAATTTTAATTTGCTATTTATTAAGTCGTCAATGCAAGTGTTGAATTTTATTACGGCCGATTGTGAAATATAAATGTACTCCCCCATCTTCATCTGTCCAAGTCAAAATCCACTATATACTTTCTACAATTCTTTCAAATTTAAAGCCTCAAACTTTGGCTAATTTACAATTTAGTCGAGTCTTATTTTGACTTTAAATAGTTAATTCGTAAAATTTTTAAAATAATTTAAATTTAATTTATCTAAAAAAGAAAAGAAAAATTCTCACTCGCTTTAATTACAGTTTGTATATATTACTTACTAATAATGGAGAAAATATTAATACAATAATCAACATGTTTGTTTTTGAACCAAAACAAATGTATTGAACAATTACTGCTCGTAACTAGCTAGCTAGCTTATATTTCTTCAATCACATACAAGAGTTTTAATAAGGCTATAAATAACAAACTGAAAAATTGTAAATAATTATCTATTAAATCTATGTGGCGTGAATTATGATGGAAAAAAAAATTAATATTATGTCTATTTCAAAATTAAAAATACAATTTGACTTTTGAAGTTAAATGACGACATATTAAACTTCAAATTTAAGTGAAATTATTTAGTTTTAGTTGATAGAATTAATATTTTAATTGTATATATAGTTTATAAAAAAATTATTAATTACAAAATTTGTTTAATTTTAAATTTTTATTAGTCATATAAATTTCAAAATTTAATATAGCGTCATTTAACATTAAAAATTAAATTATATTTTTAATTTTGAAACGGATCGAGCTAGCTAGAACATGTTGAGAGAAACTATACTTTCGATGGTCAAATTAAAAGATGGTTTAGCCACGGGCACAAATGCAATAACTGAAAAATCGAGGTCTATGATATGATTGTTGATCAAAGTAAGAACAATTATTTTATCTTTAAATAATTAAACATAACATGATTAAAATGAGAATATTCAAGGATCCGAATAGATGAATAATCAACTTAATTATATTAAATGGTTCCTTTCAGCATAAAAGTGATATTTGTGATTTTAAAATTATGTTTGACTTCTTCTTGTTAGGCCCAATACGTTTTTGACATGTGGCAAAGGTCTTCACTCTGCACCACTGAAACAAGGAATAAGTCTACTATCACATACAACCGCTCACATGTATATTGACATGGTCCACCTGATTTATTCTGTAGATGAGTCATGTCAATATGCATATAAATGTATGTTCAGAATGTGATCGGTTGTATGTTATAGTAGAGTTACTGACCAAGCAAGTAGCTCTCAACCGGTTGCATCTGAGATTCTGAGGTCCCTTAGCCGTCACCCTATTTTAAAAAGGGCAGTTTAGTCAAGAAACTTTATCATTAACATGCAGAGAGATGAGCTGTTGACTAAAAACACACGTGTCCCTTCAGAGTGCGACCAGTATTTCATGGAAGTATATATGTACAAGGGGCCACATTAGACCAGACCCAGCTTCTCTCTTGTTGTTAGTCAGAGGAAAGAAAATTATAGTAGAATAGATAGATTGTTATGTTAGATTTAATAATTAATAGAAAATTATAGAAGAACGAAAACATATTAGATTTATCAAATTGTGGTTGTCAGTCTGATGTATTTATATGTCTCTCACATTTATAATAATTTACACATCTAATAATATTTATATAATAATCAGAAATTTCTAGCTACATATATATTATAACTCTAAATACATACTCCCTCCGTTCCAGGATAAAAATTTTAGTGGACTTTTCACACATATTAAGAAGATGAATAAAATGATAAAATTGTTCATAATAATATGTTATTAATTATTTTCAATGTAGGTGATAGAGTGACTTTCTAGCTATTCAATTCAAAATATTCTCTCTTAATACTTATTAAATATGAAGAGAAAATTAGAATAAGAAAAATATGAGATATTTAATATTACGGGCTGAAAAAATGTGTAAAAATTTAGTTATTAAAGAAAAATAGATATTTAACATGAGACTATCCAAAATAGTAATAAAAAAATTTATCAGACGGGGAGTATTATGTTTGGCTTCTATGGAACGCTGATTCCTACAACCCTCGCCCTTAATTCCACCGACAGACGAGCGAAACAAACCGCTCGCAACTCGGAATGAAATTAAGTACCCTAATGACCATTTATCAGTATAGATCTACTGAATTATGAGTCAATAATTCTCAATATATTATAATACTAATTACTACTACATAAGACACTGTTATAGGTATTAAATTTGAACTCTCAAGTACATATTTTATTATATATATACATATATATATATATAAATATAGAGATCAGTCATCTGGCTTTTTTTTCTTCATCTTCGTCTTTTTTTTAGTATCTGCGGTTTATATAATCTGTCAAGTAAATACATACTTTTAATGACGGACAACATATAAGCGTCATTAAAAGTATGATTTACGGTTGTATTTAACCGAAAACCGTCCGCCTAAAAGAGATGTGAAGACTGGATTTAATGAATAAGAGAAGCAGATGATTGATCCTAATTATATATATATATATATATATATATATGCAATTGCTTTTTCAATCTGAATGGAGTCTTTAGTAATGAATATCGTCTGGTCGCTAAAAATTTCGGTTTATTAACTAGACCATCCGTTCTTGAAATATATATATATATATATATATATATATATATATATATATATATATATATATATATATATGCAGTTATTGGTTAGAACTCATTATCTTAATGCATTTAGTATTTTACTTAAGACTCTAACAAATCACTTGTTTCTCAAGTTCAGCTAATTAACTCCTCAATTCGGATTTGCTTAACAAGTGTACGTGTTCATTCAAACTTTGTTTATTTAAATTAATTTATGGTTATTCTATGGAAATATTAGTGTCGTGATTTTAATTTCTTTAATTGTTATAGTATCAAAGGAGAATTAACGCTTGCTTTAATTTCTGGCCGTATTAATTGATTGATTAAATTCTCTTAATTTTAACTTCTATTAAAATAAAAACATAAAACCATAAAAATAGAGTACGTACTCCCTATGCCTCACTGCCTGAGAATCATATTGTATGTACACCAGTCAATGACTGAAGCCTATAAATCCTAGATTGCAACAATTTTTGTATGAATTAAGGAAATTTGTGTTCATGGTGTCGCTTTTTCAATTAAGTCAAACTTCGCTTTTCTAAGTCAAACTTTACTATATATATATATATATATATATATCAAAGACAATATTTAAAATATATATTTAAACATTAATTATTAAATGATACTACTGATGAAATTTCTGTTTTTCAAGCATGTTATCTTACCAAACACAAGCGTAATTATTGTTTCCAAACCTTGACCTCCAGTTTGTTAGCTAGATCTAAACTTATTTTACGATAATTTTTTTATTAATTATATATTCGATTTATTAATTAGGAACCACATAAGAATTTTTTTTTCCTTAAATTATATATATGTGGTTATTATACCTATAGTTCATATATTTAAGTAGGTGCATTCGAGGATTTCCAAAGAAGAATAAATTTTTCAGATATATATATATATATATATATATATATATATTACATAATAAATATTTATTAGTATTACCTATTAACAATTTTATTTTATTTTGGTAATTTGACTGTCTTGTCTAAGGTTTAGAATATTCGTGCAGAAAGTGGACAAAGCGAAACAAATCTTTCCATAGATGTTTGGCAGTAGCTAGCTAGGATTGTTAGTTAGGTTAAATTGTATTTTCACATAATATTTTTTTTCTTTCTTAGCCCATCCCCGCCCCACCCCACCCTACCCTACCCTACCCTTGCCCAGCCCACCCTCTTGGGAGATAGACTTTTTGGTGAATAAAATTTAAATAGATAAAAACAAATAATTTGGGTTAGGTATATCGCTACAAATCCTCTGCATAAATTATTATTGTTAGAAGACTATTTAGGGTTCTTACCAACTCCTATTGGACGAGACGACCTTTACGATTTTACAATGATAAAAAAAATAATAATAAAGTAACTACCTACTGACCCCTATATACTTCATTCTTTTCAAAATTAAAGAGATATTTGTAATTGAAATGATTACTTTAAATAAAAAAACTTTATTTTCTATACATGTTCTTAAATAGAAATGCAGTACTTAATTACAACGTGATACTAATATTCAAATAATGGCATATTAGAAACTTTATAGTATCATTTTAAAGTCTAAAAATAAAAATTTATTTATGTAGTTTTCGTTTACAAGGACACCAGAAAAACAATTTACATTCAATCATTTAATTAATTTCCTCTTATGATTTTAACAATGTAGAATCCATTAATTAGCTTAGCTTGAATAGAATAGAATAATTAGTGTACGTGAAAAATACCACCAGACTCGCATCGCATCGCATTTAAAATTATATATAGAGTTTATATGACGTGTTCGAGTTCGATGCTTATCAAGAAATCAAAATTTAGTATACGCTTTTAAAAAATTAAAATGTATAAGTTTTTCCTAAATTTCTCGTAACTCATGATCAAAATAATTGTGTACGTACGCTAAAAACTTCTTCTTTTATCCTAATAAGTAAGAAGAATATATTAATGATGCCCTTAATTCAACTTCCCAATGGTCTAGATTCGTATAATAGTGTCTTGCTGTTGTTTATTGTTTATACTTTGCCTCGAAATTTAGGTCACCCAATCTTCCTTAAAATAATTATCATTATTTTTCAAAGTAGCAACAAATAAATAATAAGCTCCATTGATAAGTCAATCATCATTTTTTGACTAACCCTCAATCAGAAGCATGATCTCCGAGGGAAGGGAACACTGACCTGATCATATTTATATATCTCGATATATATATATATATATATATATATATATATATATATATATGAGTGACTTGGTTACATAACCCCCACCCCCACCCCCACCCCCACCCCCCACCCCCCACCCCTACCCTACCCCTACCCCTACCCCTAATTAACCATAGGAGGAGAGGTTCACCAAAAATCTAGCCTAGAGCTCATGACCTGATGTCCAAATTAAAATTTAAAAAAGAATATATAACAGCAATTTTCATGGCATATTAAGGTGGTCAATATTAATTAATGGTCATTTAAGCTCTTATCAAATACTCAACGCACTATATAGCTAGCACATCACATCACATGAGGATCCATCATACAGATTCAATTAATTAATGTATCAGCTAGCATTTTCGATTTTTTATAGTAATTAGTTTGCACCACCTTTCGTTTAATTGTTGACCATACATAATTGAGTATTTAGTCAACTAGGAATTCCATATCGTTACCAATTAATTAGCAATAACATATACTAATTATTAAATACACATAATTCTTGTGAAGACTTTTGATTTATTCTTAATTAACTTTAATTTATAATTATTCGACTTACTTGTCTTTCTAATTAATTTGTGTTCACCACTTACTAATTAAATTGGTTTTTCTAAATAGTGTATAGGATGTCCAACAATTTCTTAATCCCAGCGTGCTTTTTGACCTAATCTTGGGTTTTCTTAATTAGTCGGTAATTATATATATTGGCCAGCTGAATATCCCCGATATATATATTTAATATTTTAATTTCAAGTTGTTATATATGGTAGGCCTTTTCAATTTTAGCTCATACATTTAATTTTCTATTTATGCATATTAAAAAAATTGGTATCCCAATTAAATAACTTCAGTCAAATCCCGAGTCCGGAACAAATCTTGGGTTTCTTAAATCACTAGCTCAATAGTATTTTTTTGAGTCATCTTAACCCACCACAGACTCACCCAAAATATCATGACTGAAGGTATTAGCTTAATTCCTTATATACAAATAAATTTTTCTCATATATTTTGATGTGAAACTAGGATGTTACATCCAAAATATGTGGGGGATTCAAAATTATCGCTTTATCATGAAAATATAATGGAGAATAGCAATTATATATTGAAGGGTAATTAGTAGCATATTTTTTGTCAGCGTGTGTGAGTATGCAGAATCGTGAATAATGTAATTTTTATTTTTCTTGCTTATTTTATTTCTTCATTCAGGAACTTCAAACTGAAAAATAAAAAATTTATAAATATTTCACGCTTAATTTGAACCTATCATGAATTGTACGGAATGGTGTACATCAATTGAACGGTGAGGAAGTCTCATTTAATATTTATTCCATGTTCTTCCTTCTTTAAAAAATTAAATACAATTTTTTTATTTTATAAAAATAAATTATTTCATTCACATTTTTATTACTCCAACCAAAACCTAGGTCCGGTAGCTTGGGGTTAAAGGAGGGAGATGAATAGTTGAATAGGCTAAATTTACCAAAATCCCAACTTTTGTTTTTATAGCTCTGGTATCGGGGTCCTATTTAGTCTTTAGACCAGCATGGTATTTCTTTGCGTTTTAAAATTACAAATATATTTATAAAATAAAAAATTTTAAAAAAATTATTTTTAACATTGACTAGCAGTGAAATAATAACACTTAATTTATTTAAAATATAATTAATGTTTTATTGTATAATATAAAATAAATATATATATATATATATATATACATCGGTCAGGATAAGAAGAAGCGTTCCTTAAATAAATAGCGTTACATTAAAAACTACGTGCGTTTTTGGAGCGACGCGGTGGTATTTTTTTGTAAATACACGGTGGTATTGTATTTACAAAAAATACCACCGGCCCCTCCAAAACGCATACATGCTTTTAATGTAAGAACGTTATTTAAGGAAGAATCTTATTTAGAGAATAACGCTTGATCCTCACCGATATATACATATCTTAAATTTTAAAACAAAATAAAAATAATTATCCCTTAGTATTATTCTCAGCAAGTCTTGGCAGGTATGAATAGTGGACATTTTCTTTTTTTTTTTTTTTTTGCTTGTATTCTCAAAATATATATAGTATTTATTTCAAGTGATATTTTTATAAAATATCATATTTTATGTGTAATTTAGATACATATAAGAATACTAATTTATACAGTTTGTATAATTATATTCTCAGATATGTATCTAAATTATACATAGAACACTATAATTTATAAAAATTATAATTAAAATAAATATTATACATTTTTTAAAAATAATAAATAAAAAATAAAATTAAAATATCCAATATTTTGGTCCAATAAATATGTTGATGTAGAAGGACTATTATTTTAGATAGGGAGGGAATAATAATTCAACCCGCAACTATCAAGAAAGTCCAAAGTGTGGGGTCCATGAGCCTCTTTTCTATTTTCTATTATTAGTAAATCATGATCTTCTTGGTTACCCTTGCAGCTTTATCTAAGGTCTGTTTGCAACACATTAAATGTGGATCCCCATTTTCTGTTCGGCTATAATTGTTAAGTTCATAAAATGAGCAAATAGTTCGGATAGAATTCGTACTCGTCTAATTAAAAATTTAATTCAAACTCAACTCAAAATATAAATAATAATTCAAATATGATCAAATTTTAAAATTCTATAAATTACTCAAACTTTTTAAATTATAATTTTTTATTAATTCTCGAATCATATTTGTTCGAAAAATTCAAACTGTTCGGGCTCAATTCGAGATCATGCTCAACTCGATAGCTAAACGAATCTCAATCAAACCTTGTTTTATATTCGATAAATTTTGTAAATCAAATCAGAACAACTCAATAGTCAATATTCGGCTCGACTTGATTCACTTACATCCTTAACCATTGCTCGTGTTTTCCCATGTCAAAAAGCACCTCTTCCATGTCATATTCTTGAATTTGTTAGTTTTATAAAAATGCCATGTAGATAATTAATAGACGGACATCCAATTAATTTAACAGAACGGTCCAATTGATAATTTTTAAAAAGTTAAGTGTGCCAATTTCATTTTTTTTAAGTTTAGTGATCAAATAAATGTTTACAAGTGGACAATTACAATGAAATAATTATCATATTAGAGAGTAGCTAAAAGAAAAGACTAGTCTTCTACTATTAAAATGAAAATTACAAGTGTGTGTATATATATATGTGTGCGAAATGATTCATGAAAAATGTTAGTTCTGGGCACTGTTTTAACTAATTGTTATTCAGCTGTCCAAAATTATAGTGAATGACTGAGATGAGACCCAGTCGCGGCCAACATTAAAAAAATTGGCTTAATTGCTTATTATCCTTATACATACTACTTATTAATCAATAAAATAAAATAATAATAAATTATAAGGATAATCAGTAATTATCCTTATACTTATTCTATAAAATAAGTATGTATAAGGATAATTACTGATTATTGTCTTATAATTTTTAATTATAAATAAAAAATAATGATTGAATTTATATTATATTTCTACTCAAATACGATAATTAGTAATTATCCTTATACATACTTATTTTATTAATAAGTATAAGGATAAGTATAAGAATAATTACTTATTATCCTTATAATTTTTTATTATTTTATTTTACCGATTGATAAGTAGTATATATAAGGATAATCACTAATTAAGCTAAATTCTTTTATATTGGCCGCTATTCCTTTAGCAGTCAAAACACGATCAATCATATCAGCCATTCACTCTAATTTTGGACGGCTGGATAACAGTTAGTTGAAACAGTGCCTAGAACTAACATTTTCCATGGATCATTTCCATATATATATATATATATATATATATATATATATCTTCAATAATAATGACAAAAGTGAATTTGTATCTTGTTCGTAAATAGTGGTACTTGTTCAAATTGAACACCTATTCTATTCTATTTATGCATACAAATTTTTTGTCAGAGACGGTTCATTGTTGAGCTCCCCTTTCTTCAAAACTAAATGCTTACAGTAGGGAAATTATACTCTCTTTCTATAAGGATAAAAGAATGCTAATTTCTTTTTAATAATTACAATAAAAAATGACACTATATTTTCTAAATTTTATTTGTTTCTGAGAAGGCCATCCATCCATCCAAAGGTCCAAGATCCAATCGTAGCCAGCCCAACAACAGCTTGCATGTTGGAGGCTGTGGTGAAGGGGCTGAGCTGGGCTTTCTTGACCAGAATTTGGCTTGACAACTTGATCAATGCATGGGTTGACTTAATATTGACAAAGGACTTGAACAAATTACTTTATTTATTTCTAAACACCAGATTTATATTCCACTACAAACTAACCTTATTTTACTTTGATGAGAACCCATTACATTTTATTTTAAAAAAAATATTTATTAAGAAATTTGTATACTCATCTTTTAATTGCCAGTTACGTGAATAAATATTTTTAAAGAAATGTGTAATAATTAGGGGGCCCTTCAACATTTTTTACCAATTACAACCTAATCGTTGCTATATATACCAACCCATTACGTAACTCTTTAAGTAAGAAAATATAATATTATAAAATTAGAATTAGTATAAAAAAAACAAACTAATCTCTTGTCGATTGAGTAATTATTGTTCAAATTATTTCAATACAATAATTGAGAATTTTGCTTTTAATTAAGAAACCAACTCACTTAAATGGAGTAAATTGATTTTCATCTCAGCTGATTCAGTTATTATTTATGTTTAAAGTGATCACAATTAATTAATTTTTTTTAGTTTTATAAAATTCCTACGACAGTACCAAAACTATTAACTTATCGATCGGAAATAAATATATACATCTTTTGTTTTACAATATAATTGTAAATTATATTCTTATGTTGTAATACATATTATGGTTATAAATTAATTTTTATGTTGTAAATTAAATTCTTATATATTGTTTATATTCCGCTACGGTCAGATCCATAAAGGGGAGAAACTCAAACTCGATATCTTACTTGAGATACGAAATTGGGAAGACTCGATCTTTCCCTTGGTTATTTTACTTTAACAAATTTAGTTTAGTTAAAAATAGTCTCACTTGCAAAAATATTGATAGAAATTTATTCAAAAATATATATATTTTAAATTGGTAAATGAGATATTTGTATATGAATTTTACGTTTGTTTGATGTCAACATAATTATAAATGTGTCATTCACTAATCCAAATTATATGCTCATTCTATAATCTAAACATGGTAGTTCTAAATAAACCTCTACATAGACAATATAGGTTGTCACTCTATATATATATTGTTTTTTTCCTAATAAATTTGTAGTTTATTTTATGTTGTATCATATTGTTAAATATTTAAACAGAAAAAAATAAAGAATGAACTTGAGATTCACTATTAAACACCAACAACTATTATTATTATTATTATTTGTTGGGACGTGATTATTTGGGTCCGGATGATTTGATGGACCTTACTCACATGGAGGAAGTCTCCCCACATAAGAGTATGGTTTGGACAGTTAGAGAACTTTAAGAAATCTAGTATTCCTAATTATATTTGATTTTCAACTCATAAGAAAAGAGTTAGGATAAAATTCGACTTCTTTTCTTTAAGAAGATTTAATTATGTCTTAATGAAAATTTTTATTTTCATACTGGGAAGGGCATGTAGGAGGAGGTGTGATCACTATAAATACACATTATTTTCCAGCACTAAAGTTTAATACCTCTATTGTTAAACATTATTTAACATATACTTATTCTTACACCGGAGCTATCACTCGGTGGTTCAGGCCGTCAACTCTAAATAAATTGAATTATAAATATTTAATATTTGTCATTGATCTCACTTGATTCATTTTTCATATCATTGTCATCATCCTCATACTTCAATTTGTGATGGAAAATCATTTTTGACCCGTAGTGCATAGATGGACTGTTGATTGGTATGATTATGATCATGAATTGTATATTGGTATAATAATGACCTTTAATGTTACATGAAAATGTTTATTATGAAAGTTCTCTGTGACCCGTAGTGTGACGCCCCCAAAATAGGTCCATTCCATCCAACCCATTCTGAGTCGCCAAATACATGGTACAGAAATAACTACAACTTTATTAATACATCATATAAACTGTGAGTTTAAATACAGATATTGTCATCTAGACAATATCCACACGCAAATAAATCCCCATCATAATTATTGATACATTATTTTACAAAAATGGAGAGGACTACTAAACAACTCTCTTTGGAACCTTCATTCCATACCCCGACTAATACTCGCTACATTCTCGCCTCCTGAGAAGAAAAATAGAACAAAAAGGAAAAGGGTGAGCTCAACTAGCCCAAAGTAAGAATATTACTTACTAAGATAATATACAACAAATTATCGTTAGTCTTCAACAGGAAAAATCTAATAGAATACAATAGACAACCCGGTTTAAAACAACAATCGCAATGAAAACAACAATTCATTAGAAGAGTTAAGTAGAGAATGCAAACTAATATCTTCTATATATGAATTTAAAAGTTCATCGTCGATATTTTATCCTCAGAACATCAATCAATATATATCCGGAATCAAATATTCATCTTTGCACTACAGCCAAAGATATTCATCGATTAAGTCATGTTCGCCTACAAACACTGCTCATCTTTGCACTCTGGGCCAAAGATATTAATCAAGAGTCATGTTCATCTCAACACTGTTCATCTTTGGACTACGGCCAAAGATATTCATTAAGAAATCATTCATCTTTGCACTACAGGCCAAAGATATTCAGTAATATCATTATTTAGGACTGAGGATGATGAAAAATATTTTAAAGGAAACGAATCCAGTGAAATAAAAGAACAAATATTAAGGATTCGTATTTTAAACAATCCAAGTTCAAAAATACTTCATAAGTAATCAGAGTGGAGTAAAATTTAAGAATGATCAAAACATGGATACAATCAAAGCTAGTATCCAGAATAGATATTTTGGACAAAAAGAAGAAATTTAATTTTTCGGTGAATAGTGTCGTATTCGTGAATAGTGCCGTATACGTGAATAGTGCCGTATACGTAAATAGTAACTCCGACACCAAAAGATAGAATTTTCACAAAAAACATCTTCACGCTTCGTAAATAGTAACTCATGAATAGTAACTCGTGAATAGTAACTCATAAATAGTAACTCGTGAATAGTAACTCATGAATAGTAACCCCGACATGAAAAAGTTCCAAATTTGATAAAAATTTCCAATCAATATTTTAAGATAATGATATTCAAGAAATAATATCATTTTCGAATAAAATAACATCCCTTACCTCGAAAGACAAGACTTCTAGTCGAAACACCTGGATATAGGCTATGACTTGAACTTGCAATCAGTATAGCAATACTCAAAGTATACTCAAAATACTCACAAGAATACGCCGATAATATAGAGAGAGAAAACTTGAGCCGGTGTGATTTTCAATTTAACTTAAGCACCCTATTTATAGGAAAATGCTTTAGAACACCAAGCGTAAAATTTAATATAATATTAATATTTACAAAACACATTCCTACGCCCACTTTGAAATCTGATTTCAGCCACCAAGCACATGTTAAAGATGGCCACCAACATTTGAAAAACGTTTTTCTTAAAAAAACATAATTAAAACTTCCAAAAATCAATTATTTCGACTTCAAACTTAAATAATTCATAATAAATAGCTTTTATCAGAAAAATTGAAACTCACGACTTTCCATAGGAAATTCCATTATCTAAAACTTTGCGGAAGGAAGTTTTTCCAAATTCCAAATGAAAAATTAACGAAATCCAAACGCAAGCGATTTTACGTGCTATAATCAAATTTGATTAATAATTGTGTCCACCAACACACAAAATATGTGTTAAACATTTAATGTCACGTAAATACTCTTCATCCTCATATACTCACATATCGCACATTCATTATAAAATATCACCGTTAATATATTATTAAAATAATATATTTAAATGAATTATTTTATCGAAAAAGATAAAATATTAATTTTCAACAATTGTCACATTAAAAATTTTCTCCATCTATATCCACATAAAATCAATATTTTCCTCATCATATAAATCAATAATTAATTATTCACAAATAATATTACAGAATCACAAAGATCTTTGGCAACCGGTAGTGCCGCTCCTCAGGAAAGAGGGGCTTTCAATAAGGATCTCTCCTTCTTGGGCGGCGCCGCAATTAGGTGACCAAACCTCTCATTAGACGTAACTTTCTAGACATTGCCAATAATGTTATCCAATAATATTATTCAGATAATATGAATTATTGCTCAGATAATAGAAAATCTTGTGTAATGACAATTTATTGAAACAACAAGAATATAAAATATCAATGCAAGCAATTATTGAATCAATAAAATAAAATATTGAATAGTAATTATCGTAACAATTATTGAGTAGTGCCTTCTTCACATAAGAATCAATAATTGGTGCAATACCGCAGTATCTTCTTGTTCAACAACGCGTATTAGTGTGTTTTAACCACCGGGTATTCCAACAAGATAATCTGTAATAACTACGCCGTTATTTATAAACAACTTGTATTTGTCATTTTCTTCATCCAATCGCTTTTAGTTATGGGGCCCACAAAGATCGCTACTGTCGCATTTAATATTCCCAACAAAGACGAATATTCCACGACCAAACGAATATTCCAAAACAATAATGAATATTTTATAACCACTGCTTATTCAAAATATTTGCGTATTTTACCCATAACTATCCACATTAATCAAATCAACCATTACTATTTCAAAATAATAAATAGAGAAAAATAAATTTCATTTATTAATAATTTGGGGTCTTACAACCTCCCTCCTTATGAAATTTCGTCCCTCGAAATTGTAAATGCGATCTTGGTGTTTCGAAAAGATGAGAATACCTCGCTTTCATTTCCGTTTCCAACTCCCAGGTCATTTCCTCAATAGCATGATTTCTCCACAAAACCTTAACTTGTGGTATAACCTCGGTACATAGGACATGTTCTTTCCTATCCAAGATCTTGGCAGTACCTCCTCGTGACGTTAAGTCTTCTACTATCTCGTCCGGTTTCTAACTCAATGACGTGGTTAAATTCGTCCACATATTTACGTAACATCGATACGTGAAAAGCGTTATGAACACGCGTCATACTTGGCGGTAAAAGCGAGTCTATAGGCCACAATTCCTATTCGATCGAGAATTTCAAATGGATTAATAAATCGAAGGTTTGAGCTTTCCTCACCTCACCGATTCTCGCTTTTGAAATAACAACTTCGCACCTCCTTCTTCAAATTCATCACCCGATTGTGTAGCTTAAAGAGCTTTAACTTTATCGATTAAAGTCGATTATACTCAGTATATCATCACGTGGGTACCTAGAGTTTTCATCTCCATCTCTATTATTTGTAAATTATACTGAAATTAGTCTTTGACAATATTGTACTCGTATTTTGATATACGATCTTCACTCAACACGTCGGCTACCACGTTCGCTTTTCGAGGATGGCATGGTTAGAACATGTCTTTGAAATGAGTCTCCTCTTGAGTTCTTCAAGCTCTTCTCACATTCCTTGCTCCATTCAAATTTTGTATCTCTACGAGTCAATTTGCGTTAATGGAATAGCGATTCGAGAATATCCTTCAACGAATCTCCGATAATAACCAACTAAGCTTAGAAAGCTACGTATTTCGATTCACCGAGCTTAGGTTGTTCTCAAGCGTGACTCATATCCCAACCTTGGATAAGACGTTACAATGACACCTGTCGCTTTCTATCGCATGCGAATATGGTGTCCCTATGGAGAGTCGGCTTGGTGCATTCCACAAAGGAAGTCACCGGATAAAGGCTCGGTACCAAATTCTATAGTTGAATTTTTAACTCTCGAAGTTCAATAGGAGCCATTCGATATGAGATTTTAGAAATGAGTTTTATAACGGGTTCAAAGTCGATACAAAATTTAATATCGGGCTTTGGGAGTAAGCCAAGAAATTCTTTGAAATACGTCGGGAAAAATCAATAACAACAGGAATATTATTCAAATCGGCGTGTCTTTATTCAAATCCATAACATGGACTAAAAAACTTGACATCCGTAATAAACGAATGACTTCATGGCATTCGATATGAAAATGTTTGAATACAATGGTTTAATTGCTTGAATTGAATAACAGTTGCTTAGGAATATGAAAACTAACAACCTTACGAAAGTAATCAATTTCGGCGTGATGAGTAGTTAACCTTAAAATCACATCAAAAGCAAATATCTTTATAGAAATAAAGGTCAACGGGTAATGTGATAGTGCCAACTGAATCAAGCAAGATTTCTAAACAACGGATGTAATGAAAGTTTCTCTAACGGATTCTCCATAAATAGGTCAAAGTCCAATTTCTCCAGAGTCAAGTTCAAACGTTGAAGCGCAAGCAAGAGAGATAAAAGAATGGGTAGAAACCTAGGTATCTAGTAAGGTATAAACTTCGCAAGAATTTATAATTAACTAACCCATTCTAACTTCGTTTGGGTTCCTCGCATTTTGACCGGCCACGACAAACGCTTCTTTCAAGAACCGTTGACTTTGACTTTTTCGGGACGATCTTTTGAGTCACCATTCATTGGACTGGGTTTCGATCACCGTCTGATCTCGAAGCGATATGTCCTTCTTTTCCACAATTATAGCATACCTTAAACTGTTGTAGGCGGTTTGGTGATATGTCCCTCTTTCCGCATTTGTAACATTGTCTGATGGGGTGGTCTTTCTCCTCCTTGGAACCGATTTACATCTTGGCGCCAGCGTCTTCACGTGGTCGTTGTTAAATCTCCTCTTTTAAAATCTCCTCCGACTCGCTTCTTCTATTTTCATGGCCATGATTACCACCGGAGTGGTTACCGCCTTTGTCCGTATTCTTCTTTCTCCCCACGGTTATCGTTATTCGATGATCGCTATCTTGATATGATCCTCGGTTATGGTCCCTCGGTAAAAGCGTACTCGTTATCTCGCCTAACAACCGAGCCTCGCTGACAACATCCGAATAAAGAGAAAATTTATGAGAAATGAGATAATCGACGTATGACGGGTTTCAAACCTCTCGTAAACATCCGCGTCATCGTTCCTCATTCTCCACCAAATGAGGTGCAAACTGGATAACTCCGCTGAACTTCGCCTCGTCTTTGGGACACCGCCATGTTATTCTCCGGTCTAATAAACTCTACTTCCTTCATATAGTGAATACTTTCGGGGAAGTACTTGTCATTGAACTGCATTTCAAACGTCTCTATGACATCTTTGAGTGCAAGCAAATGGATGGGTACGCTTCACGATTCCCACCAAGATGTCTGCCTCGTTCACGGAACATAAAAGTAGCGAATGGAACTTTCTCGTTCTCCGCATCCCAAGACATCGAATATCTTGGTAATTTGTTTGACCCACGTCTCGCCTTTAATCGGATCCGGCTTTCCCGAACTCGGTGGTCCCCGATTCTTTGAGCTGCTTGGGTGTGACCACTAAGGTGAATTGCTATCATTTCTCATGTATTTTGAACACGAGTCTCGCAAATGCGATTTTGCATGAAGCGCAAAAGCTTCTAAACATCCCCTCGTTCATCATCTGCTCAGTGGTGTTGTTCACAGGAGGTACATTGCCAACCTGTTGCACGTTCTCCTCGTTGGTAAGTACAGGCATCTCCACGGTCTCATTTACTCCACTGTTAATATTCTCAGTCGACATTCTCAAATACTGTCATAAAACAAGGGTTAATTAAGGAAATCAATATATCATATAATATCCCTATATACTTAACCAACTAACAAATAAGCTTAGGTAGGACACACTACCAATGAAGGATTTACTCTTCTCTCCCTCCTAGTTCTATTCCCGATCTCCGCTTGGAGATCATATCCCTAAGCTCGATACCAACCGTGGACGCCCCCAAAATAGGTCCATTCCATCCAACCCATTCTCGAGTCGCCAAATACATGGTACGTAAATAACTACAACTTTATTAATACATCATATAAAGCGTGAGTTTAAATACGAGATATTGCCATCTGACAATATCCACACGCAAATAAATCCCCATCATAATTATTGATACATTATTTTACAAAAATGGTGAGGACTACTAAACAACTCTCTCTAGAACCTTCATTCCATACCCCGACTAAGACTGCATACATTCTCGCCTCCCGAGAAGAAAAATGGAACAAAAGGAAAAGAGTGAGCTCAACTAGCCCAATAAAGAATATTATGACTAAGATAATATACAACAAATTATCGTTAGTCTTCAACAGGAAAAATCTAATAGAATACAATAGACAACCGGTTTTAAATCAACAAGCTGCGGTGAAACAACAATTCATTAGAAGAGTTAAGTAGAGAATGCAAACTACTATCTTCTATATATGAATTTAAAAGTTCATCGTCGATATTTTATCCTGTAACATCAATCAATATATATCCGGAATCAAATATTCATCTTTGCACTATATAGCCAAAGATATTTATCGATTGGTCATTTTCGTCTAAACACACATTCATCTTTGCACTCACGGCCAAAGATATTAATCAATAAAGTCATGTTCATCTCAACACTGCTCATCTTTGGACTACGGCCAAAGATATTCATCAAGAAATCATTCATCTTTGCACTACTGTGCCAAAGATATTCAAGAATATCATCATTTAGGGTGAGGATGATGAAAAATATTTTAAAGGAAACAAATCCAAATTGAAATAAAAGGACAATATTAAGGATTCAGTATTTTAAACAATCCAAGTTCAAAAATACTTCATAAGTAATCGAGTGGAGTAAAATTTAAGAATGATCAAAACATGGATACAATCAAAGCTAGTATCCGAATAGATATTTTGGACAAAAGAAGAAATTTAATTTTTCTATGAATAGTGTCAGTATTCGTGAATAGTCTCGTATACGTGAATAGTCAGTATCGTAAATAGTAACTTTCGACACCAAAAGATAGAATTTTCAAAATACATCTTCACGCTTCGTGAATAGTAACTCATGAATAGTAACTTCGTGAATAGTAACTCATGAATAAGAATCGTGAATAGTAACTTCGTGAATAGTAACTCATGAATAGTAACTCATGAATAGTAACCCGACATGAAAAAGTTCCAAATTTGATAAAATTTCCAACCAATATTTTCAAGATAATGATATTGAAGAAATAATATCATTTTGAATAAAATAACATCCCTTACCTCGAAAGACAAAAGATTTTAGTTGAAACAGGATATAGGCTATGACTTGAACTCTCAGACCGTATAGCAATACTCAAAGTATACTCAAAATACTCACAAGAATACGCTCGATAATATAGAGGAGAAAACTTGATTTTGGTGTGATTTTCAATTCTAACCCAAGCACCCTATTTATAGGAAAATGCTTAGAACACCAAAGCAGAAAATTTAATATAATATTAATATTTACAAAACACATTCTTACGCCCACTTTGAAATCTGATTTCAGTCACCAAGCACATGTTAAAGATGGCCACCAACATTTGAAAAACGTTTTTCTTAAAAAACATAATTAAAACTTCCAAAAATCAATTATTTCGAAGCTTCGGAACTTAAATAATTCATAATAAATAGTTCTTTTATCAGAAAAATTTGAAACTCACGACTTTCCATAGGAAATTCCATTATCTACAACTTTGCAGAAGGAAGTTTTTCTAAATTCCAAACAGAAATTAACCGAAATCCACAAACGGGCGATTTTACAAGCTATAATCAAATTTCGGTCAATAATTGTGTCCACCAACACACAAAATATGTGTTAAACATTTAATGCCACAAAAATACTCTTCATCCTCATATACTCACTGTGACGCCCCCAAAATAGGTATACATCACCCATTCTGAGTTGTCAATACATGGTACAAAAACAACTTACAACTTTATAATTACAACAGTAAAACTGTGAGTTTGAATACAAATATTATCTTCTAGACAATATCTATACTCAAATAAATCCTCATCACATTTATTGATACATTATTTTACAAAAATGATGAGGACTACTAAACAACTTTCTCTAGAACCTTCATTCCAAACCCCGACTCGTACTCGCTATATTCTCGCCTCCTGAGAAGAAAAATGGAACAAAAAGGAAAAGAGTGAGCTCAACTAGCCCATTCTTGGGCAGTTTGGATTGATATGTCCCTCTTTTCCGCATTTGTAGCATATGACCGGTGGTCGTTCTCCTCCTTAGAACCCGATTCTTTGCCAAGACCGTCGTCTTCACATGGTCGTTGTTAAATCTCCTCTTTTTAAAATCTCCTCCCGACTCGCTTCTTCTATTTTCATTAGCATGATTACCACCGGAGTGGTTACCATTTTGTCCGTCTGCTTTTCTTTCTCCATTTGGTTATCATTATTACATTCGCTATCTACAGTACGATCCTCGGTTATGGTCCTCGGTTGAACATACTCGTTATCTTGCTTCTAACAATTGAGCCCATTAACAACATCCGAATAGAGAGAAAATTTATGAGAAATGAGATATTGTCGTATGCTAGGGTTTCAAACCTCTCGAAACATCCGCGTCATCGTTCCTCATTCTCCACCAAATGAGGTCTGAAAACTGGATAACTATGTAAACTTTGCCTCGCGTCTTTGAGACACCGTCATGTTGTTTTGTTCTAATCGATGAACTCCACTTCCTTCGTATACGACGAACACTTTCGGGAAAGTATTTGTCATTAAATAGTTTCAAACGTCTCCCAAGACATCTTTGAGTGGTATTTGGATGAGTACGTTTTCTGAGACTCCCACCGATGAATGCGCCTCGCCACGGAACATAAAGGTGGCGAATGGAACCTTCTACATTCCTCCGTGCATCCCAAGACATCGAATATCTTGGTAATTTGCTTGACCGTGTTCCGCGCCATGATCGGATCGGCTTTTCCTTAAATTCGGTGGTCCCAACTCTTTGAAGCGCTTCGCCGTTGTGACAACCCGTGAATTGCTATCATTTCCTCTCGTATTTTGAACACGAGTCTCCCTAAATCGATTTTGCATGAGCTCGCAAAAAGCTTCTAAACATCCCCTCGTTCATCATCGCTTTCGGTGGTGTTGTTCACGGGGGAGGAACATTGCGACTGTTATTGACGTTCTCCTCGTTGGTGAGTACAAAGCGCTCCACAGTCTCATTTCCATTGTTAATATTCTCAATCGACATTCTCAAAATCTTGTCGCCATAAAACAAGGGTTAATTAAGGAAATCAATATATCACATAATATCCTTATATCTTGACCAACTAACAAATAAGCTTAGGTAGGACACTTTAGCGAAGGATTTACCTCGTCTCTCCCTCCTTATTCTATTCCCCGATCTCCACCGGAGATCATATCCCTAAGCTCGATACCAATTGTGGACGCCCCCAAAATAGGTATACATCACCCATTCGAGTTGTCAATCGTGAGTACGAAACAACTTACAACTTTATTATTTACAACAAGAAACTATGAGTTTGAATACAAATATTATCTTACAGACAATATCTATACTCAAATAAATCCTCATCACATTTATTAATACATTATTTTACAAAAATGGTGAGGACTACTAAACAACTCTCTCTAGAACCTTCATTCCAAACCCCAGGCTGCATCTCGCTTATATTCTCGCCTCCCGAGAAGAAAAATGGAACAAAAAAGGAAAAGGGTGAGCTCAACTAGCCCGAAAGAAGAATATTATGACTAAGATAATATACAACAAATTATCGTTAGTCTTCAACAGGAAAAATCTAATAGAATACAATAGTACAACAAATTTTAAATCAATATTCGCGGCGGAAATAATAATTCATTAGAAGAGTTAAGTAGAGAATCTGCAAACTACTATCTTCATGTATGAATTTAAAAGTTCATCGTCTATCTTTTATCCCTGTAACATCAATCAATATATATCCGAATCAAATATTCATCTTTGCACTACAAAGCCAAAGATATTCATCGATTAGTCATGTTCATCTAAACACTGCTCATCTTTGACTACTAGCCAAAGATATTCTTGAGAAATCATTCATCTTTGCACTTTCTGGCCAAAGATATTCCATAATATCATCATTTAAGACCGAAGATGATGAAAAATATTTTAAAAGCGAATCCGATTGAAACAAAACGACAAGGATTAAGGATTAAGGATTAGTACTTTGTTTTATCCACGTCCAAAATACCTCAAAAATAATCACAAGTGGTGTAAAATTCAAGAATGATCAAAACATGGATACAATCAAAGCTAGTATCCGAATAGATATTTCAGACGAAAAGAAAATTTTTCATTTTTCGATGAATAAGTGCCTGATTCGTGAATAAGGTCGTATCGTGAATAGTAACTCAGACACCAAAAGTTCCAAATTTGATAAAACTTGGATCAATATTTCAACATAATGATATTGAAGAAATAATATCATTCTGAAAAAAAAAATATCTCTTACCTCGAAAAGAGCGAGTCTTTAAATTGAAAAACAGGATATAAAGGCTATGACTTGAACTTGCACCGTATAGCAATACTCAAAGTATACTCAAAATACTCACAAGAATAATACTCGATAATATAGAGAGAGAAAACTTGATTTCGGTGTGATTTTCAATTCTAACCTAAGCACCTATTTATAGGAAATTGCTTAGAACACCAAAAGCAGAAAATTTAATATAATAATATTATATATTACAAATTCTCTACGCACACTTAGCATCTGAAATCAGCAATCTTAACACATGTTAAATGAGTCCCAACAATGTAAAAAACGTTTTTGTAATTAAAAATATTTTAAACTTCTAAAAATTAATTATTTCGGAGCTTCAGAACTTCAATAATTCATAATAAATAGCCCTTTTATCAGAAAATTCGAATCTCACGAATTTTTATAGGAAATTCAATTCTCTACAACTTTGCAGAAGAAAGTTTTTCCAAATTCCAAACAGAAATTGACCGAAATCCACAAACGGGCAATTTTACAAATTTATAATCAAATTTCGATCGATAAATGGGGTCCCACAGAGCATGTTTAACATGTTTTAAACATTTATTGCAACAAAAATACTCTTCCTCCTCGTATACTCATATATCCCACATTCGTTGTAAAAATATCACAATTATTATATTATTAAAATATAATAATACATTTAAATGAATTATTTTATCGAAAAAGATAAAATTTCAATTTTCAACAATTGTCACATTAAAATTTTTCTCCATCTATATCCACATAAAATCAATATTTTCCTCATCGTATGAATCAATAATTAATTATTCACAAATAATATTACAGAATCACAATATTGTGACCAGTGCGGTTCAGGAAAGAGGGGCTTTCAATAAGAATTTCTCACTTCTTGGTAGCCGCAATTAGGTGACCAAACCTCTCCTTAGGCAGAACTTTCTAGACATTGCCAATAATGTTATCTAATAATATTATTGAGATAATATGAATTATTGCCGATAATGAAAAATCTTGTGTAATGACAATTATTCAAACAACAACAATATAAAATATCAACAGCAATTATTAAATCAATAAAATCTTTGAGCAATAATTACTATAACCATTATTGAATAGTGGCCTTCTTACGTAAGAATCAATAATTGGTGCAATCCAGTGTGTCTTCTTGTGTTTTAACCCTTTGAGAGTATTTTAACGAAGATATTGAATACTACTACGCAGATTATTTTTAAACAACTTATATTTGTCGTTTTCTTCATCCAATCGCTTTCCGTTATGGGGCCCACAAAAGACTGCTGTATTGTAAATACGAATATTCCCCACGACGTGAAGAATATTCCACGACCAAAACGAATATTCCCAAAAACAACAATGAATATTTTATAACCACTTGCTTATTTTAAAATATTTGCGTATTTTACCCATAACTATCCACATTAATCAAATCAACCCTTACTATTTCAAAATAATAAATAGAAAATTAAATTTCATTAATAATAAGTTGGGTCTTACAACCTCCCTCCTTATGAAATTTCGTCCTCGAAATTCGAGCGTGACGTACCTTGTGTTTGAAAAGGTGAGGATACCTCGCTTTCATTTCCGTTTCCAATTCCCGTGTCATTTCCTCTATAGCATGATTCCTCCACAGAACTTTAACTTGTGGTATGACCTTTCATAGCGTAGGACATGCTCCTTCCTATCCAAGATCTTAACAGTACCTCTCATACGTTAAGTCTTCGCTTTATCTCGTCCGGTTCTAACTCTATAACGTGGTTCGGATCTTTCACATATTTCTGAAATACTGGATATGTGAAACACATTATGAACACGAGACATACTCGGAGGTAACGCGAGTCTATAGACTACATTTCCTACTCGGTCAAGAATTTGAAATGGGCCAATAAATTGTGGATTGAGCTTTCCTCTCTTCCCAAATCTTGTAACTCCCTTCCATGGAGCAACTCGCAACAATACATGATCCCCTATACTAAATTCTACGTCCTTTCGATGAAGATCCGCATAACTCTTTTGTCGATCTTGTGCTTGGTTTGTATCGTTGTCGAATCATTTGGATCTTTTCGGTGAGTCATACGCATACTAACTCGGGTCCCAACAATGTTGCTTCACCCACCTCATCCCAACATATTGGAAGCGACACTTTCGTCCATATAATGCTTCAAATGGAGCCACACCTATACTTGCACGATAAGCTGTTGTTGTAGGAGAATTCCACCAATGGTAAATACTTATCCCAACCTGTCCTTGAAGTCTAGGACACGAGTCTTAATAGATCTTCAAGTGTTTGAATAGTCCTCTACGATTGTCTGATCCGCTTGGGGATGGTATGCGAACTAAATCGCAAATCCGTGCCCATAGCTTTTTTGCAAGCTAACCCAAAATCTTGAAGTTAATCTTGGGTCACGATCCAAACTATGGACACCGGCATGCCATACTGACCTCACAATCTCATTCACGTACATCTAGCGGAGACGTTCAAGGGAATAAGTCTCCCATATCGTCAAGAAATGAAGCAGGACTTGGTTAATCTATCAACAATAACCCAAATAGCATTGATGCCTTGAGAAACCGTAGGAAGACCCGTAACGAAATCCATGGTAATGTGTTCCACTTCCATTTCGAATCTCAAGTGGTTGCAACGGACCCTTAGGTACTAGATGCTTCGCCTTTACACGTTGACAAGTTAAACACATTGAGATAAACTTTGCAAATCTCTCTTCATATTGTTCCACCAAAATGTATATAGAAGATCACGATACATTTTAGTACTTCCGAGGATGGATTGCAAATGGTGTATTGTGTGCCTCCATCATAATCTTGTACTTCAAATCGTAGTCTTTAGGAACACAAAGTCTAGAGTGGACTCAAGTATTCCTTCTTCATCAATTCTCGCCCGAAATAGCTCCTTCTTGTACTTTCTTCTTCATACGCATCATTTCAAGATTCGGTGGCTTGAAAGCAACCTTAACTTTTTCTATTAAAGTTGGCTCTACGCGTATACTTGACATCATCGCACTCATTCCCGCATATAATCTTCTTCTACTCAACGCGTACCACTACCACGTTCGCTTTTCCAGGATGGTATTGAATAGTGTGGTTGTAGTCTTTCAATAGCTCGAGCCAACGTCATTTGCCGCATGTTGAGTTCTTTTGAGTGAAGAAATATTTAAGGCTTTTATGGTGCGAATATATCTCCACTTTCTCCCCATATAGATAGTGCCTCCATATCTTTAAGCCTTGAAACGATCACGCTAACTCTAGATCATGAGTAGAATAATTCCTCTCATACTCTTTAAGTTGTCATGAGGCATAGGCTATGACTTTCCACGTTGCATGAGAACACATCCTAACCTTTGCTTTGCAAGCATCATTCGTGAGATAACAAATCCATCCAAGAACCGGATGGTATTGTTAGAATAGAGTCTTTGAAATAAGTCTCCTTTTAAGCTCTTGGAAACTCTTCTCGCATTCTTCGCTCTAAAAGAATTTTGTATCCTTCCGAATTAGCTGGGTTAATGGAGTAGAGATTCGAGAAAACCCTTCCACGAATCTCCGATAATAACCATTTAGACCTTTAAAGCTACATACTTGATTCTCGAACTTCGGTTGTTCCCAACTTTGTATTGCTTCAATCTTCACGGGTCCACGGATACTCCATGTTTTGACACTGCGTGTCCAAGAAATGCTACTTCCTCAAGAGCGAACTCGCATTTCTTCAATTTGGCATATAGTTTGTTTTCACGAAGCCTTTGGAGTACCGAACTTCAAATGGTGCTCATGATCTTCACGACTTTTGGAATATATGAGGATGTCATCAATAAAGACAACAACAAACTGATCCAAATATTCTTTGAATACTCGGTTCATCATATCCATGAAAGTCGCAGGAGCATTAGTCAATCCGAAATACATGACTAAGAATTCAAAATGCCCGTCATCGAAGTTCTAAAGGCGATCTTTGGAATATCCTTGGTTCTAATCTTGGTGATGATATCCGTAAGCGAAGATCGATTTTTAAAAGAATTTTGCCCTTACTATTTGGTCAAACAAGTCATCAATACGAGGTGAGGATACCTATTCTTGATGGTGACATGGTTCAATTCGATAGTCAATAATCTGAAATCGCATACTCCCGATCTTTCTTCTTTACTGAATAAAGCAGGAGCACCCCAAGGAGATGTACTGGGGCCGAATGAAACCGATGTCCAACAATTCACGTAGTTGGACCTTTAACTCCTGAAGTTCAATAGGAGCCATTCGATATGGGGTTTTAGAAATGGGCTTTGTACCGGAGTTCAAGATCAATAAAGAATTCAACTTCACGTTCGGGGTAGACCAAGGAAGTTCTTCAGAAAATCGTCGGGAAAGTCAATAACAACAGAATATTATTCAAATTTGGCGTGTCTTTATTCAAATCCATAACATGGGCTAAGAAAGCTTGACATCCGTTTTTCAATAAGCGAATAGCTTTATGATTAGATATGACGGTGATTGATTTTAATGGTTTAGTTGCTTGAATTGCATAACAGGTTGGTTAAGAATATGAAAACTAACAACCTTACGAAAACAATCAATTTTGGCATGATGAGTAGTTTACCAATCAATCCCTAAAATCGGATCAAAAGCAAGTATCTTTAAAGAGATAAGGTCAACATGTAAGGTGATGGTGCCAATTTGAATCAAACAAGATTTATAAGCGGTGGATGTGATGAAAGTTTCTCTAAGCGAAGTTTTTTCACAGATAGGTCAAAGTCTAATTTCTCCAGAGTCAAGTTTAAACGTTGAGCACACGCAGGAGAGATAAATGAATGGGTATAAGACCCGGATCAAGTAAGGTATAAACTTCGCAAGAATTTATAAATAGCTTACCGTGATCACCTCATTTGGGTTCTCGCATTTTGACGATCACAACAAATGCTCTTCCCGGGCAGATTGACTTTGACTTTTCAGGACGATGTCTTTTGAGTCACCGTCCTCATTGAACTAGGTTTTGCTACTGCATAATCTCGGCGATATGTCCTTCCTTTCCACAATTATAGCATACCTTGAGCTGTTGTGGGCGGTTTTGATTGATATGTCCTCTTTTCCGCATTTGTAGAAGATATAATGGGTGGTCGTTCTCCTCCCTTAGAACCGATTCTTGTCCAGACCTTAACATCGTCTTCACATGGTCGTTGTTAAATCTCCTCTTTTAAAATCTCCTCCCGACTCGCTTCTTCTATTTTCATGGCCGTGATTACCACCAGTGGTTACCATTTTGTCCGTCTGTTTTTTCTCCATTGGTTATCATTATTACATTGTTGTTATCTCTGCAGTACGATCCACGGTTATGGTCCTCGGTTGAATATACTCGTTATCTTGCTCTAACAATTGAGCCACATTAACAACATCCGAATAGAGAGAAAATTTATGAGAAATGAGATATTGTCGTATCTGGGGTTTCAAACCTCTCGAAACATCCGCGTCATACGTTCCTCATTCTCCACCAAATGAGGTGCAAACACGGATAACTATGTAAACTTTGCCTCATCTTTGAGACACCGTCATGTTGTTTTGTTCTAATCGATGAACTCCACTTCCTTCATATGACGAACACTTTCGGGAAAGTATTTGTCATTAAATAGTTTCAAACGTCTCCTGAGACATCTTTGAGTCGCGGTTTGGATGAGTACGCTTCACGACTCTCCACCGATGAGAGCTTTCGCCACGGAACATAAAGGTGGCGAATGGAACCTTCTGTTCCTCCGTGCATCCCAAGACATCGAATATCTTGGTAATTTGCTTGACCGTGTTTCCGCCAGCGTGATCGGATCTGGCTTTCCTTAAATTCTGGTGGTCCCAACTCTTTGAAGCGCTTTGTTTGTGACAACCCGTGAATTGCTATCATTTTTCTCTGTATTTTGAACACGAGTCTCCTAAATCGATTTTGCATGAACCGCAAAAAGCTTCTAAACATCCCTCGTTCATCATCTGCTTTCGGTGGTGTTGTTCATGGGAGGAACATTGCCGACTGTTGCACGTTTCTCCTCGTTGGTGAGTACAAAGCGTCTCCACGATCTCATTTCCATTGTTAATATTCTCGGTCGACATTCTCAAATCATCATATAAAACAAGGGTTAATTAAGGAAATCAATATATCACATAATATCCTTATATCTTGACTAACTAACAAATAAGCTTAGGTAGGACACACTAAGCGAAGGATTTACTCGTCTCTCCCTCCTTATTCTATTCCCGATCTCCACCGAGATCATATCCCTAAGCTCGATACTAATTGTGACGCCCCCAAAATAGGTATACATCACCCATTCGAGTTACAAATACATGGTACGAAACAACTTACAACTTTATTATTACAACAAGAAAGCTGTGAGTTTGAATACAAATATTATCTTCAGACAATATCTATACTCAAATAAATCCTCATCACATTTATTAATACATTATTTTACAAAATGGTGAGGACTACTAAACAACTCTCTCTAGAACCTTCATTCCAAACCCCGACTGCAGTACTCATTTATATTCTCGTCTCACGAGAAGAAAAATGGAACAAAAAGGAAAAGGGTGAGCTCAACTAGCCCAATAAAGAATATTATGACTAAGATAATATACAACAAATTATCGTTAGTCTTCAACGAGGAAAAATCTAATAGAATACAATAGATAAACAAATTTTAAATCAATATTCGCAATGAAATAATAATTCATTAGAAGAGTTAAGTAGAGAATGCAAACTACTATCTTCTATGTATGAATTTAAAAGTTCATCGTCTATCTTTTATCCCCGTAACATCAATCAATATATATATCTGGAATCAAATATTCATCTTTGCACTCTGGCCAAAGATATTCATCGATTAAGTCAGTGTTCATCTAAATACATTCATCTTTGCACTACTGGGCCAAATATATTCTTCAGAAATCATTCATCTTTGCACTACTGGGCCAAAGATATTCTATAATATCATCATTTAAGATCGAAGATGATGAAAATATTTTAAAAAAGCGAATCCGGTGAAACAAAATGACAAGGATTAAGGATTAAGGATTCGTACTTTGTTTTATCCACGTCCAAAAATACCTCAAAAATAATCACAAAGTGGTGTAAAATTCAAGAATGATCAAAACATGGATACAATCAAAGCTAGTATCGAATAGATATTTTAGACGAAAAGAAAATTTTTCATTTTTAGATTAATAGTGCCTCTATTCGTGAATAAGGTCGTATACGTGAATAGTAATCTCAAACACCAAAAGTTCCAAATTTGATAAAAACTTCAGATCAATATTTCAACATAATGATATTGAAGAAATAATATCATTCTGAAAAAAAAATATTTCTTACCTCGAAAAGACAAAGATCTTAAATTTAAAAACAGGATATAAGGCTATGACTTGAACTTGCAGTCAGATAGCAATACTCAAAGTATACTCAAAATACTCACAAGAATACGCTCGATAATATAGAGAAAACTTGATTTCGATGTGATTTTCAATTTAACCTAAGACACCTATTTATAGGAAATTGCTTAGAACACCAAAGCAGAAAATTTAATATAATAATATTATATATATTACAAATTCTCTACGCACACTTAGCATCTGAAATCAGCAATCTTAACACATGTTAAATGAGACCCAACAATGTAAAAAATGTTTTTATAATTAAAAATATTTTAAACTTCCAAAAATTAATTATTTCTGAGCTTCAGAACTTCAATAATTCATAATAAATAGCCTTTTTATCAGAAATTTCAAATCTCGCGTCTTTTATAGGAAATTCAATTCTCTACAACTTTGCGAGTAAGAAAGTTTTTCCAAATTCCAAATGTAAATTGGCCGAAATCAACAAAGCAGGCGATTTTCAAATTTATAATCAAATTTGATTCGATAAATGGGGTTCACCGACATGTTTAACATGTTTTAAACATTTATTGCAACAAAAATACTCTTCCTCCTCAGTATACTCATATATTCCACATTCGTTGTAAAAATATCACAATTATTATATTATTAAAATATAATAATACATTTAAATGAATTATTTTATCGAGAAAAAGATAAAATTTCAATTTTCAACAATTGTCACATTAAAAATTTTCTCCATCTATATCCACATAAAATCAATATTTTCCTCATTGTATGAATCAATAATTAATTATTCACAAATAATAATATTCTGTAATCACAATATTGACAACGGTAGTTCAGGAAAAGGGGCTTTCTGATAAGAATTTCTCCTTACTTAAAGCGCGTAATTAGGTGACCAAACCTCTCCTAGAGCAGAACTTTCTAGACATTGCCAATAATGTTATCTAATAATATTATTCAGGATAATATGAATTATTGCTCGATAATGAAAAATTGTGTAATGACAATTATTCAAACAACAACAATATAAAATATCAACGCAGCAATTATTAAATCAATAAAATAATCGAGCAAGAATTACTATAACCATTATTGAGTAGTGCCTTCTTTACGTAAGAATCAATAATTGGTGCAATACTGGTGTCTTCTTGTGTTTTAACCAATAGAATATTTTAACAAGAGATAACCAGTAATAACTACGCCAATTATTTTTAAACAACTTATATTTGTCGTTTTCTTCATCCAATCGCTTTCAGTTATGGGGCCCACAAAAGGCTTGCTGGTCGTGCGAATATTCCCCAAATGTTGAAGAATATTCCACGACCAAACGAATATTCCCGACAACAATGAATATTTTATAACCACTTGCTTTATTTTGAAATATTTGCATATTTTACCCATAACTATCCACATTAATCAAATCAACACTTACTATTTCAAAATAATAAATAGAGAAAATTAAATTTCATTAATAATAAGTTGGGGTCTTACACTCACATATCACACATTCATTATAAAATATCATAGTTAATATATTATTAAAATAATATATTTAAATGAATTATTTTATCGAGAAAAAGATAAAATATTAATTTTCAACAATTGTCACATTAAAAATTTTCTCCATCTATATCCACATAAAATCAATATTTTCCTCATTATATAAATCAATAATTAATTATTCACAAATAATATTACAGAATCACATCGATCTTGGCAACCGTGTAGTTCTCCAGGAAAGAGGGCTTTCAATAAGGATCTCTCCTTCTTGGCCGTATTGATTAGGTGACCAATCCTCTCCTTAGACATAACTTTCTAGACATTGCCAATAATGTTATCCAATAATATTATTAGGATAATATGAATTATTGTCTCAGATAATAGAAAATCTTGTGTAATGACAATTTATTGAAACAATGGTAATATAAAATATCAATGCAACAATTATTGAATCAATAAAATAAAATCTTGAATAGTAATTACTATAACAATTATTGAGTAGTGCCTTCGCACGTAAGAATCAATAATTGGTGCAATACTGATGCCACCTGCTCAACAACGCGTATTAGTGTGTTTTAACCAAGGGTATTCCAATGAGATTACTTGAGTAATAACTACGCCGTTATTTATAAACAACTTGTATTTGTCATTTTCTTCATCCAATCGCTTTCAGTTATGGGGCCCACAAAAGATCGCTACCGTCGTGCGAATATTCCCACAAAGCATCTTAATATTCCACGACCAAACGAATATTCCCCGACAATAATGAATATTTTATAACCACTTGCTTATTCGAAATATTTGCGTATTTTACCCATAACTATCCACATTAATCAAATCAACCCTTACTATTTTAAAATAATAAATAGAGAAAAATAAATTTCATTTATTAATAATTTGGGGTCTTACACGTAGTGCAAAGATGGACATGTGTTTGACATGATCATGATCACTGGTGATGCAAACGATTATCTTTGGCCCGTAATGCATATATAATTCGTTGATTGGAAATAATTATTGATTGGTATTACAAGGATAAAATATTGATGATGAACTTTTAAATTATAGAATATAGTAGACATCGTGCTCTACTTGACTCTTTTAATGGATTGTTATTTCCTCTGTAGTTGTTGATCTAAAACTTTGTTGTCTATTGTATGCTATCAGATTTTTCCTTTTTGAGGACTAAGGATAATTTATTCTACATTGTCTTTGTCATAATATTTTTTAATGAGCTAGTTGAGCTCACCTTTTTCTTTTATTGCTCTCTTAAGGAAACGAAAATATAGCTAGGACTAGTCGGGGAATGGAGTGTCAGTCCGAGATAGTCACTATAGCAGTCTTCATTATGTTGTAAAATAGTGTGACAATAATTGTAATGAAGACTTAATTTGAGTATGCATATTGTTGTATTATGTACGGTGTAATATTTATATTTAAACTCACAGCTTATATTTTGTCGTATTTTAGACGACAATTAATAGTTGTATATATGAAGTTTGTATTTGGATAATGTATCATGTATTTGGCCACTCAGAATGGGTTGTGTGGGCCTATTTTGGGAGCGTCACAAAAGAAGACAGACAGTGGATAACGTCATTGGCCCCAAACTTAATCTCGTTGTGGAAGAAGCTCTGCGATAAGTTTAATGGTCGGTTCGAGAGCAACAAGAGGATGGGAAAATCGACTAGTTTTTTGGTTCAAATCAGACAGTATTTTAACAAGACTCTCAGCGAGTATGTGAAGAGATTCCAAGAGGCGGTCAGACATGTGACGAACTTGAATGGTCCGCAGGCTCTCAAATATTTCCAAACGAGATTAGACGTGGTGAGATCTCAGAAGTTGGTTAAGGACTTGATCTTCAATATCCCGAAAAACCTAATGGAAGCTTACGACCGAGCAGAAAGGTTTATCGCAATGGAAGAAGCAATGGGGAGCCTGAGGCCGAATGCACCATCTTCGGATAGTACCATAGATCGGGATAGGAATAACTATCTCATGTCAGATAATAATTAAAACGGATCGGACAATGAAACAAAGAGGAGTTTCAATAATAGAGGATTAGGAGAAGGCTATGACATGTCGGAGTAAGAGTTAGAGGATTTTGTATAGGTTCGGGGAGGCATTGGTAAAGTGGTTGCTTGAGTAACTTGAGTAACGGAGTTGAGTCGGTTGATCTTGGGGGATCGACTGTGAATGACAGTTGAAGAACAAACATTAGCATGCTTTTGTGGTAGAATGAATATTTTCCAAAGAGGACCAAAAGGGAGTATCAGGTTCATCATATTGAATTTTGTACCTAGACGGTTCTTCGATTACGGAGCAACAAAAGAGGCTTTTATATCGGTGGAGATCGGATGAATATTTTCCAAAGAGGACCCAAAGGGAGTATCAGGTTCATCATATTGAATTTTGTACCTAGACGGTTCTTCGATTACGGAGCAACAAAAGAGGCTTTTATATCGGTGGAGATCGGATGATTCACTTTAGGGAAAATATATATTTGGCTCAATTCACATATATTGAATGATGTTCAGGTTGGGGATCGACAGTGATCGGAAGAAGGGAAGCATGTCCGACTTATAGTTCGGGAGTTAAAAAAATTTCTTTTTTTGATGTTCAAAAAGTAGTTCAGAGGGGATCAGCCGAGTTAATGGAATAGAGTACATGGCGAATAATGAATAAACAACGTACATACCAGATTAATTATTGGGTCAGACACTTAGAAATGGGCAAGTTGACTAGCTTCTAACTTAAGACTTGTTTAAATTAACAAAACTAAAACATCAATTTCGGCGGTTATAAGGTTGGTCTTCCACCTTCGGTGGTATAAGGTCGGACGATACTTCAGAACTTTTATTTGAAGCCTCACTAGGGGTCAGAAAAAGTATTACGGGAGTATAAGACGGGAAAAACGTCATTCGGGAAGGCTAAATTCCTCCCGAAAGGATAAACATCCTTAGGGAAGACTAAGTTCCTCCCGAAAGGATAACGTTCTTCAGGATAGATTAACATTTATCAGACTAAACGCTCTTTGTCTAGCATCCTCCATGACTATATTGTTGTACTCTCTTATTTTAAATATCCTTATACTGTCTGACCCGAAGTGAAGGAGACCCGATCTCGATTGGAACAAAGACATCAGTCACATAGGCCAACCTGAACGGTGAATTGTTGTCATTGTTCGAAGATTGGTCCGATACGCCTATAAGACACTGAGTAACTCCTTAGGCCATCTTCCTTTCGCTTCATCCAATCTCCTCTTAATTCTATTTGAGTAGAGTCTGGTTAGTGACTTTAACCTGACCATTGGACTGAAGATGTGCCACCGAAGTCTTTCGATGTTGAATGCCCAAATCCTTCAAGAATTCTTCAAACTTGGACCCTGCGAACTGTCTCCCATTTTTCGACACTAGCACCATAGGTATCCCGAACTGAAACACTACAAATTCTTTAAGAAACTTTAAACACTCTTGCTCTGTGATCGTCCAAAGTGGCTTGGTCTCCACTCATTTAGTCATGTAATCAATAACTACCACCAAAAAATTGACCTTCCCTTTTGCCTTCGATAATGGACCCAAGATATCAATTCCCCAAACTGCAAATGGGATCAGGGACAAAATCGAGAACAACTCTTCGGGCGACTAATGAGGAATATGACTATTTAACTGGCATTTCTGACATTTTTGTACATACTCATTTACTTCTTGGAAGATTTTTGACCAGTAATAACCCTGTCGAAACACCTTATACGCCAAACGCCTTAGCTCTCATATTATCCTCACAAATGTCTTCTTGAACTTTCAGAAATGTGTACCCAGCTTCGGATGGAACCAAACACTTCAATAAGGGCGAAAATAACGCACGTCATTAGAGATCCCCATCGATAAGTACAAAGTTTGAACTACTATACTTTACCTTTTTTGCTAACATCCGGTCCAAAGATAACACCCCATCTGCAAGATAATTTATGTAAGGCAGAAGCCAGCAATCCGAACGTTCCACTACCATCACCTTTGTCCTCTGAACATTTGGTACATTCAAAACTTCCAAATAAATCGACCCGCTGAAGGAACTCGCATATGTCGTGGCTAATCTGGCCAAAACATCGGCTATCGTGTTGTTCGAACGATCGACTCCTTATAAAACAAACAAATTGAAATAATGTAATTGATCCTTGACCTCGGTCAAATACTTAGTCATCCTTACCCCCGAACCTCATACTCTCCTAAAATCTCCTTAACCACCAGTTGAGAGTTGTTAAAGATGATCAATCTCTAAACCTTAAGACTTTTAATCAACCGTAAGCCTGTCAAAATCGCCTCATACTCAGTCTCGTCGTTATTAGTCGCCTTAAACTTGAAGCGAATAGCTTGTTGTACATTACTATTATTATTATTATTATTAAAGTTGATAATATTATGATAAATAATCAAAAATATTAAAACAACTTGAACAATAATAATTTAATATGTTCGACAAATAATCTGATTTTTTTAATAACATAAATGCTATAAAAAAGCTCATAAATAATGTACTTAACTTAAAACTAATTTATAATAAACTGTAACAAACGCTACTTTTTAAATATATTTTTTTAAAACATTTAGATTAGGCAATAAACTATAAAATAATATGAAACAAAAAAGGCAATAAGCTATAAAATAATCTGCAATAAAGAAGGCAATACGCTATAATAAAATAATGGGTAAAATGAAAAGTCGACCACTGAACTTTAAAGATTTGGTATTGAGTCCTTTTCATTTGGTCAACGCAAATTGAGCCCCAGACGCCACATGTTCGTTGACCTGCATACGTGGCGCCTACGTGGCACACGTGGCAGATCTGACGTGGCGAATATTGAACTTAATCCCAAAAATAATGTCGTTGCCAAGATTTGAACACAAGACCTTTAGCTTAAAACTTAGATCTAACAACAACCTAAGCTAACAAGTCTAACAATTATATTTTGCAAGGATTTATATTTATAACTAAACAAATCATTTCCCCCAATAATAATAACAATAATAACAATAACATTCATAATAATAATAATAATAGTACTAATAATAATAATAGTACTAATAATAATAATAATAACAATAATAGTAATAATAGTAATAATAATATATTATTATTATTATTATTATTAACTATCTACATGCGAAATCTGTTTTAATCTATATAGATAATCTATATATATTGCAATTTCTGGTATTGGTGGGAATAAACATGATTTGTAATATGAGGATTTGCTTCTTTGCTATTTGCGCATTAGAAATAGAGACTTGTTTGATTGATCTCAATTCCATTTTCTGACCTCTTTCTATTCCAATTTCTACTAGTTAGACTCCATTTTGAACTTGGGTAAAAGGAAGGAAAAAGATTTTTTTCTTTTAAATGAAAAATCTAAAATTTATTGGAACATTTTTATTAATCCTTTTACCAATATTTTTAACACGATTCTTAATCTTAGATTTTTAAAGTATAGATGGTTAAAAAATAAATTTGGGGCTAAAATATTAAATATAATATTTAATATTTTCTAGGAAATATATTTAATATTTTAATTAATGATTAATTAAAATATATTTTAGGTAAATTAAAAAATATTTACTAGGAAATTATGTAATATTTAAAAAACAAATTTGGGGCTAAAATATTAATTAAAAATATATTTTAGGTAATATATTTAATTAAAATATTTTTTTCAGTAAATATTTTATTATTGTTAATATGTTATTGTTATTATTATTGTTATTATTATTATTATTATTATTATTGGGGAAATGAATTTTTTAGTTATATGTATTAATCCTTGCAAAATTATAACAGTTAGACTTGTTAGCTCAGGTGGTCATTAGATTCAAATTTTAACAATATTTGTCACGTCAACCCGTCCACGTATAAAATAAAATAAAAAATATCTACGTCAGTGGCGCCTGGGGCTCTAAAGTTTAGTGGCCGACTTTACATTTTACCCATAAAATAATATGCAACAAAGAGCTAACTCAATTCATGGATACCCAAATATTATGATGTATACATTGTGTCATTTTAGTTGGTCTCAAAATGAACTTAATAGTCAAATTTGATAACTTTTTTATTTTCATATTTTCTTTGTTATAAATTTTAGAATTTCTAAAATTTAACTTAATAGTTTAAAAGTTAAGTTTTTCACAAAAAATATTACACTTTTATTATTAAAAAATAAAAAACGTAAACTACCAAATTACTAAACTTGAAATGTAAAGTTAGCTTGAGGCCAATTAAAATATAACTCAAATATTCATATTTAAAATTTACCTAATAAATCGATTTTAACTTTATGCAAATACAATTTATTAATTAACTGTGATGCCCCCAAAATTAGGTATACATCACCCATCTTGGGTGAACACTTACATATGTATGTAATTTAAAAATAACTTATTAACATAAGCTGTCGTGTACAATACGACATAAAGCGTGAGTTTAAATACAAATATAAATCTACTAGATATTATACAAACTCAAATAAAAAGTCCTCATTCTGATTATTATCACACTATTTTACGTAATAGTGAGGGACTACTAATCTTATCTTGAGGACCATCACTCGTTTCCCGACTCGTCCAAATTTATATTATCATTTCTGAAGAGAATAAGTGAAAGAAAGGGTGAGCTCAACTAGCCCAAGAAGAAATATTATGACTAAGATAATGCAGAATAAATTATCAATAGTCTTGATAATGTTAAACCGATAAAATACAATAGACAACCGGCTTTAAGCTGCGATGGAATATCTGATCCATTAAAAGAGTCAGTAGAAAATAAAGTCTACTATCTTTAGGTTTTAAAAGGTTTTTCATCATCATTTTATAGTGAGACTCACTTTAATAAATATTTCACATCATCGAATCACCCCCGCACTACTGACCGAGGATATTTTTTTAGTATCACGACCACAATTATTCATACACTACGGGCGAGAATATTTGTGTATTCATTAATGGTCATGATCATGCCAACAATCGTCCATCAATGCACTACTACCATCGAGGATTTTATCACATCATTTGTAACATTACGGTCATGATTACACCGAATAGTCTCTGGTCATATTCATACCAAGTCCATCATACAACAACAGGGCGAGATGACTTTAAAAAAAATATAAACATGAGGATGATGACAATGATATAAGAATTGATAAAACAAGTTCAAGAATTATTTTATCCAGAATTATTAACGTCAAATTGTCAACATGATCTTTGTTTTGTAGAGTAAAATTCAAGAATGATCGGAAGAATATTTCCATGAAAAGATCTTTGGATGAAACGCAAATATCGAGGATATTCTACTAATTTCATGGAGTATAGAAGTCAAAGTTTTAACTTATTTGGGTATAATAAAGAATGGAATAACAAAAGAAATCACCGTGCATGCGATGGCCATAGCAGACGAGTTATTCCAGCGAGAATAATAAATAACGAAAACGAAGTCGGGTGAAATTCACCGCAAGCGGGATGTT
Source organism: Panax quinquefolius (assembly GCA_020205615.1). Taxonomy (NCBI): domain Eukaryota; kingdom Viridiplantae; phylum Streptophyta; class Magnoliopsida; order Apiales; family Araliaceae; genus Panax; species Panax quinquefolius. Next base: position 103,858,581 of record CM035170.1, on the reverse strand, counting down.
CCAATGTAATAATAAAGATGGAACCAGATCCGGTGTAAAACACACGAATAGGATATTCCAACGAGAATAATAAAAGCGGAACCAGTCCGGTGTAAAACACATGATGGGATGTTCCAGCAGAATAATAATAAAAGCGGAACCGGTCAGGTGTAAAACACATGTGAGCAGGATGTTCCAAATGAATAATAGAAGAATGTCACCAAGTATAGGGTAAACCACTTATACAAAAGTTATTCCAATGAGAATAATAAGCAATGGAATAACAACAGTTCTCTTCATGAATAAGAAAGAATAACACCCCTTACATTTGGTAGGAGATTGAATCTCTGTGAAGGTGTAGTAACAAAATACTCTTCTTCTTTTTCTCTCTTATTCTCTCTATACTCTCTCTCTATAGCTTGAATGAATTCGTGAAAATAATGAAGCCCAGGCCTCTATTTATAGAAGATTTCTAGCTTAGCTTTTCGCCGTGTGAAAAGGCAAGTGGCTCGACGATTTGGTAAAGGTAATTACTTATTAACGAAGGTAAATACTATATTGGCGAAGGTAAATACTATTCACAAGGGTAATTACTATCGACGAAGTAAATACTATTCACAAGGGTAATTACTATCGATTTGAAGGTAATTACTATTGACGAAGGTAAATACTATTCACAAGGGTAATTACTATTGACGAAGGTAATTACTTATTGACGAAGGTAAATACTATCGACGAAGAGACTCTTAGATGATGACATATGAGCCCCCCATAAAATAATCAAACTTACCACAAATCATTTTTTTTTCACAACACATATTTAATCTTTCAACAATTATTAATCATTTATAACTTGTCGTCTCAATTATTGATTTAATACTATAACATATTATACGGATGATCTTTGTGACAATAATTGAATCAATAATATAAGAGATATGATCAAAGAATTCTTTGTGAGCAATAATTGAGCATAAATGAGTGACTTTCACGCGTAAGCATCAATAATCAATACCGCAGTGTGCTTTACGCAACTACGGCAGACATCGCATTTTTACCAACCGGGTAGTTCAGCAGTTTTAACGGTAACACCTCCGTAGTTATTTTTTTATAAAATATTTTTGTCGTTTTCTCAATCGACAATAATTACATTAATGGGGTCCACCAATGATTGAGCCGTTATACGAATATTCCCTAACAAAAGAATATTCCCAGACCAAACGAATATTTTATAACAACTTGCATACTTTGCAAAATTTATAAATATTACCCACAACTATAACATTATATCAAATTTATTCCATAATATTCAAAAATAATATTTATAGAAAAATTCATCTTTATTAAAAAGTCAGGGTCTTACAACCTCCCTTCTTATGAAATTTAAGCCCTCGAAATTAGGGTGCGATACTGGTATGTCGAAGAGGTAAGGATACCTTGATTTCATTTGATTCTAACTCCCAAGTCATTTCCTCAACATCGTGGTTCCTCCACAAAACTTTGACTTGAGGTATAACCTTGGAGCGTAGAATATGTTCCTTCTTATCCAAAATTTGAATAGGAACCTCTTCATACGCCAAATCTTCCGCTATTTCTTCCTGGTTCTAACTCAATAATATGGTTCGGGTCTTTCACATATTTACGTAACATAGATATGTGAAAAGCGTTATGAACACGAGACATATTTGGCGGTAAAAGCGAGTCTATAGCCACGATTCCTACTCGATCGAGGATTAAAATGAACCGATGAATCGAGGGTTAAGTTTTCCTCTCTTTCCAAATCTTGTAACTCCTTTCCATGGAACAACTCTTAACAACACATGATCTCCTATATCGAATTCCACGTCCTTTCGATGAAGATCAAGATAACTCTTTTATCGATTTTGTGAGGTTTTTATACGTTGTCGGATCGTTTGAATCTTTTTAGTAGTCATACGTACCAACTCGGTCCCAACAACGTTGCTTCACCCACCTCATCCCAAAGATTTGGAGAACGACACTTTCTTCCATACAACGCTTGAATGGAGCCATGCCGATATTTGCTTGATAAGCTGTTGTTGTAGGAAAACTCCACCAATGGTAAGAACTTGTCCCAACTCCCTTGAAATCAAGGACACAGAGTCTTAATAGATCTTCAAGAGTTTGAATAGTCCTCTCCGATTGTCCGTCCGTCTCGAGGATGATACGCCGAAGCTAAATCGTAAGTCTGTGCCCATAGCTTTTTGCAAACTAACCCAAAATCGTGAAGTGAATCTTGGGTCTCGATTTAAAACTATGGATACCTAAGATACCATGCGATCTCTTACAATCTCGTTTATGTACATACTGAGCAAGGCGTTCAAGTGTATAAGTTTCTCGTGTCGGTAAGAAATGAGCAGACTTGGTCAACCTATCAACAATGACCCAAATCGCATCAATGCCTTGAGAAACCTTAGGAAGGCCTAAGAATGAAATCCATGGTAATGTGCTCCCACTTCCATTACGGAATTTCAAGTGGTTGCAATGGACCTTTTGGTACTTGATGCTCCGCTTTAACTCGTTGACAAGTTAGACACCTTGAGATAAAATATTATCTCTCTCTCTTCATATTGCTCCACCAAAATGTATTACGAATATCATGATACATTTTGGTACTCCCGAGATGGATTGCAAATGGTGTGTTGTGTGCCTCCATCATGATATTATACTTTAAATCGGTCGTTAGGAACACAAAGTCCGGAGTTGACTCAAGTATTCCTTCTTCATCGATTCTTGCTTCCTAAGATAGCACCTTCTTGCAGACTTTCTTCCTCATATGATCGCCTCCAGTCGTAGCTTGAAAGCGACTTTAACTTTATCAATTAAAGTCGGTTCTACTCGTATACTCGCTTTATCATCACATCGTCCCCTGAGTCTTTAATTCTATCTCCATCCTTTGCAAGTCACACAAAATGGGGGCTTTGCGTTGACAATATCGCTTTTCAGATTTGCATATGATTTTCTACTCAATCGTCACTACCACGTTCGCTTTTCGAGGATGGTATTGGATGGTATGATCATAATCTTTCAGCGATTCAAGCCAACGTCGTTGTCGCATGTGTGAGTTCCTTTTGAGTGAAGAAATATTTGAGGCTTTTATGATCCAGTAAAGATCTCCACTTTCTCCCCATACAAGTAATGCCTCCAAATTTTAAGTGAAAGATAACGGTACCGCTTGACTCTAGATCATGAGTAGGATAATTCCTCTCATATTCTTTGAGTTGTCATGAGGCATAAAGCTATTACTTTTCCATGTTGCATGAGAACACATCCCAACCCTTTGCCGAAGCATCATTTGTAGATGACAAATCCTCCGAGCCGGATGGTATTGTCGAGCAGTCTTTGAAATAAGTCTCCTCTTGAGTTCTTGAAAACTCTTCTCACATTCTTCGCTCCAACCGAACTTTGTATCTTTCCGAGTCGGTGAGTCGATGGAATAGCGATTCGAGAAAATCCTTCCACGAATCTCCGATAATAACCAATTTAAACCGAGAAAGCTACGACTTGATCATCGATTTAGGTTGTTCCGACTTTGAATAGCTTGATCTTTCTTTGGGTCAACAGATATTCCATGACTTGATACCACGTGCCCAAGGAATGCTACTTCTTGCCCGAACTCGCATTTCTTCAACTTGGCATAAAGCTTATATTCACGAAGCTTTTGGAGTATCGACCTCAAGTGTTGCTTTCATGATCTTCACGGCTTTTGGAATAAATAAGGATGTCATCAATAAAAGGCGACCACAAAGTGATCTAAATATTCCTTGAATACTCGGTTCATCATATCCATGAAGGCGGCGAGGAGCATTAGTCAATCCAAAGGACATGACTAGAATTCATAATGCCCGCGTCTGCAGGAGTTAAAGCCGTCTTTGGAATGTCGGTGGTTCTAATCTTCAATTGGTGATATCCGAACGAAGATCGATCTTTGAAAAGAATTTGGCTCCTTGCTGAATTGGTCAAACAGTCATCAATACGTGGCAATGGATACCTATTTTTGATGGTGACGTGATTCAACTCCCGATAATCAATACAAAGTCGCATACTCCCATCTTTCTTCTTCACGAATAGAGCAGAGCACCCCAAGGAGAAGTACTTAGGGACGAATAAAGCCGATGTCTAACAATTCCTGCGGTTGGGTCTTTAACTCGAAGTTCAATAGAGCCATTCGATATGGGGCTTTGGAAATAGGTTTTCAGACGGGTTCAAGGTCGATACAAAATTCAATTTCACGCTCGGGGGTAGGCAGGGAAGTTCTTGGGGAATACGTCGGAAATTTATTAACAATAGGAATATCGTTTAAAACCGGCGTATTTTTATTTAAATCGTGACATGAGCTAAAAAAACTTGACATCCGCTTTTTCAATAAGCGAATAGCTTTATGGCTTGAGATGACCGTGATTGATTTTAATGGTTTGGTCGTTTGAATTAGCGATAATAGGTTGATTAGGAATATGAAAGCTAACAACCTTACGAAAACAATCAATTTTGCATGATAAGTAGTTAACCAATCAATCCCCTAGAATCACGTCAAATGCAAGTATTTTAATGAGATAAGATCGACGGGTAATGTGAGGGTACCGATTTGAACCAAACAAGACTTATAAACGAAGTGGATGTAATGAAGGTTTCTCCAAGCGGAGTTTCCACAGATATAAGTCAAAGTCTAATTTCTCCGAGTCAAATTTAATCGATGGCGCAAGTAGGAGAAATAAAAGAATGGGTAGAACAGGTATCAAATAAAGTATAGACTTCATTAGAGTTTATGATAAGCTTACTCGTGATGACCTCATTCGGATTCCTTGCTCTTTGGGAGGTCACAACAAATGCTCTCCTCAGACTACTGGATTTTGAATTTTTCGGGATGGCCTTTGGTGCCTCCATCCTGCCGAATTTGTCTTGATGTAAGCACAAAATCGAGCTAAGTGACCTTCTCTTCCACAATTATAACATGCTTTGACGGCATGATGACGCAGTTTGACCGATGTGTCCATCTCCTCGCATTTGAAGCATATGATAGGTGGTCTTTCTCCTTCCTTAACAATGGGTGTCTTTGGTCTTGACGTCTTTCCATCATTGTTGAATCTCCTTTTCTTGAAATGTCCATTCTTATTGTTTTTATTACGATTACCACCGGAAGTGGTTACCATATCCGCCCATTGATTCCTCCACGCTTGTTGTCACCGCCTCGATGACTATTCTCATTGGTATTATAATTTTTTGCTTACCGCTCTCTTTTAGTAAGCGTTGACTCATTATCGCAGCTCCACTAATCGAGCCCTATTTACAACATCGAATACAAACACGGTTTATGAGAAATAAGATGTTGACGTATCTCCGACTTCAAACCTCTTAAAAACATTCGCGCCATTCTCTCTTCATTATCCACCAGTGGGAATATGAACCGTGATAACTCGCAAATTTTGCCTCGTATTGCGACACGGTCATATTATTTTGTTCCAACTTGATAAACTCCACCTCCTTCATGTATGGCGAATACTTTCGGGAAAGTATTTGTCGTTGAAACGACTCTGGAACTTCTCCCAAGATATCTTGAAGACAATTTGGTTGAGTACGTTTTACCGATTCCCACCAAGAATCCGCCTCTCCGCAAGAATATAAAAGCGTGAAGGAACCTTTTCCTCCTCGGAGCATCCCAAGACATCAAATATCTTGGTAATCTGCTTTATCCATGCTTCCGCTTGAAGTGGTTTTGGCTCTCCCTTAAACTCCGGTGGTCCCAGCTCCTTAAATTGTTTAAGCGGTGACCGCCGAGAGTTTTCCGTGTTTCCACCCTACGTTTTGGACAGAGGAATTCGTCAAATCGTCATTGCAGATAAATTGCATAAAGCCTCGAACATTTGATCATTCGTCATTTGGTCGGTGTTGTTGTTTTTGCGTGAGGATTGTCGCCTTCCCGATGCACATTATCACGATTATTGATATGTGGTGAATCAACAATCGCTGCGGCTCCATTCTTTATTCTCAACATTCTCGGATGTCATTTTCAGATCATCGCCACAAAACAAAAGGTTAATTGACATGTAACAAATTATCCCTATCTTACGACCAACTAATAAAATATCACATAAACTTAGGTAGGTCATACTAGCGAAGGTATTCCCGTCTCTCCCTCCTAGTACTATTCTCACATCTTAGCTAGGGATCATATCCCTAAGCTCGATACCAATGACGCCCCAAAATTAGGTATACATCACCCATCTTGGGTCGAAACACTTACATGGTACGTAATTTAAAAATAACTTATTAACATAAGCGTCGTGTACAATACGACATAAAGCGTGAGTTTAAATACAAATATAAATCTACTAGATATTATACAAACTCAAATAAAAGTCCTCATTACAGATTATTATCACACTATTTTACTGAGAATAGTGAGGACTACTAATGCTTATCTTCAGGACCATCACTGCTTCCCGACTCGTCCCAAATTTATATTATCATTTCACGAAGAGAACGAGTGAAAGAAAGGGTGAGCTCAACTAGCCCGAGAAGAAATATTATGACTAAGATAATGCGAATAAATTATCAATAGTCTTCAATAATGTTAAACCGATAAAATACATGATAAATAAACCGGTTTAGCTGCAGTAATGAATACGCAATCCATTAAAAGAGTCAAGTAGAAAATAAAGTCTACTATCTTTTAGGTTTTAAAAGGTTTTTCATCATTGTTTATAGTGAGACTCACTTTAATAAATATTTCACATCATCGAATCACCCACGCACTACTGACCGAGGATATTCTTTAAGTATCACGACCACAATTATTCATACGCACTACGGCCAAGAATATTTGTGTATTCATTAATGGTCATGATCATGCCAACAATCGTCCATCAATGCACTACTGCTTAATCGAGGATTTTTATCACATCATTTGTAACATTACGGTCGTGATTACAACTGAATAGTCTCTGGTCATAATCATACCAAGTCCATCTATGCACAACAAATACTGGATGACTTTAAAAAAATATAAACATGAGGATGATGACAATGATATAAGAATTCAATAAAACAAGTTCAAGAATTATTTTATCCGGGAATTATTAACGTCAAATTGTCAACACGATCATTGTTTTGTAGAGTAAAATTCAAGAATGATCGGAAGAATATTTCCATGAAAAGATCTTTGGATGAAACGCAAATATCGAGGATATTCTACTAATTTCATGGAGTATAAGTCAAAGTTTTAACCATTTGGGTATAATAAAGAATGGAATAACAAAAGAAATCACCGTGCACGCGATAGGCGCATGCAGACGGAGTTATTCAATGAATAATAAATAACGAAACCAAAGTCGTGGTGAAATTCACAATTCTATGGGATGTTCCAACGAGAATAATAAAGATGGAACCGGATCCGGGTGTAAAACACACAGATAAGATATTCCAACAGAATAATAAAAAAGCGGAACCGAGTTAGGTGTAAAAACACATGCACAGGATGTTCCAATGAATAATAATAAAGAGCGGAACCAGTCCGGTGTAAAACACATGCATGGGATGTTCCAATGAGAATAATAGAAGAATGTCACCAAGTATAGGGTAAACCACTTATATACAGGTTATTCCAATGTAATAATAAGCAATGGAATAACAACAGTTCTCTTCATGAATAAGAAAGAATAACACCCTTACATTTGGTAGGAGATTGAATATCGCAAAGAAGTGTAGTAACAAAAATACTCTTCTTCTTTCTCTTATTTCTCTATACTTTCTCTCTCTATAGCTTGAATGAATTAAGTGAAAATAATGAAGCCCTAGGCCTCTATTTATAGAAGATTTCTAGCTTAGCACTGCTTAATGTGAAAAGGCAAAGTGGCTCGACGATTTGGTAAAGGTAATTACTTATTAACGAAGGTAAATACTATCGATGAAGGTAAATACTATTCACAAGGGTAATTACTATCGATTGAAGGTAAATACTATTCACAAGGGTAATTACTATTATTGTGAAGGTAATTACTATCGATGAAGGTAAATACTATTCACAAGGGTAATTACTATCGACAAGGTAATTCTTATTGTGAAGGTAAATACTATTGATTGAAGAGACTCTTAGATGATGACATATGAGCCCCCATAAAATAATCAAACTTACCACAAATCATTTTTTTTCACAACACATATTTAATCTTTCAACAATTATTAATCATTTATAACTTGTCGTCTCAATTATTGATTTAATACTATAACATATTATATGAGATGATCTTTGTGACAATAATTGAATCAATAATATAAGAGATATGATCAAAGCAATTCTTGTAGCAATAATTGAGCATATTTGAGTGACTTCTCACGTAAGCATCAATAATCAATCCGTGTCTACTTATGCAACTCACGGCGTATTCTTGTACTTTTACCACGGGTAGTTCAACAGCAGTTTTAACGGTAACACCTCGTAGTTATTTTTATAAAATATTTTTGTCGTTTTCTCAATCCGACAATAATTACATTGTCAGGGTCCACCAATGATTGAGCTATTATGCGAATATTCCTAACAAAAGAATATTCCCCACCAAACGAATATTTTATAACAACTTGCATACTTTACAAAATTTATAAATATTACCCACAACTATAACATTATATCAAATTTATTCCATAATATTCAAAAATAATATTTATAGAAAAATTCATCTTTATTAAAAAGCTGGGGTCTTACATTAACCTTGAAATTTGAGTTAATTGATGTTTTGATTAGTATACTAGGGGTCAATTTTTATTGTGATTATCGAATTTTTTTGTTTTACAAACATATTACTATACTAAAAAAAGTTACAAAATAGTCATTATTTAACATTTCGTTAAAAAAAGTTAACGGAAATGCTGACTAGACTAACGATTAACAAGAGTTAATTATGTGACAAGTGATATGGATCGAGTTAATTGATATTTTGGTTATTGTACTAGGGGTCGATTTTCATTTTGGTTACTGAATATATTTTTTTGTTACATTCTCGTTATTAACAGAAAAGCTTACTTGGCAAACATTTAACACATAGATGTAGAATATTCTAATGAGGTAGCATATGTGGGTCAACTTGTTTTTATAAAATAAAATGTTCGCCTATAAGAAAAAAAGAAGAAGATAAAGTTAAAATTTTAATACTCCATAATATTATAAGCAGATAATTAAAGCTTAAGAAAAAAGAAGCATGATTTAAAGAAAAAAAATAATTAAAAATTAAAGTTCATCTTCGTCTTCTATCCACGAACGATGTACTTATTGAAAAATTGGTGCTCTACACCTTATATACATTAACTTTTTCTCTCATCATGGACCAAGTCGAAACTACAACCTCTCACAGAAAATCTAGTTTAGAAAATAGGTTCTTATATCTTTATATACTTGTCAGAAAAGAAAAAAACGAAGAAAAGAAGAGCGGCAAATTGACGATGCCGGTGTCCAAAACTACTTGTTTCTCTTTGAAATGAGAGTGAAATAGTTTCTATTAAACTATTTTTTGTAGTAGTCGACAAATCTAAGGGGGTTTATTGGGTCAATTTTCTCCTTTATTTTATAATTTGGTTTGTTGTTTAGAAGGTTTCAAATTAAATATGATTTTAAAAAATTTATGGATTTAAATTATCTATGATGTACTTTCTCTTCATACATGTTGTAATATTTTGTAATTGTAATAAAATCACTAATTTGTAATAATTTTGGCCGATAACGTGAATATAACAAAAAAAAAAAAATTAGCAACCAAAATGAAAATTGATATATAATACAAAAACTAAAACATCAATTAACTCGATTCACGACTCCTCGTCATCTGTCACATACTCCCTTTCGTCCTAGGATAAAAGTCTTGGTTGACTTTTTGCGCATATTAAGAAAGATGATAAAATGACAAAATTGTCCATATTAATTTTTCATTTAATTGCATAGATTTTTGCACATTACTAGTGATGCTCCATAAATATACATAGAGAATATAAATATAACAATTAATAATAAGGGTATAATAGGCAAATTATTGTAAAAAATAGATCATTTAAGATAAGTAGACATTTAACTTGGGACAACCTAAAATAGTAATAATGACTTTTATCTTAGGACGGAAGGAGTAATTACTACCTGTTAACCGTTAGTCTAGATAACATTTTTCGTTTATTTTTTGGACAAAATAGAAGTATTTTTGTTATTTTTTTTTGTTTTGTAGAGAAAAGGTAGAAATGTTTTTGTTGTTTTTCTTTATTGTGACAGGGCCATATAGCATATGGTTGCCTACGTACCCCCGGGTATCAGGGAGATCAGGTCGACGTAGTTCACCCCTCAGGACGAATTGAAGGCTAAGAGAAGTGTAAATCCCATGTGCAGGCTATACTGCGGGGAAAGGAAAGTTTAATCCCATAATGGGGACAAACTACAAGTGGGTAAAAACTTTGATCCCGTCTTTCAGACAAACTACATGCATAGAAAAGTTTAATCCTATCTTCGGGACAAACCGCATGTGTGAATGGTTAAATCGCGTCTTCAAGATAACCGAAATTGTGAAAGGTTAAATCTCGTCTTGGGATAAACGAGATTGTATATAAGGTTTGAAATGAAGTGAAACCAGTTTCGCTTTGAAGTGTATGTTTCCACGAGGGCGAGAAAAGTATGTAGAAAGGGTTTAAAATTGGAATGATTGGTGATTTGAGGATCAAAACCGGGATGTTTGTTTGATGGTAACTTTAGACATAGTACAATTTCACGATTATGCGAGTTGATAAGCTATGGAAATTCATCGCCATCCATTTCCCGCAATCTGAGAGCACCTCCTCGTCAATACTTCGACAACAAATGGGCCTTCCCAGTTAGAGGCGAATTTTCCTTAGATTGATCTTGGTTGTCAATTATCTTCTTCAAAACCAAGTCATGTTGTTTAAATTGCCATAGTCGGACTTTTTTGTTGTAGGATCGTGCGAAAACCAAATCCAGAATCAAAATCTGGTGTGGAGCTTCTTGCAAGCTTAAAACCACTTTGGCTTCATTATGACCCATAGTATGGAGGAATTTTTCAATCTTCTCCATGGGCAATTTCCCCTTTGCTTTACAAGTAGGTTTAATAACCCGTTGAGGAAGGTACAGTGGATTTTCTTTCGACACTGTAGCAGTAGTATGAGACGTGGATCCTTCAGCTTCACCATAATTCCATGGAACTTTATGCAAGCTGACAACAGGATGTTGTGGTTTGCAAGGTAAAGGAATTGGCTCTGGCGCGGCCACTTTCAAAGGATTGTCACTCCTTTGAGTTGAATTGGTTGTATGGAAACACTTTGTGATCTCACCATCCACTTGAAGATAATCGCAATCGATCCCTTCTATTGGGTAGGCATACATTCCCACCCTTGAGTTATCTGATTGTAATCATCCGCTATTTGCGCAGGACACCGCTATCAATAAGATTACGAATAAGATGGCGGAGTGCCCAAAGATTCTTCCGTCTTTGTGATCCGCGAGAATGTGAATGATATTGACACATTTCATCGATTGAACCGCTACGAAGCGGGATTGATTGGAGGGAGAAGGAATGTGATTCTTCCTTCATTGATCAACATTTTAAGTATCTCTTCCATAGACTGGCCCAAATAGGTGAATTCCCTTTGATTGGCAAAATCCCGACGGGCATTAGCACTTGCTCGCTTTCCAACCTTATCCTCCATAGCTTCACTTTCTGATGGTGTTGATGGAGCATTTATAACAAATGGAAGGAGATAAACATGCTCCTGCCTAATTAATTGGCGTGTGATTTGATGCTGGTTGGTCACCAGTTCTGCCAATTGCTCAATTTGTTTGTAAAGAGCTTTCATCTTTCGTTCCATGGTAAATTGGAACTTTGCATAATCCCATTTATCAACACCATCTTTGATGGGTTGGGATGATTCGCCGTTAGAATTGGAACCTTGTACTGTGCTCCAACTGATCATGTTGACCTCTTCTTCTTTGTGTTGAGGAAGATGGTTGTCTTGTACATGAGGTTGATCTGGTTTAGTGACCACGATCTCACCGTTGTCTATTAGATCTTGAATCTTATGTTTCAAAGCCCAACAATCTTGAGTATCATGTCCAGGTGCCCCGGCATGATAAGCACACTTCCGAGTAGCATTAAAACCCCTCCCATTAGGTTTGGCTGGTGGAAGAAGATGTGTAATTTTCTTTTGAGCAGTCAGAAGATCAAGAATGTTCTCGAGCGAATCCCATAAGGGTGTGAACGTTTGAGGTCACTTTACTTCTCCACTTTTAGGCAATGGAGGGTTTGAAGGTTGTGCTGGAAAAGGGGAGTTGTTTCTCCTCTACATAGGCATGCTTGGATTGCCTTTTTGTCCTTGTAGTATCAAGGAAACATCCTTCTCTTTCTTTTTATGGACCCTCCGGGGGTTGTTTCCATAAGATCCCGACTGGATGTGCTCAACAACAGCTTTAAGAGAGGCTAGGTCTTGAATTCAATCTCGTTTCAGCCATCTCACCATGTTTGATCATTTCAGAAAATGGTTTGGCAATACCAGCTAGAACTCTTTCATTGAAAGGAGCTTCCTGTACATCTATGAAGGTTATGACCATTTCTGATTCTGTCATAGAAGGAATAACTTGAAAGCAAAGAAGGCGCTCCACCTTGAAAGCATACTCTCTAAATGACTCATTTTGATCGCTTTCGACCTTGGTGATTTGGTACCGGTCAAGAGCCATCTGAGAGTGGAAACTGTATTGAGTGAGGAAGGCATGAGCCAGCTCTTCCCAGCTATGGATCTTAGAGTTGTCTAATCTGGTATACCATGAACGGGCTTCTCCAGTCACACTTTTCTGAAACAGCTGCATTCTAAGCCTTTCATTTTCTGCGTAAGACCCAAGTTCTCCAATAAACACCTTTAAATGTGTGTAAGGATCCCCTAATCCGTAATATTTCTCAAAATCAGGGGTCTTGAATTTCTCTGGATATTGAACACCAGGGAATATGCAAAGGTCTGTATATGAAACACTACCATGTGTTTCAATCCCTTTGAGAAGGCGAATGGTTTCCTCCATTTGAAGGACCTTCTTCCTGATGTCACCCGTGTTTGGGTCTCCTTTGAGATGGGTTCCTTCAGGGTATAGGTTGGTTGTATCCAACTGTTGTTCTGGAATTATTTTTTCCAGACCTTGAACTCCCCCTTATGTAGAGGATTTTGTATGTATAGGTATCTTCGCCTTTGAGAAAGACTGGTGCAATTCTATCGGTAGAAACGACCAAGTATGTGATTTGTTTACTCAATCCGTCAAATTCTTACGGAGAAATGAGTTAGGACCATTCAAAAGAGGACATGATTGATTGTAGTTCTGTGGCCTTTTGGATTTACAAATGTAATGCAAGCCCAATTGCTTCCCTACAAAAGACTTACGTAGTTTAGTCTTAGATAATATAAATGTTATCATAACATATCCGTTTTAGGAATTTGTCCTGCAAAACCGGTTGTTAATTGATAACATGTCATGCATGCATCAGATATTCTTCATATTTTCCATTACATATGAATGAACATGGAATAAAATTACAAGTAAATGCTTTACAAGTAATTGAAAATGGAAAGCATGAAGAAACTTTTCTCGCATTTGGTTTATCGAGGTTGATCTATCCTAGTGTTTCTCTCATGGCTTTTCGGCGTGAAGGTTCCCAGATCATCGCAATCTACTTGACGGGAAGTTAATCAGGTCGTTCAATTGGAGCGAATCTGGGTGGTGCCTTTCCTGAGCCCTGGGGAATTATTCTTCCCACGAGTCCAAAGAATCAAACAAGCGGGATAGCCTCTGGTGGAGGGACCACACAACATATATTCACATACAATGTGTCTCACCGTTTATACAAAATGATGACATGTGTGAAGCACTAATATCACAGATAGATATTTAGCAGTGCGGTATTAAAAATGCATTCGTACACATTTATCAGAAATGTAAATGCAACATTCACACACAAGCATATAACAATTTTGAAAAGCTTGTAATGGCGGCTTAAGCCCTCTTCTTTGGAGTCCTCAGCAGAGTCGCCACTGTCGACGCCGAGATTTTGGAGTGTCCTTTTCGTTACTTGTTTTTTGGTGTTCTCGTGTTAATGTGAGATTTGTTTGAAAAAACAAGTGAAAAAGGTCCGAAGCGTGTATAATGTCAACGATTGGACTTTAGGAGTCGCCAGTTGGTGTGTTTAAGTGGTTGCACTAACGCGAATGTAAAAGGCTTGCACATTGACCAAAGTGTTTTGTTAATCGCTAAGCGAGTCTGTGAAACCGAGATTCATTTTGGGTGCGGGGGCTTGATTATGCGGAGGGAAGGTGTTAGCACCCCGAAACATCCGTGTTACCACGGTGACCGCCACTTTTCAAAGAAATTGTTATATGAATGTGTGTGTGTGTGTGTGTGGATCAATGTGCAATTATTTGAAAGTAGTGTGAGGCCTCGTTCGCACCTATATACACAAGGTTTGAATTTTATTTTTAAAATTCAGTTTTAACCAAGATATGGCAATGACATTTTGTAAAAGAGGTTTTTCAAACCCTGTGCTCAATAGGAATTGAGACCTTTTCATACTTCCATTTTATTGTTAAATGTAAAACATTTGCTTTTATTTTCGAGATGTGAAGCATTCTCAAGAAAATAATATCTGTGATGTCGAACTCCTCATGGGCATATGTACCCATCCAAGGAAATTCAAACATTTGTAAAATAATGTACAGTAGTCGCTATATATTTGAAAAAATGTCCATCATGGGAACCGAATCTAGATTCATTAAACTAAACACTGTGATCACATGATTCACAAGGCTCACATGATCATCGCAAATTTGTATGGAAAATAAGATGGCAGATATATATATATATATATAAGCTGTAAATATATATATATATATATGTGTGTGTGTGTGTGTGTGTGCATGATCAACCACCACAAAGCAACTCCATGGGGGATCAAAAATGTAAATAAAGTAGTAAATCTTATCAATCGCCACGCAAGTAAAGCTACAAGCGGGACAAAATTTAAATAAAGCTATAAAAAGCGATCAACTGCCACGAAAGTGCTTTAAGAGAGTTATCATATATCAAAACACTTCCATATTTAATTTAATTTAATTTTTTTTTAATCCATCCAAAACTTTCCCCAAATAAGTTCTAAGAATATTGCCAATGAAAATAGTGAGAGCCTGAGAGGAGGAGAATAGTTGCATGTATCAGTGACCGAGTATGTTGAAACACTTTTTAATGCTTGTTAGTATTTTTTTATTAATTAGATTTTGCACTATTTTATTTATTATTTATGATTTTATTATTATAAAATTTTCCTTTTTTTCGCTTTCTTTTTCTTTTGTGTTTTCCTTTTAATATTTATATAAATTATTTTCGGCTAAACATTTTTATATATGTTAATGTTTTTTATTTTATTTATACCTTGTACTTTTGTTCATTATTTTCTCCATGCTATAAAATTATATTTTTTGAGTTTGATCCTACTTAATTTGTAAATTTTTAAAATTTAATTGTGATGTAAATTCATTTTTTAAGACCCTTATCAAAACATCAATTAATCCCTTGTAATTCCATAAGAATCAAAATAGCCAACTTTCTAAAATGCTCAATCAAACAAGTAAATAAAGCCCAAACAAAGCCTGAGCCTCTCACAACAATCACATGACTGTTTGACCAAACGGTCTATGATATCTTTTAGTCTCCTCTCAGGTATCGCCACGTCAGTAAACTCCATGGACCTCAGCCGCTTCTGATCACTTCCTCTGTCTCTCATTATTCATCATCTCCGAAAAGAAAGATATGTAACACTACATTTCCGTCTTCCTGTCCCTCACCTTCTCGTTCTCTCTCTAAAACTCAGCCATGAACGAGTCCGACTCAGTCGAACCATCAACAACTTCAACATCCTCCGCAACAAATCCACCGCTGCAACCAACCTCTACATTTGTGCACCCACGAAGGGAGCCATTTGAGCATGGCCTAATTCCAATCCCTAAGCTCATTTTCACCGACGCCGGCCAAACCCTAGCACCTATAAAACACAAGCTCCTGTCTTTATCATCCGATTCGAATCACCGCGTTAACTCCTCCGCCATCGCCGAAATACTCCAGATCTCCCCTGAGCACGCCCGGCTCGTCATCGATACAATCTCCTCGGTGCTTCACTCCGAATCCGACCCACTCGTTTCAGCGAAGCCCTCGGAGATCGATTCAATTGGTGTCGATGTTTTTGATCTGATTTTGTTCTTGTATATACAGTCCTACAAGCGGTTGCTTCCTCGCGGGCATAAAGATTTAGCTGCCGTAGCTGATGTGTGGCCGACCACTTCAGCTTTCGACGGATTTTTGTCCGCTCTTTCGCCATTACAGGTGATTTGAATTATGACTTGTTATATAATTCTTTGTTAATTTGATAATGCTGTTGTGGGTTTGGTCTATTATCCGCTTTGTCATTGGGTTCTAGTCTATTTATTTATCTGCCTTACCTTATTCGGTGTAGGAAAGTGTTAAAATTGGTAATGTCCCATACACTGGTTAGGAATTTGCAGTTAATTTGTATTTTTAAAGAATAGTTCAGATGTTTACATATGGTTAAATCGTAAATGAAGTTCTAATTTTGTTAAATGGTCTGCATTAAGGTTCATGCATCAAGTATTTGGTTGGATTTTTTTTTTTCTTGAAAGGGTTCTCAAAGATGCAGAAGCCATTTTGTCACTTATCATCTGAAGAAGTTGTTTTGTGAGTTTTAATGGTTCAGGTCGCTGTATCTACTTAAGTTTGACTTTGTTTCTGCATTCCACTTAGATTATGTGTATAATTTATGCAAGTTAAAATGCTTTGTTAGCCAGTTTTTTGGGGTTTTAAAGTGCTTTATTAGTGTATTCATTGCATTGTGTCTGAAATTTATAGTAGTATTTTATTGTCAAATATATTCAGTGTTCTCCACTACCTGAATATAATTGGTTGATTTTAATAATTATGTATGTTTATTGAATGCTTATGGCGCATGGGTTTGCTTACGCTTGATGTTTCACTAATTGCAGCTTGTGCGCAGCAACAGCCGTAGGTTTATGCCATCACAAACAGATGAAGAGGCTCATCAGTTATCTTATTTACAGAAACACTTGGGCAGCATTGTGTCCCTTTTGTCCGACTCCACGGAAGGGGAAGGCGAGGATTCTTTGGTTTGTCAACTTCCTGCTTAGCGTACATTGTTATACACCTTCTCTGATATATTTGATATATATAATTAGGAATTAACCCCAAGGGATGGGAGAAAGGGAAGAGGATTTGAGGAGTAACCTCAAGGTTGCTTGTTCAAATCCCCATACATGGGGCCAAAATTACCTATCAAAAAACTAAATATAATTAGGAATTGATCTTTTTTAAATCTGATTACTTAGGTTCATGTTACTTAATGATTTATGAGATACAATCACTTAACAAAACCATTTTCTGATGGCATCAACACTGTATATCTGATTCAGTTCCATTTTTATTTTCTTGGTATGATACTATATAGGCCTATGTGAATGTAAGATGGGATTTATCACAGTTTAGTCCTCGTTATGTGAATATGTATAAATTAAAAACTTTGACATAACCACAAGAAGTTACTATATTTAAAATATTTCATTGGTTATGAGTATGGAGAGTTAAATTTTCAAGTTCACTTGTAACTGTGTGGCTTGCGGTTGTTTTTGTGCCTAAACTGTCTAAGAGTAGTACGCGGCTTGCTCTAATTTGCTAATCTCACCTTATTATGCCAGGTTATAAGTATGGAAAAGTTTGAGCACCTTGGGTTTCTGATTTATTTTGGTGAAAAAGGATCGGAGAGAATTCCTCTGAGCCAGAATGCTCCATTTTTTGCTAATTCAGATCCCGATATGCCTGCTATTCCTGTTCCTGCCACACAAATTCATGATTGGCTTCTACAGAATGTATCCTCAACATTGGAACATATTTCTGAAAGAGTTCCTGCAAAAGAAAATGGGCCAACCAGTGCCTCTGACCAGGATGTCCCTATGGCCGATGTGTCTGCTAGTTCAGTGAAGGCCTCGACCAGTGCTAGGGGTCCGAGTTTTATTGAGGGGATATCCAAGTCATCATATGTAAAGCAAGTATCTGATCTTAAAGGATCTTCTGTAAAGGTTATCTCTATTTGCCCTTTTTGTTTTACATTTTGGTGGTCCGTCAATGTCAGGTTAGCTGCAATAGTATAACCTATTTTGTCTCATTACAAAATTGAAATGTACGTTTAGTGTGCTAGTTGAATTTTGTTCTGCATCATGATACAAAAACTGTTCCTATATTTTTGAAGTAATAAATAGTACTCCCTTTGTCCAGGATAAAAGTCTTGGTGGACTTTTCAAGCATATTAAGAAGAATGAAATGACAAAATTACCCATAATAATATGTCATTAATCATTTCCAATGTAGGTGAGAGAGTGACTTTCTAGTTTTTCAATTTAAAATATTTTCAGCACATAACTAATTATACTTATTGATTATTGAATATGGAGGGAGAATTAGAATAAGAAAAATATGAGATATTTAATGCTAAGGGTATAATAGGAAAAATTGTGTAAAAGTTTGGTTATTAAAGGAAAGTGGACATTTAACATGGGACTACCCAAAATAATAAGGACTTTTATCCCGTGACGGAGGGAGGGAGTAATATTTTTAGAGCCACCAAGGTGTGCCACCTATGTACACATAACAAAAGAAAAACTCAGTATACAATCTACAACCCGAATGAAGTTCCTAGTGTAAACTCTGACAAGAAGTCAACAAAAAATCAATAATCGAATGCGGATAAACGTCATTCTGCGAAAAAACAAAAAGACTCAAAACTAAGTACTTTATCTGCGCAAGTGAACAACAAAAATCAATAATCGAACATGGAAAACCTCATTTTGCAAAAACACAAAAGAGTCAGAACTAAGTACTTTATCTGCGTAAGTGACCTTTCCCTCCATTCAAAGTATCCACAGATCTTCTCCTGCCATAACAGCCACCAAAGATAATGAGGAACCCCTTCCAAGCAGCTAAGAAATCAACCACTGAACAAGCCTCACTCAAACCCCAGGCCTCACAGAAACAATCATCATGCGTAAGTTTGAAGCTCATCTATAGCATCTACATATAGCGGGTAAATATACATATTTCTGTACCTGGCACCCTGTTATTCTTTGCCGATGAGAGAGAAACTTATTTGCTTGATAATTAATTTCCAAAATTGAAGACAAATCTCTGTGGGAGCTTGAGTAAATCATCATATTGGGATGACCATTCCTAGTTTTGATTCGAGCAATTTTTCAATCAAAAAAACTAAAATCAAAACTTGGTTTTAGAGATGACAAATGGATTTCAGATCTGCCCAATGGTGGTTGAATCTCGCATTATGGGTTGACTGATGTCTACTCGACGCTGGGGTAGAGAAGGGGACAGTTACTACGGAGGAGTGGTAGGAATGGCTAGTGGTGGGGGCTGACGTAGCTGTGGAGTGGCAAGGGTGATACCTTCTTAGTGTTCTTATTAATTATTATTTGTTCTAGAGGTTGAAGAACTGAGGGTGAGGATGGGGCTATTTGGTTTAAGTTCTTCATTTAATTTGGTTTGTTACCTTTTTATTCTCGTATTTAGTTAAATTAAAATTTATTCCCATTTCAACTTGTACGTCCATGGCATCTATATGATGTAGCAATTTTGATTAAACAAAATTGAAATAAATCGGGAGTTCAATCGATATTTGAAATAAAATGAAAGGACGATCATCGAAATTGAAAAAGGTTAAGAATCCAGGTACTAATTTATATTTAAACCTACTTAAATTCTTAAAATATATTGTATAAATATGTTTTTGGAACATCTTGAACACACATACCCTGAAGAAGGGGCGAAACTAATTTGGCACAAAGCCAAAGAGGTTTTAAATGATGGTATGTTAATATTAATAATATAAAATATTATACTCCCTCCTTTCCAAAATATAGGATCAATTTTGACCTTTTGTAGTCAATTTGAGATATTTTCAAATTTAAAATTGATATAAACTCATTTAATTCTAGAGAATACAATTATGAATATTGTAAACTATGTAAGAAGTACTACTAAACCATTGTTTTCTTTCTACTGCATTCTGTTATGATCTTTTCTGTCTGCAATCAGGAATTCATTTGTTTTGTTGGCTGTCGTTTCTGGCCTTGCCTTAATTGAAACTTTATTTATGTCTTTGCAGGTTGTTAATTGCCATGAATCCGTCATTTACATCTTAGTACCTTTGAGATATGCCACCGTTTATGGATGCTCTGATGCAACTATAGTACTCGGGGCTGTTGGCAAGGTAATTACAAGGATAAAGTAATGTCATGCTTTCTTCTTCTAGTTGTTGGATTATGTATTAGTTCTCTTAGATTAACAGTTTTAAATAAAATTCTTGTTAATGATAAGAGAAAATATCCATTCTTATTATCAACCAGAATTGCAAGATATAGGGCGGTTTGGAATACATGTAACATAAAACATATAATTGTTCAATTTTCCGATTCACAGAAAAGGGATCAGAAACCATCTTACCAGGTTCAAAATCTCGTGTCAAGTGCGTTGCAGGTCAATGAACAATACTAGATATTACAAGTTTATAACAAAACTAAAGTTCTTTTTTTAGGTTGATTTCATTTCTTCAGGATGAATTTTAGCAATAATCTTGGAGGAACATTTTTTTGTGTGAGAGAATTTTGATGGTAGCTTGTTCTTTTCTTAATAATTGTAACATCGTCATATTTAGGCCATCCACTCACACAATTCCACTACATCCGATAAATATGAAAGTGTAAAAGAGAAAAACTGACGTAGATTTGTATCTCTGATTTAATGATACTCTCCATTCTGTTTTAAGTTTAAGCATTTGTCAAAAGGATTTGATTCATGAATATGCATACTTGACATTATAATCTTGTTTTGAATATGTTGCTCTTTTAGTTTTCCTATGATCCATCATTCCCTCAGTCTCCTTTTTATTGCCCCCTTTGGTTGTAGTACAGATCTTAACACGTATCAAAACATACATTTCTTCTATATGTTAGATGTATATATGTTCAGATGTGTCCCAAGTGCATGGGATCTAGACATATATAGCGATGACACATGATTGACTTGGTTCCTAATGTGTGGCATCTAGAGCTAAGTATTTACTGTCAATGATTGATCTAGTTCTTTATGTCATGCACCAGTCATCAACTCTTATATGTGATACATTATGAATTTGTCATTCAATTGATGCTAAATCTCTGAATGTACCTTCTATTGATTTTATGTGTTTGCAGGCTGTAAGAGTTGAGCACTGTGAACGAGTTCATGTGATTACGGCTGCTAAAAGAATCTGTATTGCTAATTGTCGTGAGTGTGTTTTCTTCTTGGGGATAAACCAACAACCTCTTATTGTTGGTGATAACCATAAACTGCAGGTATGTTGCTGCTTTTTTATGTTGGTCCATGAAGTTAAGTATTTATATGTTTTGTAGCAGTTATTTATAGCATGAATTGGATTTAGTATGGGTTGGTTAGTGAAACACTTCCAGTCCATGGACCTCTAATGATTTGATGCAGCAGCTGTTTCTTATGTCTTTTCAAGGGTTTGCATGATATATTAGGCAGTTTAGAATATTAGTATTTTCACATAAATACTTCATATTAAGTGAATTGTATTATTTTATGACCGACTAACTCACTCTTAAAATACAAGAACAGGCAAAATGTAATCACAAGTCCATGTTTCAAGCAGTTTTTTGTCTAAATTGTTATTGGATAAAGGTTTATGTGTCAACAGGGTTTCACACAGCACATCATGATTTTATTCCTTAACTATTTGAGCTTTGTACCTGTGGAAATAGTTGTATGCCTGCATTATACCGAGTGGTCTGCGAATATAATGGTCTTCTTACACCCAGATTTATTGTCATAGTTCTGAACATGAGTAGTAGTTCTAGATGTAATATGGTTGAGTACAAGAGCACAATTCATTTTGACCCTTATTATTCCTGCATTTTTTCATTCCCTTGAACGTTCTTTGAAATCTCCCTTTCCGATTCACTGACCACTTTCCTCCAGGTTGCACCATATAATACATATTACTCGCAATTGGAGGAGCACATGAATCAAGTTGGTATTGAGGCTACTATCAACAGATGGGATGAACCTGTCGCACTGGGAGTGGTTGATCCACATGATTCATTATCTCATCCTGCAGGCGTTTCTGATACTCAGACCGAGTCTGCTACCCGCATAGACCCCAATCAATTTACCAACTTTTTGGTAAGTTTTGCAACTTATTTGTCAACTAATTCACGAGTACAAAAAATAATTTCTCATTGGAAGGTGATGTTGTATCTGTTTTATTCACTTGTTACTTCTTTTCAAGTTTTTGACTATTGGCTACCTTTTTTCCTGGGGGTATCAAAAGAAATTAAACTAGGGAGTGGCTGTATCTCATGGTTCAAAGACGCGTTAGCGGCTTATGTTTCGAAAGGTCATTTTCTGACTCGATTTCGGTGATATGCACCGTTAGCTAGTTAGGTGCTTCAAAAAAATAATGAAAAAAATCTAAATAATAAGAACAAGAAGATGAATCAATTTTAAGTTCACAAAAAAACACTATCTAGTGCACATAACATTGTCTAAATGATAAAACAAACATCTCGCATATATGTAGAGCACACATGTTTTGTAGAATTTAAGTACAATTTAATTTAACCAAGTATATTTTAAGTGCAATTTTTTAATTTTTTTTTAAGTTGTACTAAACTAGGTGTTATATAGGTACAATTTAATTATAATTCAAGTACAATTCAGCTTTACTAATTATATATCAAGTACATTTTTAAAATATTTTTAGTTATACTTAAATAGGTGCTATATAAGTTTATTTTAAATATAATTTAACTTAATTAAGTACATTTGAAGTCCAATAATTTTTTTTTACTTTTTTCTAAGTTATACTTAACTAAGTACTATATAGGTACATTTAAGTATAATTTATATAGAAAGGTTTGTTTTGTTTTGTCATCTCCCTTTTATAACTTTCTTTCAATATATTCGATTTATTTTGGTGACGTTTCTCCCTTTTATGCCGTGATTTCTCCTGGTCCGAAACCGTTACGTTATGCTGAGTTCCTGAAACTTCGCCGAAAGTTACCCTTTACATGAATAATTCTTTTTACGCCGTGATTTCTCCCTTTTACGCTATGATTTCTCCTTTATTTGGTCTGAAATCACTACGTTATTTTGAGTTGCAGAAATTTCGCAGAAACTTATCCTTGACAAGAATAATTTTTAATTTTGTGATTCGTGTTAAGGTTGCGGTTTGGCCCCAACCGGCGTAACGGCCAATACTTTGAACCATGTTGTCTCTTGAACCCTTCTTTTTTGCAGGGGTGACCTCCACCAGTCTGAAATATTATTTTAAGTTGGTCTTTGTTCTCGATAAATAATAGCCTACATTGTCCTTATGAGGATTTTATCAAGCATCTCTTTGTTTTGATTTGTTAATATGTATTATTCTCTCTCTGAACAGATTCCAAACTGGTTTGGAGGAGGATCACCTGGGTCAACAAAAGACAATCCGTTTCCTCTACCAGATGCTTATAGGACATCTCAGCAGAGAAATGTGAGTTAAGAACCATGTTACTTATTGAGTAATCAATTAAATATTTAATTTGTAAAACTCAGGTCTGGTGATGAATTTTTTTCAAGGTGATACTCACGCAATGTCAATTTAGATTCTAAAATATCCAGTCAAGTGTAATTTAGTGTGTTTTATTTTTGATTCTAGCATAAGAATTTGGGGGAGCTCAAGCAAACTTTGAAGGAAACACAGCTTGAGGATAGCAGGAAACGGGAATTATCAAGTGCACTCCATGTCTACTTCAAAGACTGGTTATATGGTAATGGTTATTCCTCAATCATTTGTTACCTTCCATACAAACTGTGAATGTGTTTAGAGGGATGGCACATCAAAATTGGATCCTTAGTGTGTTCTCTTTTAAAAGTAAAACTTGATAAGTGACCTCAAAATTTAATTCTTAGGCTATGTTTGTTGCAAGGATTACACTTGAGATAATACTATTAATCCCAAGTGTCTTGTTTGTTTTCAAATTTAGACTTGAGACTATTAATCCAGGGATTATAAAATGGCTTAATATGAAGGATTATTTAATACCATGTTCAATTAGGTATTATAATCTAAACCATTTGGGACTAAATTTTTTTAGACTAAATTAACCTCAACCTTTTTTCTAAAAATGACCATAATATTCATTTTAGTCTGATACACTCACTATAGTCTATATATAGTGATGGAAAGAGTTATGGGAGGGATGATTCTCTACAGATGCAACGGATGTTGTTGAACACGTCATCTCCAGTGGGACCCTCCATAAATATGAAGCGACCAAATATATATAAATTTTAATATAATTGCTTTCTTTGTGTTTGGGAGTTTAAAATTTATAGAAAAAAATAGGGAATAGATTATAAAAAAAATATTTGCAAGTTTTTTTAGGGAAAAAAAGAGATGGAGAGAAATTTTAAAGAAATTTTCTTCTAAACTTATATTGAGATTTTTTATTTATAAATTTTAAGGGACTTAAATTTTCATATTTCTCTTTTATCTTTTTAAATGAATTTACAAAGATTTTATAATCATTTGAGTCGATTAGATAAAATATTAGTTATATTTTTAATTTTTAATTTTCTTTTAAAATGTCAATTAAAAATAAATAAACTTTTTCTATAACTTGTTCTAAATTTTTTAAGTCTTAATATAGAGCATCATTGTCACATCATGTTTTAATTTATTAAATAGTCCACATAAGCGTCCAACAAAGTGCCATGTAGATATGCTGTAAACTTTTTACACCTTTGGACGGTTTTAATATTTTTTTGTAAAAAAAATTATAGTTTAATGAGTTGACCGGAAAAAAAATCTATTTAGTGATGTAAATGTAAATTGGGGTTCAGTTCAGTGGACAAAAATTATTTAACCCATAAACTTCATTGACCATATGAACATCATTTTGTTAGAGTTTACTGATAAAGTTGATAAAGTTTGTAACAGTTTGTAAAACCTTAAAATAGATAGAAAATAGATTTTGAAAGTATAATTAATTGTTCATCATTTTTTGATGTATAAATAAGTTTAAATTATAATTTAAAATATGTTATTATTGGTAAGAGTATAATAGTCCAAATGATATTTTTATCCAATTGTTTAATTAATTTTGAAAAAACAAATATAACATCAGATTATTTTAAGTTATTCCGTGAATAATCCATAAAAAACAAACATGTGATTAGCATTATTTAATCATAATTGGGATTATAATACTTACAAACAAACATGGTCTTAGTGTATTATTTATCTTTGCAACAAAAGAATACATTTTCCTTCACTATCTTTATACTTTTACTTTTTCTACCGCATACTGATTTCAAAGTTTTTGAATGGTTTGACTGAGAATATACTCCCCCAGGATGTAAAATGATTAAGTAATCTATAACTCATTTTATTGTAGTTTCGGTATTCACGTTGTTTGTTGTTGTCAGCTAATGAACTTTAGCTTGATCAAAAGGTATGGTTTTCAATGCATTATTGATACTAATATATCATTTCTGGTCCCAAGTGAAACCTACTAAAGTGCCCCTCATGACATGTAATACAATTAACAAATTTGGTACTTCATCAACTTTTCTGCTAGTGTATTGTGTTATGTTTTTTTAACTACTACCCTTTTTCCAACTCAAGTAATTTCCATTTTTCGGTCGTTTCTAATGGAAGAGCCCATTTTAAAACTCAAGGTTCCGATTTTCATGAGATGCAAGTAAGTTTGATTTGGCAATGACGCAATGGATTATATTGAAATCAAGTTTTGCTTAAAAAGCTTGAACTTAAAGTGGGGAAGGAATGGATATTGTACTGATTGAAAGATGCCGGGAACGCTACGATGTGGTTGTATATATTAGTGAGTTGAAAGGGCCTACTTCTATTTGTGTTAAAGGTTATGAGTTGCAAGGGGTTTGTATCTGTGTGTTTTAGAGAGGTAGTGTAAAACATTTGCGTATGTAACTATTTGGCGGTAAAGAGTTGAAGGTTTTGCTTTCAAAAGTTTTTCACCTTAACCCAACTCGAACCAACCAAGAGATGCCCACTCTCTGTTGCAATATATATTAATTTAATCATAGGTAATGAGTCTCGTAATATCCCAAATTTGTCACTTTTTCTTTTAATTAATCAATTAATTATATTTTTTTTAAAATTGAACTTTGGATAAAATTATGACATCCAGCTTGGTTAGCAATGTGGAAGAAGGTAAAATTTCAAAGTGTAATTTACTGCAAAAATATTCATCCATCTAATGATATTCTTGGTATTTCTATGAACAATATTTATAGTGTTTCTAAAGAATCTGATAACAAACCAATAATGTGGGTTTGACTTGTTGTCTTATGATTTGACAGCTTCAGGAAATATTCGGCAACTTTATTGTCTACAAGGTGATTAAAGTTACGATGTCGTGGTGGCACAATCAGAGGACTAGAACCACAAAATTGAATATTTTGATTTTCCATGGCTTTCAAGTTTTAGACCATGCAGGTTGTTATTCTTCTTGTTGCCACTGACAGCCAGCTGATAGTCCAACACCATTTCCTTTGTCAAATCAAGACCAATTCATCCATTGGATTGTTGTGCAGTATGCAATAACAGAGATAGTTGCTAACTTGCTGTAATTTTTGTTTTCTTTTGCGAAAAATATTTAATTGTAATATTTTGTTACGCTAGGTTTGCACCATTGTGAAATCGAAAAACTAGATTTGCCCCAACTTTTGAATCCAAAGCTTTTTTGTTTTGGAAATGTGTTTTGGCAAGGAACTGAATGAAAAATGTGGCCAGTTAGATTCTAGTGTTTTTTTTTTTTGTGAGTAATACTTTCAGTGGAAGTACCCACCTCAATGGGAGGGAAGTGCGAACAAGAAGCAGAATATTTTATCTTCATTTTGGGCACACATAAGAAAGTTTTTGATTACACCATACTTTTAACCGGATTCTGTGTTGCCTATTTTGAAGGTTCTTACATTTTCTAGCATTTGGCAATGAAGTCTATTTTTGTGATGCTGAACTGCAACCTAGTCGGTATTGGTTTATGGTGGAACAAATATATATGACTTCCAATTTTATCAACTTGATGGTAAAATGTGTACAACAAATATTTCAGGAAACAATTGTCACAGTAGTAGGATACAAATTACATTACAATCTATGGCCTTCCTGTATAATGCCCTCCCCATTCAATATCTCAATTTCTTCAAATAAATTACAGACGCATCAAACTACAAAATTTAGGTTCATCCAAGCGCTAGCTTGATGGGGCCAACGCGAGGAGCTTTTCTGCTTGGTCCGGGAAGAAGGTTATAAAAAGGAATGCACCTGGAAATGCAGAGTAAAGATCATAAAAGTTAATACTGAAATAGCAAGCTGAAGTTCACAAATATTTCAATGGATCTGTGAAAAGGACTTACAGATAAGTACAGTTCCGAGTACAGCTGAGATCTTGCCTTGCACCATAACTAGACCAGCTTTGCCTGCATCTTGCAGCTCAGTAGAACCGACAGTATCAAATGATCCTGCAGACAGTCAAACTTGCCTCAGTTATCATTTTAATGAGGTTGAGCAGAATCTGGAGAAGTAAGCATTGGTGTTGAGTTATAACCTGGTTTCACAGATTGAAGTCCTGATGTTATACAAGCTATATTCTGAAAACCAGATACGTCCAACTTGTTGGCGGCGGCAGCAGACCTTAAATTAGAAGCATAAAAAGGGAGTAATAATGTAGGCATTCAACAAATATGGAATAGTTTTAAGTAGTGGCCAAGGGCTATCGGAAGAACATGAAACTAAGCACAATCAACCTTTAATTGAGTAGCAGCCAGTGGCGAAGCCACATGCAGCTCTATGGGGTCAATCGCCCCCACTGAAAAAAAAAATTTGTTTTAAAATATAAGGTAAATTTTAAAATTTTTAAGTATTATATATAAATTGGCCCCACTAAAATTTTATAAATTTTCTATTATACGGGGTCAAATTGAAAATTTATAACTTTGTCAATCAAATTTTAATCACATATGACTCGTATCCTCTTAATATATGTATCTCTCTATAATATTTTAAATTAAATAATAATCTAATTTATATTATTTTTAAAATAAATAATGAATTACTTACTTACTGAGCAGGTTGTGATTAAAAAGTCTAGTATGAGTCAATATAGTGTATATATACCATATATTATTACTCATTATATTTTCATTGTATATATATATATATATATATATATATATATATACTCGAAAGTATAAAGTATTAAAAAAAATTGGCTCGGGGGCGCTGCCTCCAAACCCTCGACAAATTATTTGTACCTCAGTAATAATTTCGACCCCAGTGACAAAAATTCCTGGCTTCGCCACTGGTAGCAGCTGTTGATTTATAAAGGAACTTGATGGAATATGCAATATAACATTATATGAAGAAAAAAAATTAAACCCTCTGTGCTCCCAAGTTTTTAGGATAATGTTAGAGGTCTCAAATTTGGGGCTTCAAATGGATCACAAATACACGTTATCATTGCATTTTTATGTAATGATTGTTAAGGACCCGCCATAATATTGAACAACTAAATGATGACATGTGCATTTGAGACAAGACCCAAAATTTGAGACCCCTAACATTACCCTTGATTTTACAATGTGTTGAAGGTTATTGACCTATCTGATTAAGGCCGCTCTCTATATACACAATACTTTCTGCTGATGTAAAAAAGTAAATAGCAACAAAACAAGTAAAAGTGTTCTTTATACAAGTTGCTATAAGTTTATAAGCTCAAGCTCAAATCTTTTCAACTTGTGAGAAAGGCAAATCTTTGCCTATCCAAATTAACCAAGTATGAAATTGATGACGGAGCTTACAGCAGCCCATGTATTGAAGCATAGAAAAATTGAATCAGATGCCTCACCGCTGTTCATGTTGTGAAGGCCAGATCTTTAAATAACAGTGATCTGTAAGGTGAGAGAGGGATTAGCTCTTTTATACAGTAACACCTAACAGCTAAATATGGGCCACTGCTTAGTTCAATGATAAAGTTACCCTCGTCCTCCCCAGGAAAGCCTGCACTGACTAATGGAACTTTTACATAACTATAATTAAGCAAATATTAGAAGTGCTTAACTTATTTGCTCCAGATGGAGATATAAGCCTTTATACTAGATAAGACTATATGATACAATAGGCATACCAATATCTGATCCTACGCCAACAAATATAATCGTGTAAGGTGCTCTTCAATCCAAAGTACTTCGGTCACTAGTGGGGTAGTTAACATGCTCTACTACCACTGACCCAACAACATAGCTAAACTCAAAAAATTACTAGATCAACTCAACTCAACAAAGTTATATCCCAACTAGATTGACAATTGACCACAAGAATGCTACTTCAGGTACAACAGTCTACCCATGCTTGACATTAGAAATGATTATTCTAAACAAAGCTTTTCAGACCTAGCAGTTTGACACAGGAGAGTTTCCAACAAGTTATCTCTACCTTCTACATAAACTTAAGCTCATGGTTTACATAATTACATTGTAGTTCTTGCATCTTGAAAAAGTTGCTCACCTTTCTTCTCTTATTACTCAAGTGAAGCAAATTCTAATTTTTGAAATTTTACCATTCATACGCTTCTAAGTAATTAAACTCATGAGATCTCACTTGAAGTCACTTCTAAGCATTAACACAGTTCAAATTTAAGTATTAATATTAGTAGGTTTCATTATGCAGCAGTACTATGGTTATCAAAGTTAACTAACCTCCAACAGTAAAAAAACAGTTGGCTAAAGCTAACAAAAAACATTAGATGTCCTAAAGAAGTGTTTATGATTTAAAAATGAACCACTTGGGATTCGTTGACTAGCATGCCCTATATGAGTTAGCATGCTTATCATAGCAAGGTATATACTTTACGCTTACATCTCTTGTTTTGTTAGCTGTTTGAGCTATATATGGCAGGTCCCAACATGTAATGCATCATAATAAAGTCTTTCTTTAAGAATTTCAAATCGAATAAATAACAATAAATATCAGAAATTACCTCAGTCCTTCCTGACAAACAACTAACAGTTTGCTTTCAGGTGAGAACTGGCTCTTTACAGATTGAACAAATTCAGGATTGGGTTTAGTAAATGGGAGCCCATAAAACAGACCAGAAAAATTGTTGTGCAGCTGCCTCTTTATTATCGTGCCTACACAAAATTTAGCAGCAGTAAGCGAATTGTGCACGAACGTTAAGGTGACATTTCCAAAATACATCCGAATTACAAATAAAACTGTTTTTTTTACCTAGGTCATTGTCATTATTCTCGATGAAAAGGGGGACATGTTTACATTCTTTTATATGTGCTCGTTCATATTGAGTTATGTCACGCACATCAAGAATCGAGTATCCCTCTGCTATAAGTTTCTTTGCTTCTTCAGCATTTACAAAATTCACTTCTGCTTTGATAGTCAAAGCTCTCCGAGGAAGTGTTTTTCCAACCAGAGCCCCTCCTCCTCCTCCATGAGTCTTGAGCACCAAAGAAGATGTCCCTGTAATGCTGAAAGCACATCTAATCTCTTAATTTCATTGAAATAAATCATTTGATTTCCATCTTGTAAGATTTAGTCATACCAAAATCACCAGTATCTTATCAAATGTAGAAAAGGTAAGGATTGAACATCCAATTTTATTTATTTTATTTTTTATTTATTAATTTTTTTTGTGTGTGAAAATCTTAACACCCCAAAATCCAAATAATCAAAACAAAAACAGAAAAACTAGCTAATGCGGCATTGAATTCTCAGAAAAATGAAAAATAAAAAAGTTGGAACAAATGCACCTCCAAGTCTCCAACAAGACTTTGGTATGAAAGGTTTCTTAGCTGCTAGAAAGAGAACTATTTGAAAGTGCATATAATTTATAGGAAATGAGCTGTAAAACCATTTGTATTAATACCATTTGACAACTATACCATTCAGTAAGAGCAGAATAGTTCAACAAAAATAAAATTGGGATTGAATATGAACAATTCATTTATGAAGACTTGTTTAATCTATCATTGAGATACAAGAATGTAAAATTAAACTTCAAAGTTGTACCTTTTTGGGTTAATTTTGTTATCAGCAATAAGCACATACATTGGAAGTATAAAGCATACCAGATTAAAGTTGTTTAAAATGGTTAGCACAATTGAAATTTGAAGAGAAAAAGAGAGAATGAACAGTACCTCCAAGAAGAGAGAGCGGAAGACCAACAACACCCAATACCCGCCATTTTTAAGAGAGTTTGGAGATATGTTTTACTTCGGCTTCTCTCTCTCCCCCTTCGCCTGTCGACTGGCTATCACTTCATGGCCCAAGGAATTCACAAGAATGAATGGGTTTCTGCCACGTGGCAATCGCAATTAATGGATTGGATTTCTATTTTACTATTATCAATCATATCATATGGAGTACTATACTATACTTGTCGAATATACATACCCCTATTTAAGAATATTCTATATAAGAATAACCTCTATAGTATTATAAAAAAATTTGGTCTTAATTTAGGCCAGTTATAAATAAAAATAATCTTTAAATTGTAATATGTTATATATTTTTTCATTCCAGATTATTAAAACTATACATACATATAGTAATAATTTTATATATATATATATATATATGAGAGAGAGACAATATTGATTTTAAAGATTACATTTTCTATAAAAGTACATTTCCATAAAGAATTATATTTTCCTATAAAAGACTACATTTCTATAAAAGGACTATATTTTTCTATAAAAGGACTATATTTCTTATAAAAGACCACATTTTCTTATAAAAGACTATATTTCCTATAAAAGAATACATTTTTCTAGTTCGAAAATCTAAATAATTTATGTTTTCTTTAACTTTGCATAAATATTTTTTGAATAATAATTATTAGGGAGTTCTTATTGATATTTTTGTTAAAGTGGATATTTTTGGGTGTTCAAAAAATATTTTATACCCATACATCTATTTAGTAATAACCTCTCGATTAGAATATAAATAATTTGGTCACAAGTCTATTTATAAATAGAAGTTTTACTGTAGTAGTATGAAGATGGAGGTTGGACCAGCCGAAAGCTTTGTTTCCGAATCCTATTGGGCCTTACGTAAGCAAAAAAGCCCAATTTTAGTTTGCATTAAATTGGTAGTAAAAAATAATAGTAGTAGCAGTATTTTAGCCGATATGAGCCTAGTAAAACTGTCCATGGGGACTGGGGTTTTGAAATTGCATTTGTATATTAAGATCAGAATTACATAGTGATAGGATAGACTTTTATTATATAACATGCAAAAAGAATTGCCCAACGGGCATCGCCCAACTACTTGAATCGAGATCTAGCAAATTCAGTTTTTCAGTCGACGGTAAAAAAAAAAGAAAAAAAGAAGAAGCTGTTATTAAAGTACCCAACATGTATTATTTCTAATCGCAACATGTCAACTTGACACATCTGCATGAGTATTGTATTTTTTTTTTTTTTTTTGGGGGTGGGGTTTGGGGGAGGAGAACTGGCCTGAGAATCAGGACATTTGTTTGCAATCATCCGGCGGGCGGCCGAGGGTATCTGCTTGAGTAGTGTGTTCCTTTATCTCAAGACTCGCAGTCATAAGAAAGCGAAAACAAACGGTTTAACCGAGATAGTTGCATAAATAGATCGAGTACTTCCAGAGAATGAAGAAGGGGATGGGGATTCTATCCTATCCCTCATATGTGGCGTGGCGTGGCGTGGCTTGGCTGTTTTTATCCATCGAAGGAGATACTGCAGCAGCAGGCAGCTAGATACTCAGCCTACTCTAATTCTCACTGTCAAAGCAGCAAGGCCTGAAGGTGGTGGTGGCGCACTGGCGCTGCTGCTATTTATGTTCCACACTTCCCGGGGAATACCAATATGTCCCGTATGTCTCAAATCATGAGCTGAGCTTAATCTTGTACGTGCTTGTTTCACTTTCTACGTGACTAGTCTCTTCTGCTACGACTGTAAATAATTAACGTACGTACGTAGTGTTATATATATATATATATATACATCACTTTGAACAATTAGTTGATGTAATTTGAACTATATATGTTCATATCTGAACACAATCGGCAGTAACCCAAGTTTTCATGAAGCACTTGTAAAACTAGTTAAGAACTTCATGACATTTACGATCAATTAAAGTTTAAACTTGAAGCATTACGATTGTGTATGGACAAGCAAACCTACAAATTATAGCATTTAATATTTTATGTAAACAAAAACTTAAAAAACAAACAATTTCTCACAAAACCACTTCTCCATACCACAAAAATTAGGGTTGCCATCCATAGGGGAGAGAGAGAGAGAGAGAGAGAGAGAGAGAGAGAGAGAGAGAGAGAGAGAGAGAGAGAGAGAGTATGATATCATCACAACCAAAGCAGAATTATGTAAGGTACTTCTCATTCTTGAGAGCATATAATAGAGGAAATAAATCATCCAACATGATCTAAATTCTAAAGAACATCAGACAAGTGGGGGAATTAATCATCTTTCCATAATTTTCTTAAACATGACCCATTTGTACTTATCAAAAAGCGGCAAAGCCCATCGTAATACAGCAGAAATGAACTCTTAACTGAGGATTATCTCTTTAAACCAATCATTAAGCACAATAACACATTTATTTGGAAACCAACAGTACCTAACCATTAAGGAAAAACATTTCTTTTCACAAAGCAGGTCTGGGAAACCAGTGTTCAGTTCTCAAAAAAACAAGCCAATATCTTCCTTCTCACAAGTAGCAAGGAGACGTAATTAATTAACATTGGGCCTCTTCTTGGTGGTGTAGGGGTAGTACTCCTTTCCATTGTCAATTCTTGTGGTTTGCCCCCCAGTGTCGATCAGTGAAGATGTAACAGCAAGTGCAGCTCAGCAGAAAGTGCTGTTGAAATGCTCTTTCCTGTGAAAATGAGCAGTACGGTCAGTCAAAAAACTTGAAAATGAGGAATGTTGAAGAGAAATGAAGTTGAAGAGAAATGAAGGCTCAAAGGAAAAGAAATTATCAAATCTTTGCTGTCCTTCACTTGAGAAAAAGGACCTAAGTCCTTCAAAATTAAGAGGATGTGGGCTTGTAATATTAAACTTATTGTCATCCATCTCAACTGTAAACGCATCACCAATACAAGTAGTATGTAGCAGCATAATTGTCAACAATATAATCAATTTTTTTGTTTCCCTTACTGAGAAGAAGAAAAAACATATATGAGAGAACGAATCATATATTTTGGGATGCTTGTCTTACATGGAAAAACATATATAATTTGACACAGTAATTCCGAGTATATTACCTCTAAAATACATGCTCAATATCCGTCAACTGATTCAAGAATTCTCACATTTTCCATCCAAACAATAACTATAAACTACAGATCCCAAAACCCTTTTTTGACATTAAATTTATTCCAAGCAAGCTGCACACCTTCAGTGAAAGCTCAACTCCCTCAAATGATCCATTTCTCTCTCGATATAAAAGTCACATCAAACAAAGCACAGTCTTGGCAATAGTTTTAGGAATTTGTTTAATGCAGTTTTTAAGAAGCAATAAAAACCTTTTTAAACACTACATTCATAACATTTTTTTTAAATCTTCAATATATTTGCAACTACCCTTTATCCCTTTGTTAAAACACCGGATACATGCAATACCCCATAAACCATACACATCATGTAAGCCCACAGTGGATGGTCCTTTGGGAGATCATTACTTCCATGTGGTATTGAACCAATAACTTACACCACTGAATAATTGATCTCCTTTGTTTTCCAATAATTTTAAATATATATTAAAAACTAAGATGTCTAAATGTGTTTTTGGCACATCTTAAACTCCATTTAGAATATATCCCAAAAACTATGACAACCAAAGTGGGCTGGTGGGAATATTATGTAAAGCCAGTGCCAACTGCCAACCCATTTGCTATCTAAGAACTGTGAAAATGAAGTTATGGAATATGGTCTTCAGAGTCAGAGGAAAGGTAGACTATAATACTTTCTTCTGAACCTCTCTACTATAAAACCATTTGAACTAGTATGATGCAACAACGTATTGACACCTGACCCCTTGGACATTGTTGGATGCTCTGTTTTAATCACTTAATAAATAAGCTCAAATTATCTTCTAAACCACCCCAATCCAAAGTACATGTTTGATCTCCAAACATATTCGAGTTAATGGGTTGCCTGATCCATGCTTAAATTTGGGAGAAGGTTCAAAAAATGGCCACGACTTTTATCCCGATGTCTACCGAGCACCCTATACTTTTTTTTGTCTAAAAATACATTTAACGTTACACTTTTTGGGTCAATTGTGCCCCTGCCGTTGACAGACATGCCTAGACAAACGGGGTTGACAGTTGGACATATTTTGCTAACGTGTCAAATAATTAAAACAAAAATTACTCTTTGTACCATATCGATATGTATAAAAATAATATTATATATATATTTGATAATTTATTTATTATGTGTATTTTATTAATAAGTTTTATTTATTAATAATTTTATTGTGTAAAATGACCCATTTATTTTTTTAAGTAATTATATTTTATTTAGGTAATTATTTCTTTTCAGGCTTATTTTTTAAAGTAATTATCAAATTAATATTTAGTGAAATAAGTTTTTTTGGTCTACTACTTTTAGGTTTCGATGTTGTGAACCACCCACCCCACCACAGGTCCACCACCACCATCTAATATCACCACTAGGGGCATCAACACTACCAACAAAATTCAGACCGTATAATCCACCAACAAAATTCAGATCATCGATTACCATCCATCACCAACAAATCCACCCACTATGCACCGCCGCCTCTCAAAATCACGCCATCAATAGATCCACTACCACTACGACGAGATCCAACCGATCTACCACCACATATACATACAGATCCACCCAATCTATCAATACTACAAAAATCTAAAATAAGGACACTAAATAATCCATTTCAACAACCAACAAAAAAGAAATCATAGATACTCTTAATTTGAAAAGAAATCACAAATTAAGGATACCAAATCTTTCCGATAGCTAGAAAGAGTTGCGGTTATGGTTTAGGTTTTAGGCCATGGGAGAACTTGAGGTCGATTCTTTGGTTTGGTTCGACGAAATCGTCGGTCCGTAAGAAATCGCGTCTCATGGCTCGATTCTCTCTCAAACCCCTAACCCGAACATCATCATCATAATCTTCGTATTCGTCATCATCATCAAAAGGTTTGTTGGGAACGATGAGAGAGGAAATGTTGGCCGGAAAAGTGGGTAGAGAGTTGGTTGCGGAGGGCAGCGGTGGTGGCAGAGTTTGGTCAGCAGGGAAGAAGAGGTTACTCTGTTTGGCGGTGGGAGGGGATTGGGAATCAAATGAGAATTTGGGTTGTTGCTTTTGGGGTTGGGGATTAGGAGAAAGAAAAGGAGAGATAGAATTCATCAGGAAAAAATGGCTGATGCAGAATTCTAGATTTGATTTGGGTTGTTGCTTTTGGGTTTTTAGATTTAATGAGAAGAGATAGAATTTGGGTTGTTGCTTTTGGGTTTCTAGATTTGACTATGAATTTTGTCAAGAATAGTAACTTAATTTTATCTTTGTTTGGGTTGGATAAAATTAATTCTTTTTAGTATTTTAGTATTTTTTAATTAGTATTTTAGTATTTTTTTAATTAGTATTTTAGTATTTGAATTAAATATGTTAGGTTTTGAATTTTAGTATTTTGATTAAATGATGTAAATATATTATACAACTTATTTTATTTAATTAGTTGTTTTGATTAATTAACAAAATAATTTGAATTTAGTATTTTGATTAATTGATGTAAATATGTTATGCTTTTTTAATTTGAATTTTAGTATTTTTTGTTTTGATTAAATGATATATATATATTGTTTTATTTAGAATATGTTTTATATTTAAGCCTTAATTAATTTAGTATTTTAGTAGCAATATGTTTTATATTTAGTATTTTATACACATCAGAATGATACAAGATAGCATTTTTTTGTTTTAATTATTTGACACGTCGGTAAAATATGTTCTAACTATCAACCTGTTTGTCTATTTGGTATGTCTACATCGGCGAGAGACACAATCGACCCAAAAAAGTGTAACGTTAAAGCTATTTTGGACAAAAAAAAAAGTATAGGGTGCTTTCGGTGAGACATCGGGGTAAAAGTCGAGGGCATTTTGAACCTTCTCCCGCTTAAATTTTACTTTTGAGAATTGAGATTCACGCGATTGCTGAATTAAGGCTCGCTAAACTTCTAGCAAGCTCAAGTCAAGCTAGTCAAAGTACAATGCTCCACCAAGCCGAACTTGAGCATCAGCAAATAATAGTTCAACACAGAATAAAATTTAATTACAAGATATCAGCATTTAAATTGCTGTATATTCAAAAAAAAGGAGCTCCATTAAGTGCTTTGTTAATACATTTAGATACCACAAAACAAGCTGCTGTTCTTTTGGAACTGATACAGAAAATTAAAAAATAACACAACAGTTCATAATCCACACGAAAGTGGGGGAAATTAAGTAGTGCACCAATGGCAACATATCAAGCATGAACTCTCCAAATGGGAGAAGTATCCATTGCGGATATGTATCCAATATGCATAAGATCTGGATATGAATTAATACATATTGAGGCGTATTTAAAAAGAATAGAGGAATGAATAAATTCAGATAAAGGAGATGTATTTCATTAATTTTTTAAACTTTGTGATCAGATTTTCACTGTAACTTCACAAACCCAACATAAAATAACATGAATATAGCTTCTAAAGAAGAATTTGACACTCATCACTCTCTTTCAATCTCAGACCCTCGCATCTATATTCATCTCAATGAGGCTAATCTTTCACGGTTATGTGTTGAACCTAGATAAGTTCTTGAGCTAACATCCAAAGGCAGTGATGGAGATCAAAAATCAAGATTTTAACAAAGAATTTTTGTATTTATTACTTGGAGTTTTTATTATCTTTAATGAAAGAGTAAATAGTAATTGATGTAATTTATTTATTAGTGGGGATTTAGGACATTAATTAGTGATTAGGAAAATTATTAATAAGGGTATTTTTAATCGTTTAATACTTTTATTATCCCAAGTAATATTAAGATTTTGAATCTCTTTAAATATTGATTTAATCTCCACAAGTCTTTTAGAATTACGTGAGGGCAAGCATATGTTTGTGTCTGTCCAAGCAAGCATATTTGTGTGCATTGATTGATAGAAGCGGTAAGTTTTGGTTGGGACAAGCTATCGCATGCATGGAAGCGAGGCAAGCTATTTTAGCTTGCTTAATTGTGGTATTTTGGAATTCTCTAAGAACTGTAAAAAAATTTGGATCTTGTCGTCAGCTATGTGTACGTCTCTCTCTCGCATAAGGCAGTTTTTTTTTTTCTTTCTATCTATCTTTCATAAATTCATATTATGGGTCCCAAAAATGGGTTTGAGATTTTCTATAAAGAAAGAAAAAGAAATCAAGAAAGAAATATCGTCTGGAATTTTATTACTCACTATGCCGAGATCGTTCATCCATCTAACGAGTTTAGATGGCGCACCAGAGAGAGAGAAGTAGTCGAAAGGTGCATGCGTTTGAGCGTCGGATTGGCTTGCTGCACCGGGTGAGTGAAGTCTGTTTTTCAAGTCGCGGACTACACTACTTTTCTGTAATCACCTCACTCACTCTAAGGTGAGTGAAGTCTATTGATATTGAAGTTAATTATTATTTTATCCATCTTAGTATTAATTAAGTAGAGTTGATATACTTGAAAAACCGTGTAGTGATTTAAGCGTAGAGATTAAATCCTAGTTTTTTGGATCACAAGTCAAGATGTTAATAAAGAATTCTTCTATTTATTACTTGGAGTTTTTATTATGTTTAATGTAAGAGTAATTGATGTAATTTATTTATTAGTGAGGATTTAGAACATTAATTAGTAATTATTAACAAGGATATTTTAGTCGTTTAATACTTTTATTATTACCCACGTAATATTAGAGTTTTGAGTCTCTTTAAATAATGATGTAATCTCCACAAGTCTTTTAGAACATAGACTATTGATATTGAAGTTGATTATTATCATTTATACCGTAAAAGTATTTTATCCATCTTAGTTTGATTAAGTGAAGTTGATACATTTCAGAAACCCTAGTATTTAAGCGTGGAGTTTAAATACTACTATATTTTCATTCAAATATATCCTACTTCAACAAGCAAGCCTCAAGCATTTTACAAATAGACCAAGTAGACATAATCAAGAAAATGGACTCTCACATCTCACATATTTGACTCTATTGATATCTTCATCTCACTTCATCACTTTGGGGACCGGGTTAGCTCTCTCCTTAGGTAACATTATTAAGGTTACTACAAATACATGTTTCATGTGCATATAAGCTATCTACTTTTACCTAAAGAATAATAGTAGCTGTATCCCATGCAATTAAGTAAGACAACATCTAACATATGTACAACCACTTGCACCCTCTCCGTCTCATTGATACCAGGAAATGTTGTTATTTGCACCTATAGCTTCTACATAGGAAGCTGAATTTTAGCAAGAAGATCAAAATACCTAAGACCCATTCTAAGATATTACATTAAGAAACACACTAGATGTCCCTCTAAGAAAAACCTTCCATTAAAAAGCTGCAAATATCTCTGTCTAATAGGCCCAGAATTTACAACTTTAAGTTCACATTGTTAGCGTGATAATTCAAAAATACCTCTTTTTTTAAAAACACTTCTACGAAAAGATTATCCCTCATATTATTGTCAGGTCTAGAATCTCGGGTAAGTCATAGAATTTCAACTAGAGGAGAATGAAAGTGAAAGTGGATGAAGCAAGGAAATCTATAATCCTCCACCAAATGCTGCCAGTGTCTACTTCCATGATCTTCAACAAAGCCAAAAATATTGTGCAAGGCAACAACCAACCACCATAATCATCAAACAACATTACAACAATATTGCCTTGAGGACTTCACCACGACAATCACCACCATAATCATAAAAAAAAAATTAATAATTTCCTCGAAACTTTCACCACCATGACAACAACCCTAATTAGTTTCATCATAACTCAAAATTAACACCAATACTCATTATCCCACAAACACGAGGTTGGATTACAAATCCAACCTGGAAAGAGAAAAGAAAGAAGTAGCCTTGAACAGTGTCCTCTGCCTATAAAACTTCGAACATAGAGAGCCACACTTGGGGAAGAAGTGACCTTC
>CM035170.1:101159631-101407987 GCA_020205615.1 Panax quinquefolius | reverse complement strand
AATTATTATTTCATTGCGAATATTGATTTAAAATTTGTTGTCTATTGTATTCTATTAGATTTTTCCTGTTGAAGACTAACGATAATTTGTTGTATATTATCTTAGTCATAATATTCTTTATCAAGCGAGTTGAGCTCACCCTTTTCCTTTTTGTTCCATTTTTCTCCTCGTGGAGGCGAGAATATAACGAAAGTGCGAGTCCTGGGTATGGAATGAAAGTTCTAGAGAGAGTTATTTAGTAGTCCTCACCATTTTTGTAAAATAATGTGTCAATAAATGTGATGAGGATTTATCTGAGTATAGATATCATCTAGAAGATATTATTTGTATTCAAACTCACAGTTTTATTGTTGTAATAATAAAGTTGTAGTTGTTTCTGTACCATGTATTGACAACTCAGAATAGGTGATGTATACCTGTTTTGGGGGCATCACATTAATGATCTTGAATGAACTTAACTTAAACTACAAATCAGATAAGGTGTATAGCAGTTAAGTTAAGAAATGAAATGAACTGAATGATTTGAACCGAACTTAACACTTGCATAAAGTAATGTATACTTATCGTTTTCAAAGTGAGAGATAGGTCATGAGTGAGGTGAATTCGGCTGATCCTCCTTGCACCATCAAGATCTTGTTTACCACTAGGGGTAGAACAAGTATATAAGGACATTTGTTTACCACTCGGGGTAGAACAAGTTTATAAGGGCCATGGAATTTGTCTACCACACGGGGTCACAAATTCATAAAGACACTCCTGACAATAAGGCTGCCATCGAATGGCCAGCGAGTCCTACCATACCTCCTTACTTCGGTGCCCATTGATTCACCATTCGGGGTAAAAACAATATAAAAGAGGACCATGGAATTTGTCTACCGCGCAGGGTATAACAAAACCATAAGGACACTCCTGCCGAAGAGGCTACCATCGAATGGTCAGCGAGTCCACCCCGTCCTCCTTAATTCGGTGCCCATTGATTTACCACCCTTGGTAAAATCAATATTAAAAGGATCACAGGATTTGTCTACCACACGGGGTAACAAATAATTAGGCTGCCATCGAATGGCCAGCGAGTCCTACCATACCTCCTTACACCATTGTGATCTTAGGACAAATAAGAAGAGAATCAGTTGTGAAAAAGTGACTTTTTATTGATGGTGATCAATTATGTACAGACTTCCCAGAACCCGACTCGATCTCTATCGAAAGTATTTCCATGATCGCCAAATAAGTGCCAAGTGTTCTTAATCTCGGATCCATCCAATGCCTTCAATCGGTAAGTCCCTGGCTTTGGTACTTCGATTACTTCATAAGGTCCTTCCCAATTCGGCATCAGCTTCCCCACGTTCTACGGCGTAGATGCTTCGGCTTCTCTGAGGACGAAGTCCCCCACTTCGAATCTACGGAGCTTTACCCCTTTGTTGTAATGTTTGGCAACTCTCCTCTGGTAGGCTGCTAACTTGATCAAAGCCTTTTCTCTGACTTCTTCTAACAGATCCAAGTTGCCCTTCAGTCCTTCGTCGTTGTAGATCTCTCTGAACTGACTAACACGAAGACTTGGAGATCCAATTTTGACTGGGACTAAGGCATCGGTACCATAGGCCAATCTGAAAGGTGAATCTCCTGTTGTAGTCCTCGGTGTAGTTCAGTAAGCCCACAATACACTGAGCAGCTCTTCCGGCCATCTTCTTTTCGCTTTGTCCAATCTGCACTTGATCCCGTTCAGCAGCGTTCTATTAGTCACCTCAACCTGCCCATTCTACTGTGGATGAGCCACTGAAGTCTTTCTATGTTGAACCCCCAGCTCTTTCAAAAATTCTTCAAATTTCGATCCCACAAACTGGCGTCCGTTGTCCGATATCACCACTTTAGGAATCCCGAAGCGAAACACTACGGATTCTTTCATGAACTTCAAACACTCTTGTTCCGTTATCAACCGAAGTGGCTTCCCCTCCACCCATTTGGTCATGTAATCAATAGCAACTATGACAAAACTGACCTGTCCTTTAGCTTTCGACAACGAACCCAGTATATCAACCCCCCAGACAGCAAAGGGTATAGGAGATAGAATTGAGTATAGCTCTTCTGGTGGCTGATGTGGGATCAGACTGTTTAGCTGGCACTTCTCGCACTTTTTCACATACTCCGTAGCTTCCTTAAAGATCGTTGACCAGTAGTATCCCTGCCGAAGAACTTTGTATGCCAGTGACTTAGCAGCCATGTGATCACCGCAAATACCCTCGTGGACTTCCCGAAGAACATACTCAGCTTCAAACGGAACCAAATACTTTAATAATGGTGACGAAAATGCCCTTCGATAAAGATCCCCATCAATAAGAACGAAGTTAGCACTCTTGTACTTGATCTTCTTTGCTAGCATCTGATCCGGGGAAGGACGCCATCTCGCCAAATATTCGATGTAGGAGTCATCCAAAGATCGGATCGTTCGATACACATCATCGCTTCATCTTTGGATACTCTATCATTCCGCGAAAACCTCCAAATAGACTGACCCATTGAAAACGACAGCATCCGTAGTGGCTAGTTTCGATAAGGCATCGGCAATGGAATTGTCGTTACGTTCTATGCCTTGAAAATCATAAGAGACAAAATATGGAAGTCGGTCTTTCAACTCTGCCAAATACTTGATCATCCTTATTCCACGAGCTTCATAATCTCCTGACAATTGTTTGACGACAAACTGAGAGTCATCAGAATGATCGCCTTCGGACTTCTAGACTCTTCGCCAATCGAACTCCTCGCTAGCACCGCTTTATACTTAAAACGCCGTTGTTTGTTGCTTTAAACCCAAATCGATTGCTTGCATGTACCTTGAATCCTCCCGACTCGTCAAGATAATTCCCCTTTCCACTAACATTCACCGTAGAGGACCTATCTACATCATAGCGTCCATGCACTTTTCGACCGTGTTGAAGAACTAGAATCGCTTTCGACGGACGTCTCGCTTCAGCGGCTCGGCGTCACTTCGCTTTGAATGTACACTCCACCATAAAATCGGCCAAGGTTGACCCTTGATAGCAGTTCGGGGATGATATTCAATGAAAAATTGGGACAACTCCATAGTCCATGCTGCTAATCTCCCCGAAACCTCTGGCTTACCCATTACCTTCTTTAGTGGTTGATCTGTGTAGACGACTAGTAGCCTGCCTTGAAAATATTGCCGAAGCTTTCGGCTAGCAATTATTAAAGCAAAGGCAAATTTTTCAATATTTGGATACCGGTTTCAAAGATCTCGTAGGGACGTGATCGACATAATAGATCGGATGTCGCTTTCCATCGACCTCCGAACCAAGATCGCTCCAACTGCCAACGAACTTGCTGTAAGGTACAAATACAAGGTCTCTGTTGGGGCAGGCTTCACCAATAGAGGAGCAGAAGAAAGATATGTCTTTATGCCTTGGAAGGCGTCTTCACACTCTGAAGTCCACTAGAACGTCTTCGCATTCTTCGGCCCCTTTAGTGTATTGAAGAATGGCAAGCATCTCTCCGCAGACTTCGACATAAACCTCCTCAGAGCTGCAATCCTGCCAGTCAGACGTTGGACGTCTTTGAACGACTGAGGAGTCTTCATGTCAAGAATGGCCTGGATCTTCTCCGAATTGGGTTCAATTCCCCTCTAACTGACCAGATACCCCAGGAACTTCCCTGCACCGAGTCCGAAGGTACACTTTGCCGGATTGAGCCTCAACTTGTGGTGACGGACGGTCTGAAAGCATTCTTCCAGATCATCCAAGTGCTTCTGGACTTGCATACTTTTCATGATCATATCATCCACGTATACC
Organism: Panax quinquefolius; assembly: GCA_020205615.1. Lineage (NCBI taxonomy): Eukaryota > Viridiplantae > Streptophyta > Magnoliopsida > Apiales > Araliaceae > Panax > Panax quinquefolius. The sequence continues at coordinate 101,404,184 of CM035170.1, read as the reverse complement.
TCCATGTTCCTCCCCAGCTATCTATCGAAGATGAAATTCATCATTCTTTGGTAAGTGGCCCCAGCATTTATAAGGCCAAAGGTCATCTTCTTATATACATACACCGAACGGTGGGTAATGAATGTTGTCTTTGGGATGTCCTCCTTGCACATGGAAATTTGATGATAACCTGAAAAAACATTCATAAAGCTTAGTAATGCATACCCCGAAGTGGCATCAATAAGCTGATCGATATGGGGCAAGGGATAAAAGTCCTTCGGACAAGATTTATTCAGGTCAGTGTAGCCGATGCAAACTCTCCATTTCCCGTTCTGCTTTTGCACCAATACTACATTAGCCATCCACTGTGGGTAGTCGATCTCAAAAATAAAATCAGCAGCCATCAGCTTGGCAATCTCCTCGTTAATGACCCTCTGACGCTCAGTGCAAGATCCGCTTTTTTCACGAATGTGCTTCTTCGATGGATCCATTTCAATCGTGTTCAACAATCTTCCTGGCTTAATCCTCGGCATGTCTTGAGGTTCCCATGCAAAAATGTCCGCATAGCAGCGAAGTAGTTCCATAAGGTTTGTCCAAGAGGCTCGCAGACCCAACCAATCTTTACTTGCTTTTATCTCGCCTTTTGAGGACCAACTCGATCTCTTCTGCTCTCTCTGCAGAATTACCAATGGCTCGAAATGCTTTCAGTGAAGGGCTCGATCTCAATTGCCATGGTTTGCTTCTGTTTGCTGACTCCTACTCCGGAGGAAATAACAGCATTCCGATAACAGCGTCGGGCTAGATCCAAGTCCCCTACCACCTCTCCGACTCCGTGTGTTATGGGGAACTTGATTTTGAAGTGAAAGATGGAAGTCACAGCTTGGAGAGCTGTCAATGTAGGTCTCCCCAGTATGGCGTTGTAAGCCGAATCTACATGCACAACATAGAATTTACATATTATTTCTACCTGCTGAGGAGCTGTGCCGAAGATCACTGGGAGTTCGATGGTGCTTGCAACTTTAACCGGATCGTTGCTGAAGCCATATAAAGGAGCCTCTTGCCCGACCTCCATCTTTCGCCCATTAAGATGCATCCTCTGATAAGCATGGGCATACAAAATATCCACAGAAGACCCGTTGTCTATCATCATATGCTTCACATCCACCGAGCCCACTTGTGCAGTGATCACTAACGCTCCTTCATGTGGCTCGATGGGCTCCGAAGGATAATTTGCATCGGAAAAGGATATAACAGTCCCTGGAAATGCTCTGTCGGCCTTCGGGGGAACACCCGCCACGGACATGACCGAATCCAGATATCCTCTCCTCTTCTTTCCTACTAACTTCCCTGTTGTCCCTCCGGTTATAACATTAATGACGTGCCTCGGCGGCGGTATTGGAGCATTTTGGACGGGTGGAACCATTTGACCGTCTGAACAGTACGGTCGACATTCTGCTGCTCCTGTTAGTCCCTCCCGGCCACATACTGAACCAGCAGACCGCTTTGAATCTTCTTTTCCATGAAATCCTTCAGATTGCAACACTCATTAGTATCATGGCCTGCGGCTTGATGATAGCTACAATATTTCCTAGAGTTGCCTTGCCCTGTCCTATTATTATCACGAGGTGGCTCAAAGAATGGCTGGTTTATGATCTGGTCCAAAATCACCGACCTATCAGTATTCAGTTTAGTGTAAACCTTATTCACCTTCGGGGCTGACGCAGGTGGACGACTACTTCCTTGTCGTCATGAGTTGTTGTACTTCTTCGAACTGCCCTCTGACCAATCATTATACCCCCTGTCTTCCTCTGAAAGCCCTGGGTCTTAGGAATATCTGCCTCCTTCATTTGGTCCGAAGAAGGACGCTTCAGGCTATTCATAGCTTCCTCCACAACAATATACCCTTCTGCCTTGTCGAAAGCCTCTGCCAGACTCTTCGGATGATAGAACATCAATTTCTTCACTAGCTTTTCAGACTTCACCAGATCTAGCCCATTCTCAAATGTACCCTACTATCACTTCAAGATTATTGAGGTCGGATACTCGACCAACCGCTTCTCCTCGAACCTCTTCACATACTGGCCTAAAGATTTGTTGAGAACCGTCGACTGTGCTAGAGAACACCAAGGCTTCCTCTTCTTCGGTTGCTCCCAAAACGGGCATGGAACTTGTCACAGAGCTCGGTCCAAGAGGAAATCAAATCTGATAGTAAAGTTCCCATCCACTGCCTCGCATCTTTCCTTAGTGTTGTGACAAACGTGTGACACTTGGCAGTATCGGTAAAGTCATAATAATCTATCAGCCGGTCAAACGCCTGGCTATGGTCATAAGGATCCCCAGATCCATCGTAACTCTCCATGCGTGGCAGCTTCTTAGTGATGTCTGCCTTTTCCTTAACAATGTCCGAGGAAAAAAGAGATGTTTTCTTCCCCGGGGTGTCCTTCACCTGCTGCACCTCTGCCAACTGCTTTCGGAGCTCCTTCAACTCCTTAACCAAAAAATCTACCCCTTCTGGTTGAGATGACGCTTCTTTCTCCAGGGAGTCTTTCTTCTTTTGAACGGATCGGTCTTTTACCATAGAACCCTCAATTTTTGAGGGACTTCTACGATGATGGTGGCCCATAGAACGACGTGCCCCCGGCGGACTTTCTGGAGTACGGCCCCTAGATCTGCTTCATCTTTGGATTCTGTGGCTATGATGAGAATGTGCAACAACGAGCGCTCTCTTTGTATTCTCGGGAGTATGTTCTCTGGATCGGTTTCTTTGTTCACTTCGGCCCTGCTCCCTAGGACCGACATGATGGTGCGCTCCCTTTGATCTTCGAGGAGTAGGGCTTCTCGATCTTCTTCTTTCTCGATGTTGGCCCTGAGTTTCACGTCCTGAATGAGCGGGTTCCTTCTCACTTCGATGCCCACGCTCTTCGGACCGAACGTAACTGGATGCTTCATCTCTCAACTCTTCCATCTGGATGCTTCGTTGCTTCATAAATGCCTCCATGGCCCTATCCGCTTCGTCTGCTATCTTAGCCAATCGGGAGGCCTTTTCGTCCCGGTCATCTCTAGACGAGTTTTAGGTGAGTGCCTTCTACTTGCTTCCGATCGTGACTTGCACTCTTTCCTAACGTAAGAAGACTAGCTTTCTCTTAGCTTTGCCCACAGCCCTCGGACGAGAATCTTCGTGGGAACGTTTGGACGCTGTGCTGGCATGAACACTTATTGTAGGTCCCAAACGCTCTCGATGTGTATTCGTGGTGTTGATTCACTAATGACCATCGGTATCCTTCAGCGCGATCTCGCTTCTACTATTTCCCATCTTTGAAAATATAGAACAAATAAATATTTGTAATTGCCAGCTCTTGAACACTAGAATTGACCTCCTTCTAGCGCAAATGTTAACGCCAAGATCTTTTGCTACGTCCCAATCACGTAAGATGTCCCGATCCTGCACAGCAAACACGATCAACACACAAAGCTCGACTACCGGATCTGTTTGGGATAGCTCCGGCGTGAGAGTAAGTCTGGTGATCAAGAAGGGTTAACAATGAAGGATGAAAATGTCTAAGCGTCTGAGAGAGATAAAAATGTATCGCACCTTTTGTTAGAAGACTCCTCTTCTTAGGTTATACTCTCATGCTTGGTTTTTTGTGCCACCAACCCTAATCTGACACAGCTCCCCACTCCTCTATGGTCTCAGCCGGATGCATGCAGGTTGTCACCTTTTTCCCATCAGTACTCGCCACGTACCGGATAAAATCTCATCCACATTAATGATCTGCAGACTTTTGGTCAATCGCTTTTTTTTTCATCATTACAAGTCAAAGGCTTAGATATAAAAAAGCTTTAATGGATCAATTCTTAGACCCAAATTTCATCATTATGAGGATATGATAAAGGTAACATAAATATTAAGCCCAATGACTATAAAACTCAATAACAAAGATCCAATAGGTTAATTAAATGGATAGACCCAATCCGTCCGACCCAATAGAAGAAATATCATGACCCAACAAATATGAAAACATTTTCAGGTAGGGATGTGATGTCCATTAATGCTCTCTCATGTTTTTGTGTGATTCTTCTCTTATCTTTTTCTCTTTGCTCTTCAATTCTACAAGACTAGATCTTCTGTCCTCATTTTTCATGTTCCTTTATTTAAATTTTGACACCTGACTTCTTATATAATTTTAGAATTAATCGGTGTTGAGTAATAGTTCAGGTGTCAAAATTTAAGTGAGAGACACAAGGAAACATGAAAAATGAGGACAGAGAATCTGATCTCCAATTTTACTCCATTTCTGCAAGCCACGTCACAACACAATAAGCAATTATGCGAGGAATCTCATATTACTATCATCATTTTTAAAGTAATTATTCACATTATTATTAATTATATATCATCATTATAGTAATATCTCGTTCACATTATTATTATTATTCAAATAAAAATCTCATAGGTAGTGATTACTATAAGATATATGAGCTAAAAACAAAATTAATTTCTCATCAAATGTGAACGAGATATATTTAATAAATTCAGAAAATTCTCGAACCCCCCACCTTTTTCAATGGAGGGAAGAAATTTGTGACTAAACAGACTTGACAAAGGCAAAAAGAGGGGCCGAGGTGCCGTTGGAATGAAATGGGGGGTAGGGGTGGGGGTTGCGGGGTATGTCCAATTAAATTAAATAGTAGGGTCCCGTCCCGTCTCCAATTTTTTACCCACCGACTGGGCAGTGGGCACCTTAAAGTCATTGGGGGACAAAAAAGGCCACACCCACAAATTTAGAAATTTGTGAATCCAACCAATCAACAATTTTTGTATTTCACGCGTTAATTATAATTTGGGGAAGAAATAGACCACCTATACTATACTATACTTTCTACATATGTCCATGGCATTTAACAAATTATTTGTACGCAAAGGAATCAAATTATTAGCGAACAGGTTTAATTCGAGTTCGATTGAATTGCTTTGTCGATTCTAGTGATTCGCAAGTAGCTCGTGAGATGTTAGAGTATTTATAATATTTGTCTTACTTTTTACTTCAGTGTGTTGATGTTGTTCGTGAACTCGAACATGTTCGCGAACAGTTAACAATATGAATTTGCACATGTGTATTGATTCGATAGTGTTACACGAACATGCCCGAATTTGATTTATTGTGTTTGAGTTCGGCAAACTTCAAACTTCAAATTGAATCGTTTGCAGCCCTACCTCTACATATTTGTAAATTAAAGAAAGTAATTAGGGAGTATAATTATTCATAAAAGCAAAAGATTCTTTTGATAATGTGTGAAAGGTTAATATAGGCATAGGAAAAAGAAAAGCTTAAAGAGCTCCGAGAAACAGCAATTGTTTTGGAAAAAATTGAAAATAATGAAAGAAATGTGATAATCATCCCCTACGTTTTACGCGCATCAATGTAGGGTTAACCTTTTCATAGGCTTTGGCTTAATTTATAGGGCTTATTCAATTTAATATTTTTAAGTAGTATATGACTTTATTTTACGTAATTATTTCTCCATATTTATAATTTAAATAAATTACGTTTCAAAAGTACTAGGAAATTAAATTTATGACAAAGAAAACTAGGCAGCAAGGGAATAGGGGTTACGAAGAAATAATGTAACAAATAAAAAGTATGGAAAATAAACTTAAATGTATGACTGTATAACAATTTTAAAAAAGGCTAAACACTAATTATTACTTTAATTTGGTTTTTTGATTTAAATATATATATTTAGTGGAAAAACTTTATTTAAGGCAATGCATATAGAATAAAATATGTGATGCATAGAAAATCCAAAAAAAGAAGCTAATATTATGATAAAACGCCAGGATGTTCGTCCTCAAGTACATGGCAACACAAAATAAAAGTACAAGTTTCCGAATATGGATTAATGTATTTGTATACCTCCAATAATCTATAACAAAAAACAATAAATAAATAAACTAGTGTCCCCACTTTAAAATATATCAATATAAGACTATTAATTATACTTGAAATTAATAGTTCTATCTAATATTTGTAAATAAACATAACATTGAAATAATAGTCATATCCTAAGTATAATAATACTTGTAAACAATCATAACTTAAGTAATTAGTGAAGTTTTGAGTTTAATTAAGTAATTAGTGTGGGGACACTCAACCAAGATGAGTGAGTCACATGGCAATGCATGACACCTGTTTCCCGTTCTTCCATTTGTTGGAATTTGAGCCTAAATTAATATAGGTGTCATTAATTAATTTTAATATTTTAATATATTAATGTGTTCTATTTCATGAGTAGATTAAATTAAGTATTTGGAAGCTCAAATTCATGGAGTAATGAATGAGATATTAACTCCCAAAAATCATAATAAAAGATAATAAATACATGTGGAAAAACCAAGTCGCATAAAAGTAGAATTAAATATTTTATATCTTTATATACTGAGGAAAGTCTTTCTTGAGTTTGGTACGAGGGCACCCCACTTTAATGGAAGGGAGAGGACTACTGCAATTTGAGTTCGAACCACATGCTGTATGCCGTCGTCGTCCGACCCTAGCTCTCGGGTCCAGGTCCCAGATATATCTTTTTAGACAAAATTTATTTAAATTCTATTTATTTAATTCTATTATCAAAATCGTATGTCGTTTGAACTTGTCTCCCATATGCCCTCCGTATGGTACTCAGAGTTGACAACACTTGTCTCCCAGGGATCTGATGACTCAAGTATATCTTAAAGAAGACTACAAAAGATATACACAACGAACCAAACCTGAATGCTCTAACTCTCTCTTTTAAACTATGAAAATGATGAAAAGCGAACTTAAATAATAATGAATACTAAGATGCTTGAGAAATTGAGTGAGTATGAAGGTCGCCCTCCTATCTATTTATAGGAGGATTGGTGACCATTTGGAAGGGTGTCTAGCCCTTTGAAAAGGCATAGGATGCCACTGAAAAGGCATATATGACATCCATTGGTCAAAACGACGTAGTTTTGATCATATGCAGTATAGGCGCGTCCATTCGGACATGTAAAACGACGTAGTTTTAATATTCACTAAACCAAAACTACGTAGTTTTACTTTAGTAGAAAAGGTGCGACCAAAACGACGTAGTTTTGGGCCGCCTATTCAAATATACGTATACCGATTCCTCAAAACGACACACGTTTTGATTATACCGCTTCAAAAAGCGACATACGCTTTTGATAATATAATAATCTGACGTTCAAAACGACCTGCGCTTTTGATAATAGAATTAAATAAATAGAATTTAAATAAATTTTGTCTAAAAGATATATACAGGACCCGGACCATTTGGCAGCTCGAGCAGGCAGGAAGCCAGTTGGCCTACCGGATGATTTGCCATGCATAATGAGTTCGAACTCAAATTTGGCTAGGTCCTCTCCTTCCATTAAAGTGGGGTGCCCTTGGGGCCCCAAACCAAGAAAGACTTTACTTGTATATAAACATATAAAATATTTAATTTCTAACCCATGTGACTTTTGGTTTTTCCCACATGTATTTATTATCTTTTATTACGATCTTTGGGAGTTAATATCTCATTCATTACTCCATGGATTTGAGCTTCCAAATACTTAATTTAATCTACTCATGGAGTAGAACACATTAATATATTAAAACATTAAAATTAATTAATGACACCTATATTAATTTAGGCTCAAATTCCAACAATCCCCATACGATGAATGATATTAATCGCCACACTTATACAAATGTTATGCAGACTACGAGAGAGAGACGTAATTAGAAATCATCTCAGATCGAGAGAGGTAGCTTTTGCTTTTGAACCTTCCTCGTGAAAACTATCGGGTTTCTTGGTTTATCTAGTGAACGTGATGTCTTGAAGAATCGCAACCGTTTATAAACCGAGACAATAGTAATTCACACGTAATCTTTCTAGACACTATTTGGTTCTCATGATTTTGTTCATTTTGGCCCCGAACAATCCGGTTTATGAGTGCTTTAGAAGTATAGCCTTATCCTTCTCATAGAATTGCCCATTCACACTCACATAGGTGATTCTTAATAAGAGTATCCCCGCCATACTCACATGTTTATCAAGCTTTAAGAATCATTAAAAGCAAAGCTTATCCTGTAACCCTAACGAGTATCACTATCTCGTGTCATAGGAATGAGCAAAAGAAAATAAATTTCTTCATAGTGATTTGGTTGAATCATTCACAATTTAGTTGTCCTTTAAACCTAGATCTTGGGATCTCCAAATAACTAGGTTGGGTTTCCATCATATGAATCTTGTTTATAGGCTTTAAACTCATTCCCCTCGAAGTTATTTTTACTTGCTCTCTAGTCAAACCTTTAGTCAATCTGGATCCGCTATATATTTTCTTTCGACTTTATGTACTCGATAGACATAATGCCGTTAGAGAGCAATTATTTTATGGTATTGTGTCTCTGACGCGAATATGTCTAGACTTACCATTATACATGTGACTCTGTGCCTTTCCAATTCTTTGATTGACTATTACAATGAATACAAATAGGCGGCACAGGTTTAGGCCACATAGGAATATCTTCTAAAAAGTTACGAAGCCATTCAAACTTCTTCTCCAAATTATCCAATGCAATAAACTCAGATTCCATCGTTGATCAAGCAATGCATGTCCATTTAGAAGATTTCCATGATCACGCTCCTCCACCTAAAGTAAACACAAAACAACTTGTGGATTTAGAGTATTTTGTATCCGATATCCAATTCGCATCACAGTATCCTTCAATCTTCTTTGGATATCTTGAGTAATGCAATCCAAAATTTTGAGTGTATTTTAAATACCTTAAAACTCTTATAATCGCTTTCGAAGGATTTTGTCCTAGATTGCTTAGAATCTACTCAATTTATTGACAACTTGTCTTTATGTCGAGACGTGTACAATTCATTAAGTACATAAGACTTCCAATTATTTGTGCATACTCGTCAGTTGTAATATGCTCTCCTTTATTTTTAGACAAGTGTAGATTTATATCTACGGTGTTCCCCACGGTGATTACAATCATATTGATTGAATTTCCCAGTATTTTCTCAATATAGTGTGATTGTGATAACACTAATCCATTCGATGTTTTAGAAATCTTAATTCCTAATATTACATCTAAGAACACCCATGTCTTTCATGTCAAATATATTATTTAACATTCTTTTAGTAGTTTTAATGATATCATTATTACTACCCATAATGAGCATATCATCTACATAAAGACAAATAATAACATACCCATTCTTAGTGTCCTTACATACACACATTTGTCACACTCATTTATTTTGAAACCATTTGATAACATTGCATTATCAAATTTTTCATGTCATTGTTTAGGTGCTTGTTTTAATCCATACAGAGATTTTACAAGCCAACAAACTTTCTTTTCTTGTCCTGGAACAATAAATCCTTCTGGTTGTTCCATGTAGATTTCTTCTTCTAAATCTCCATTTAAGAAAGCTGTTTTTACATCCATTTGATGTATTTCTAAATTATATATAGCTGTAATGGCTATTAACATCCTAATTGAGGATATTCTTGTCACAGGAGAGTAAGTATCAAAATAATCCAAACCCTCATTTTGCCTGTATCCTTTGATTACAAGTCTTGCTTTATATTTGTCTATAGATCCATCTGCTTTCATTTTCTTCTTGAATATCCACTTATATCCAAGAGGTTTAGATCCTGGTGGGAGATCTACTAATTCCCACGTATGATTATGCAAAATGGATTCCACTTCACTATTTATACCCTCTTTCCAATATGGAGCTTTAGGACTCGATATTGCTTCTTTATAGGTTTAAAGCTCATTTTCTAACAAATAGGTTAGAAAATCCGGACCAAAAGATTTTGATGTTCTAGCACGTTTACTACGTCTAGGTTCATCAATATCTTTTAAACCATGATTACTGTCAGTAACAGCATCATAAGTTCTTTTGTTTGAACTTGTTCCTTGTTCGTTAGAACTTGGCTCTTGTTCCTTTTTATTAGGAAATACTGTTTCAAAGAATTCAGCGTCTTTTGACACAATAATCATATTTTCATGTATTTCCTCTATTTTGATTTATTAACCAAAATCTATAAGCACTTTTTATTATTAGCATAACCTATGAATATACAATTTATTATTTTTGGTCCTATTTTCACCTTTTTGGGTGGAGGAACCATTCTTTTTTTGCTAAACACCCCCACACTTTTAAGTGTTTATAAGGCGACTTACGCCCTTTCCATAATTCATAGGGTGTAACATTAGACTTTTTTTGAGGTATTCGGTTGAGAAAATAATTTCTTTGAAAGAATTGCTTCCCCACAAATTCGAGGTAGCCAGAACTTAATAACAATGCATTCATCATTTCTTTTAAAGTTCTATTCTTTCTTTCTCGCAACACCATTTTGTTGTGGTGAATAAGGTGCGATTGTTTGGTATATTATACCATGTTGTGAACAAATTTCAACAAAAGGAAATTCATATTCCCCACCTCTATCACTTCTAACTATCTTGATCTTTTTATCAAGTTGATTCTCAACCTCATTTTTGTAATGTTTAAACATTTCCAAAGCCTCATCTTTACTTCTCAATAAGTAAACATAACAATATATTGTACAATCATCTATAAAAGTGATAAAGTATTTCTTACCTCCTCTTGTTTGTATATACTTTAAATCACAAATATCAGTATGTATTAATTCAAGAGGTTCTGTACTTCTTTCAATTGATTTAAAAGAAGATTTCCTAAGTTTTGCCTCAATGCAAATTTCATATTTATGATTAGAGTTAATCTCACATTTTGGCAAACATTCCATATTAATTAATCTACGTATAGTATTATAATTAACATGTCCTAATCTACCATGTCATAAATTAGATGACTCAATCATATAAGCAGAAGATGTAATTTTATTAATATTGGAAGGTATAACAGTCATTACATTCATTTTGAAGAGCCCATTGCTCATATAACCCTTCCCCACATACATCCCATTTTTAGCTAATACAAATTTATCGATACAAAGACTAATTTAAATTCTTTTTGACTAAGAAGGATCCCGACACTAAATTTTTCCTAATATCGTGCACACATGGAGCACGTTGTTGAGGGTGAGTTCCTTGCCGATGTCATCTTCGAATCACCTTTCCTTGTCCATTATCTTTGATGAAGAAGAATTTCCCATGTATAGATGTTCTCCATTCTCAATTTCTTGATATGTGGAGAACATCTTCCCTGTCGGAACACACGCGTGGCGGGTTGCTCCAAAGATCCACCCACCATTCTCTTGGATTTTCAACCATATTTATTTACGACACAACCATTTGAAAAGTTCATTTCGAAACATCTTGAAGAAGACTATCCACTTAGTTACATTGGCTTGTGTAGACTTCTTTATTCTCGGTCTTTCGTTTTCGACAATCCTTTGCCCTATGTCCCAAGACTTGTCACGGATGTAGCATTTGCCTTGGAACTTTTATTTGTTCCTACCGAGGCCCATTCCTGAGAATTTCCTCTTTTGGACTTGGACTTTGTTCCACCACGTTTGCTTTATATTCTACAAAGGCCTTTCTGTTTTTTTTTCGGAGGCTCGGTTGTCCTCTTACATCCTTAATCTTACGATTAAGTCTTCAAGTTTCATCTCTTTGCGTTTATGCTTGAGATAATTTTAAAATCTTTCCACATAGGTGGTAGTTTTTCTATAATAGCGAAGAACTTGGAAAGATTCACTTAGAGACATGCCTTCGCATGTATTTCATGCAGATTACCCGTAATTCTTGGACTTGGTTGATGACCGCCTTGGAATCCACCATCTTGTAGTCAAAAACACATTACTACGAATTTCTTCGTGCACAAGATCTTCTGCTTTTATACTTTTTATCCAAGGAATCCCATAATTCTCTTCTTTGTTTTTAAGAGAACTATACACATTGTATAATGTGTTATCTAATCCATTAAGGATATAATTTCTAAGACAAAAAATCAAGCATGTTTCCATGCATCTATTGCAGCAACAACTTGCCGGTCTGTTTTATCTTCTTTGAGCACAGGGGGATCTTCGTGAAGAAACCTCGCCAAGTTCAAAGTTGTAAGATAAAATATCTTTTGTTGCCATCTTTTAAATTCCATTCCATTGAACTTTTCTGGTTTTTCACCATGGTTCATAGGAACATTTGGTATAGAAGGTGTAGAAGAAGAACCAATTATAGTAACAGAATTGGTATCCATATTTCTTGCAAATATATATATATATATATAAAAATAATTGTCTTAAAATTGTTAGTAACCTCAAAAGAAAATTATATATATATTTAATTTCCTTTTGAGGTTACTAACACCATTAAGCATAATTTAATCTGTACAGGGTAAATATTAGATTATTCAAAAAGCAACTTAATTAACTCAATTAGTAAAATTAAATTACTTAATTACATACATACATACCCCATGCATGAATACATACATACACGCCGATAGACAAGCATGCCACAACTTTCATCAATTCCTTCTTCGCTTTCAATTTGCACGCGCTCAGTAACGTTTTAAAAATATGGTGTTTATTTCTATTCATAGGAAATTATTTCAAATAAATTGTAATAACAATTTATTTGAGATGATTTTAGACATTAAAATCTAGTTGTAAAATTTGTTAATCGTACAATCATTTACGGGTGAAATAATTTAAAACTACAACTTTTAGGAATGGATGGAAGTAAGCAAATAAAAGCATGTTATACAGTATCTAATAATTTGGATCAAATTTCGAGTTCAAAATAAATTTTGGGCTAAATCTCAATTTCGAATCAAATTAAATTCATTCAAATAAGATCTTAAATTGTTAGCTCAATAATATCTTCTTAAAGCTGTAAAATGAAGCAAACAGTTCGGACTTGATTCATACTCGTTCGACTAAAAATTCGATTCGAACTTGACTCGAAATATAAACGATTCAAATATAAGCAAAGTTTAAAACTCGATAAGTTATTTGAACATTTTCAAATTACAAATTTTTATTGATATTCAATTCATATTTGCTCGAAAAATTCAAATTGCTCAGGTTCAATTCAAGATCGTTCACAACTCGTTACTCAGTAGTTAAATGAGTCTTAATCAAAATATATTTCGTACTCGATAAATTTTATAAATCAAATCTAAGCAACTCAATATTCAATTCAGTCACACTCTTAATCTTAGTTTATCACAAACTCACCCAAAAGTTCATAATTAAATGTATTAATAATTGCAGCTAGAATTCTTATAAACAACAGAATTGCAAATATTCCTATATTAATATATAATCATGCACAAGAAAATTTAATACAAGTGTAGAATAATAATCTTTATTTAAAAGGTAAAGGTTTTTTTAATAAGTTTTAAACTTGCAAACAACACAAGAAGAATTATTAATTTTGTAATTTTTTCCCACCCAAATTTAAGTTTTTTATTCTTTTTCATTTATATCCGAACACAAGTATAATGTCAAAGTTCCCTCTTTTTTCTTATCAAATCATTTGAAAGACTTTTATCAAATCTCCTAAATTTATATATATACATATTTACGGCGAAAGCTCCCTTACTTTGTTAAAATGCGACTTTTTTTTTCTTTTTGTTTTAAACTAAAAAAAATATTTAATATTTTATAAAACTGAAATTTTTCCATAATATAATGTTTTGGGATGATTTGAATACCTATACCAAAAATGGTGGTGATGCGATGCATGCATTGCATGCAGACTGCTTTTGTTATACATATCTAAATCACATCCAAAACACTGTATTATGAAAAAAATTCAATTCTGTAAAATATTAAACTTTTTTTTTAGTTATTTTAAAAAAAAACAAAAAAAAAATCCACATTTTAACAAAGTAAAGGAGCCTTACAGGAACCGGACCCACATCTATACTCTAAATATATAATATATAAAATATATATTAAAACCATCCCTAAAATATTTTTTGCCAAGTCTAGATCCGCCCCTGATACTAAGCATGCATAAAATCAACCAGAAAATCATAATATCATATGAAAATCTCGAAACCATATTACAGCAATGAACTCAATATTCATATAACACAAATTGTAACTGTCAAGAAAAGGAAAAAACTGAAGCAAGCGCTAACAGAGTCCTTAATATAACAACATAACCACCCCAAATAGGCTTAATAGTTCAATGGAGAATAAGTTATTAAGAAGCATGATATATGAAATTGATCCATCAAAGGCTTCAGCCAAGTGCACCAATCTGCTAACTACAACACCAACATCCAGTTCTCTCAATAAAACCCTCACATTTAATCCATGATTCAAAATGGATAAATCTTAAATGTGTGATAATGCTACATTTTAAATAGAACCTAACCTCAGAAAGATAAGAAAATCATATTCCAAAACCAAAAACAGCCCGTATCTTGTTGAAGATGAGATCCCGCCATCCTCTCTCAGTATTCTCCGCCACGGTTGAATTTCCATATCTGCATAACCACAATATAATTGAAAAATTATCATGCCAGATTGCGAGTTACTAATGACCATGAAAAACTGACATAATTCTATTAATGGCAGACCAACCTGTCTTCCTCTGGAATATCAGTTTGTGTTAACTTGACAACAGTAACCCCAGGTTCGGGCTCATCCAATGTTAGTCGCACCTGCAACAACAACCATTCAAACATCATTAGCTAACAAAGCAATATCTCATCAACAGATTGTAAACCTATGTATATACAACAACATTACTGCACCAACTTCTTATCTTACCAACAACAGAAAAGAGATTTCATTACATAAATCTTGTATGACTAATTAAATGCATGAGCTTTACTAATCTAGAAATAACAAGCCAACAACAGGATGTGTCATCAAACGTTACTCACTAGGTTCCAGTAAAAACTGAATGTGTGTCACATGCCCAATGTTATACATACATAAACACGAGCTTGCTTTTATCTATCAATGTATATCTATATGAATGTGTATAGATATGTGCATAAAGCAACAATTTTTAGCCATCATTTTTTACTATAAATGTTAGCACATAAAAACTACATGCCACAAAAACTGACTATTAGACCACAAAAGTAGAGACATTTTATCATCAAGTGATTGCCATGAATAACTAAGTAACAGCACAAACGTGAGCATAAACAAAAGCAAAGCATATAATATGCATGAAACAAGATGGTATACCTTTGATTGAATGCCATCAGGCCAATTTCCAAATCTCCACTTCTGCACAATCAATTTGCCCTCTTGCAGCTCCACATTGGTCCCTGTAACAGACCCATCAAAAATCATAAACTCCCCACCTTCCTCCTTACTAATCTTTGCATTACTCTGAGTAAATCCCTTCCACCTATTCTCATCCATCAATATTTCAAACATATCCTTCGCCCTACAACTAAACTTCTCGCTCATCTTTATCGTCTTAAACCCCTCTTTCTTCGTCTTCTTCTCCTTCACTTCCTTCTTCACAGGAGCTGCCACCGGTGCAGCTGCCACAGTCTTCTTCTCCTGCACATTATTGTTACCACTCACCTTCTTCACCTCCAATTCATCCTTCGCCGGGCCCCCTTTTGCCATAGCACTAACATAAACCCTAACTTTCTCATACACAAACTCTTTCCCCTTGACCAAAAACGCATCTTTCAATCTTTTCCCAATTGGACCCTCGTCCTTCACAATAACCCTAATTTCCGGATCTTCATCGGCATTTTCATCGGAAATATATGGAATTTCGACCAATCCATCGACGACTAGAAGCGATTTGTCATCAGAATCTTTGGCCTCGCCTTCCCAAGAGAGGGTCAAACTGATTTCATAGCCTGGTATGATTTTTCCCTTGCGGACATTGACATAGGCTTCACCTTCAACCTTTTCAACTTTTTTGGTCTTGATGAACAAATTGCCTTCGCCATTAAAGACTGTTTGGTCGGAGAGAAGCTTGGACAAGAGATTGCGAGACCATTCGAGGCAATCGGTCTCTGCCCAGTGCCAGTTGTGGACGTTAGCTCCGTCTGGTCTGTCCTCAACGATCCACCTCTTGTCTCCTTCTCCATATTTCGCCATTGAAGAGAGAGATAAGCAGAAATAAAGTTTGGATTTTCTTTTGCTTTTGGTGATTGAATAGGTAGAGCTGCGAGAAACGCAGGGGAGAAAATACGTGTGGGTGCGTTGAGAAGCAACACAACACAGGTAAAGAAGGAGAGAGAGACCGGAGGATTCTCAAGGTAGAAGGATCTAGAACACTGACTTTATTATTATTTTATTATTATAATTATAGTAATAGGTAGAAGGATCTGGAACACTGGCTTATTTTTATTTATTTATTATTTTATAAAAACATTAAACACTGACTTGTTTAGTGTAATTATTATTATTATTATTATTATTATTATATTCTCCGTAATATTTACTCTCACTAAAAGTAGATATGGAGTTTTTTGAAGTAAATTTCTAAAATTTTAAATGCACAATTAGTAAATAATAAATGTGATAATTAAGAGTAATAATATTTTGAACTAATATAATTGTGTGTATTATTATTATTTAAATATAGAGGCATGATACTCTGGAACAAAGCATGATGATGATAATTAATTTTAATTTCCAATAAATACAATTGTGAAGGAGTTGAGAAATACTACTAATTTATTAAATAAATAAATTTATAGAGTATCAATCCTTATATATAAATACAGCCTCTCCAACTCAATCAATTTCAAAATCAAATCAATTTAATTTCGAAAACCGACGGTGTCTCCTTTTCCTCTTCATCTTCCGCTTTCGGTTTCTTTCCCTTCCCCACTCTTCCATCTTCTCAATCAACCAAATCGTTTTTCTCCTTCTCATCTTCATTCTTCTCCTTTTGCTCCTCTCATTTCTCCTTTTTCGGTTGGTCCCTTCCATTCATATTTATCCCCATGCATATTTTGTTACTTCTTATTTCACAAATTAGGGTTATTTCGACCGATCCTTTTCTGTTTTTTGTTTTGTGGTATATATCAGGCGACAATGATCTGCACCGATAATTCCGAATGGACGTGTAACGGAGATTACTCGCCGACTAGGTTTCAATCTTAGGCCGACACCGTTAAGCTAATTACTACTACTATTTCAGAGGCGAACCCAGAGATATTAGTCCTCAAAGGAGAATCAATGGATGAAGCTTCAAAAGCCAAGGAAGAGTTTTGAAGATACAATTAGGACAATCTTGATTACTCTGCACTCCCTACATTTTCTGAGAAAATATCCAGAGATATCCGGGAGAGCTTTATGGGATCACTTAACTAAAGTTTTCAGGTATCATTTTATACATTCCAACCTTTTCAAATTTCTATTTTGTTCGTCTTTAGCAGCCCTTTTCACTTACTGATTCCATATGTAATTACTAGGTATGAGCCCAGGCCTTCTGAGAATGATCTGGTGTATCACATGAATTTAATATGTGAAGCTGTTAAAAAGGACGAAGTAATATCAAAATCTAAGGTTTGTGTTATTTGGTATTGAAATAGGAAACGTTCAGTAATTCTCATCATCCATTCATGAGAGAAGTAAATTACCCAATCTTATCTGAAAATATTTTTTGAATATCATTTTATTCCAATTGTGTAACTGTGGTTATGACAGGGCGTTATGGATTAGTATTGTGTTTGTGATCATACTGGTTTTGCTTTAATATTTCTATAGGAATTAGATTTTAAATTTCAAGCTTTGTTTTGTTATATCATATTTTACTAATCAATTTTTTATGGTTTTGTTTTGTTATATCATATTTAGCTACTGATGCTTAGTCTTGCTTTGGTATATGTTTTGGTAATGTACAAAATTGAGAATCATTAGCTTTGTGTTTAACTTTTATAGGTGTGTTCTCCTTGGAGTGAGCTCTGGAGCCAATATTGCCAACTATGTAGCTCAAAAAGCTGTGGAGGCAGGCAGGCTTTTTGATCCCGTAAGAGTGGTGGCACAAGTCCTCATGTACCCTTTCTTCATTGGGAGTGTTACCACACATTCTGAGATTAAGCCGGCTAACTCTTACCTCTATGACAAATCTTCGTCTGTCCTTGCATGGCGACTCTTCCTGCCTGAGGATGATTTCAGTCTAGATCACCCAGCTGCCAACCCTTTCACTGCCATTCCTGGGAGAGGAATGCCCCTGAAGTATGTACCGCCAACACTAACAGTTGTGTCGATTACTTTGATTTTTATAAATTTTTGGTTTTTATTATATTTCATTCCCAATTAAGCTGAAAATTTGAATTTTTATTTATGTTTTTGTCTGTGAAAAAATGCATTCATGTACAGATATACGTATTAAGCTCTTCGATTTTGTGAATTGATAACATTATTATGTGTTAATTTTTATGGATTAGAAAATCGCTAGAAAGTGAAAAAGAATCCTAGAATATACTTTTGGGAATTGATGTGGTGACAGGTATAAATTGGTATGTTAAATAGAAACATTTAATTACAGTTATTGTTGTTAGACATTTTTTAACGAATAACATGAAGGTAGGGACTGTCAAATTGGTTAGGGATGGGGTTTTGAATTTGTTGATAGGCATAGTTAAATTGGGTCCTTTTGCTTTTTGTGTTGGGCTCAGATTTTGGTTGTGCTCTGTTTTTATGTTTTTAGTAAGGGATGGGGTGCTTTTTTTGATTTGAATAGGGATTGAATATGTTTTTTTTAAATGGCGAAAATTGTGAGGGAGTGCAGAGGATGATCAGCTTGGCCTGATGCATAATATGATACCGATTTAATCATGATTACTGATGGGAGAAGTTCATTTCATTTTTTGTATTATTATCTTTAATATGCAAAGTAATAAAACATATATTATCTATCATTTTAATTGATGTATATATGAAGTTATATGCACCACCATTGTTATTGTCTTACTAAGCATAAACCAAAAGCATCCAAATGCCTCTTTTTCTCTCTCTCTCCACCTAAGAAATCAGCACCAAGAAAATAACAATGTATAAAGGTTTTTGGAAAGATTAATTTGCTTAAGATATAATAATACTCTTCTTCCTTTGGTTGTCAATTTACAAAATCTTAAAAATTCAATTGATATAATTATTTCAATTAAGTTTGGATAGCAATAATTATGAATTTAGTAGTATCATTTGGTTAGTCTATATTGGTTTTGTTCTCATAATTCCTTTCGCTAATACATATATTGAATAACATATATGCATATTGATATATGCAAATATGCTATTGATATAGTTTCTCTTTCTGTCATGCTCTCCAAGTTATTTCTACCATCAGGTTATTAAATTCATATAGGAGTACGTCTTCTTGGTGATCATTGTTTAATCCATATGTTAATAATATGTTTATTTTTGGTGTTATGTTTAAGAACTTATTAAATTTTTGATATTGCATAGTTGAATTAACATACAGGCATACAAGGTACTGGAACTTAATTGACGAAATTTTTGATGTTTCTTAAATTTATTTTTAATCTATTACTGATGCATTGTGGAAATATAAAGGTGATACTTATGAATTTAAAAATGCATGTTTTAATGTTTATATGTGTGTATGTACGAATTAGAGAAATTTGTTATAGTTGTTCTTGAAATTTAGTTTAGTCTTCGAATAGAAGGATAAATACACTTTGCATAGTTGAATTAAGAATTGGAATTAATTGGTTCAGATTTTGAATGATTTCCTCATATAATTCATTGCGGACAACACATTCAGTCAAGGATGTAGTAGTATCTATATTGATTAACAAATTTTTTTGAATTTTACTTATTAATTCTATTTGATAATTTTATTTATCATGTAGTACATTATTTTTAATATACCCATTTGTATATATTGTGTAGGTATTTATAGCTAATTTCGTGTACGACAGTTTTTTCAACAATTTATTTAATTAATGTTCTGAATATGATTTTTTAACTGTATATGCATAAAGATTGACAGTAGATTGAGTTTGAGCAGAAACTATGCGGCCAAGAATATTAGATTTGGAGTTGAAGCTCGGGCTTTAATGTTTAAGGGTGTTTGCTGATGCAGTTAAAGTTAGTATGGGCTCTAAGTTACTCTTCATGTGTTCTTTCTCAATTATCATTTTCTTGAGTTTTTCTTATTCATTTCAGTCCGTTTCGTTTTATTGATTTTGATTTGTGGTTGTGTTGTATGAACATTTGATTTTTATGTATGTTGATTAATCAAGTTCAAGTAAAAGTTGTCTTGAGTTACTGACTTTCAAGTAGTTGGTGTTGGTTTTCTAATCAATTCTAATTGCAGCTATTAGCTCTGAGTTTACAATGGTGAATATTTTGGTAAATTTAGAATTGGAATTGTGTTGTGTACTATTATTAACAAATGAATTGTTGACTATGATGTCATTGTTTGCATCATTGAAGAAAAATGGGTTCTTAACACTAATATACAACAATTAGAAAGTATTTACAAAAATAATACATAAACAAAATAATTACAAAAATAACACAATTCATATTAATAAGGAAATCTAAAATTAAGGAGAAATAACTGCCATAATTAATCATTTAAATTCAAATATCTGGGATCTAACCACAAAAATAAATTCAAATTCAAATTTCATAGGAAAGACTGCACAAATTTTGTATTTTGCAAGAGGTGGTGGAGGCAATTTTCGGAGGAGGTGGAAGCTTCGAAGGAGGTGGCAGTTTTGGAGGATGTGGTAGTGGTGGCTTCGGAGACGACGGTGAAGGCTATGGAGGAGGTAGCAATGGTGGTGATGGTGGTGGCGGTGGCGGCGGAGATGGCGGTGGTGGCTTAGGTGGTGGTTACAGAGACGGTGGAGGTGGACGCTGGGGCGGTAGTGACGGGAGCAACCATTTTCTGGTAATAAAAGAAAATTCTCGAGATACTGCAGAGGAGAAGATCATTAGTAATGTCATAGCACCAAAGAGCAATTAGAGTTCATGACATGGGCAAAGATAAAGACATAATTGATGTCATCATGTAATAAGCTAGCTAGCTACTTAATAATAGCACTGGAACACCTTCAGTTCTAGTTTTATAAACAAATTTTGATTTCTGAATAGCAAAGAGAGAGATAAGAGAGTGATATGTAATGTAATGTTGATAACCAAACATTCGTACCAAGGTAACCAAACTTTTATAACAAGGTAACCAAATTTTTATACTAAGGTAACTTAACTTTTATACCAAGGTAACCAAACCTTGGTAACCAAGGTAACCAAACTTTTATACTAAGGTAACCAAACTTTTATACCAAGGTTACCTTGGTATGAACGTTTAATTACCTGAATGGGCGGCCTGATTACCAACCCGCACTATAAAAAAAAAGCGATGGTATGGAGGTGGATTGGTTACCTTGGTATGACAGTTTGGTTACCTTGGTATGAAAGTTTGGTTATCTTAGTATAAAAGTTTGGTTACCTCAGTATGAAAGTTTGGTTACCTCAGTATGAAAGTTTGGTTACCTTTGTATGGAGGTGTAGAGTTGGTTACCTTGGTATGAAGGTTTGGTTACCTTTGTATGGAGGTTTGGTTACCTTAGTATGAAGGTTTGGTTAGTATGGAGGTTTGGTAACCTTGGTATGAAAATTTTGTTACCAACTGCACTATATAAAAACTTCAGGATTGGTAACCTTGAGATGAAAGTTTGGTTACCAGCTGCACTATGAAAAAACTGCAGGTGTGGATTGGTTACCTTGGTATGAAAATTTGGTTACCTTGGTATGAATGTTTGGTTACCTTGGTATGAATGTTTGGTTACCAACTGCAATATGAAAAAAGAGTAGACAAAACACCAATAAAAAATTCACATCACACACTCACCTCTCTGCAATGTAATAAATAGATCAATAAACACCAATTAACAAAAGAAAATGATCATAAATTCATAATCAAACGCACATTTTGCATAAAATTAAGATCATAAACCCCAAATGAATAAAATTAAAGAGAAAACCTTAAAAGCTGGTGAGAGAGAGAGAGTATATAAGTACTTAGAAAAATAGAGTACAAAGAAATATAAAGAACAATTGGAAGAATGAAAGAGAGAGAAGATGGTGATAGATACCAAACTATATATAGATATAGATATAGATATATGGAAGTGAACTTCAACTAACACTCTGTTTTTGGTGAAAGCGAGAGAAGATGGTGATAGATGTATGGGAAGATGACTTGTGGGGTGAGAGTGAACTTCAACTAACACTCTGCTTTTGTCTGTAAATATGAAATATGTTCTCATTTTACACCCAGCGCCATAGTAGAAGTAGGAGAAGATGAGAGAGAAAATGGAAGAATAGAAGAAGTGCAGCGGGTAGAGACGAAGTCGGCGAGAGTAGCGTCTTCATCTTCTCTCTTCACTCTCCAAGCCGCACCTACCAAAACTAATCCCTTAAATTAAGGAATTCTAATTGCACTAATATTGTAAATAAATATGAAAAAATATTTTATTTTTATAATTATTTTATTTATGCATCATTATTATAATCATTTTTAAAAATGTACTAGTATATGTAATTTATCCAAGAAAAATACCCCAACCCTTCTCTTGCTACTACTCTGAGTTCTCCGTGTATGCTTTCTCTCTCTCCCTCTCTCCATATATATATATATATATATATATATATATATATATACACATATTATTATTTGCAAGCCCAATGTTCATAAATGGTGTTTTTATTAGTTATTGTATGTGGTAATTATAGCTGTAGTTTTCTCTATTCAAAAATAGTAGTAATGGGTGTATATGAATTTTTTTTTTGTACATTATTTTTTTTCCCAGTGTAATGGGAACTTCATATACTCACTTTTCTCAAGTTCTTTTAGTGTTGTGAATTGGTAAGTTAACATATAGATGTTGGGATTTTTCAGTTGGACTAACATTTTTATCATCAACTTTGAAACTCAATTAGTTGGTAAATAATACTCAAATTGGTGTTATTGTTCAATTTTAAAGTATAGCTCTTCAATTATTTTCTCTAATATTGACTAAACTCATTATTTAATTTAAAATTGTGTGATACGAGTTCACGTTGGTACATGAATTGTGTATTTTCAGTCTTTTTTTGAGATGTCTGATAAATTATTAATTTCATTATTGAAACTAGCACGGGCTATCAACTAGTATATTTAATTAGGTAAAAGATAAAAAGCGAACAACTTGATCAAAAACGAAAGAAAACTTGGGAGCACAACCAAGTAAGGTGGTCCGGACTCCGGATGGGATGGATGCCTCCATATATCCAAAAATAATAACATTATTCTAATTCTACTCAACATGACAAATTTTGTTGATGTAGTAGTGTCATTCTATTGGAATTGGAATTGGAATTGGAATTGGAATTGTTTATCCTCATTGAAGACATCGTCATCTTCAAAGCACGCTTACGCTTAAGCTTGGTAGGAGGAATAGCCAAATAGGATCCATTATGCATTACTACTACTACCCGTCCGTCCGTCCGTCCGATCATTTAAGCGTATAAATAGATTTCCCCTTCTTCTTTACTAAAATTTTGAAGGGCCTTACTTACTTCTTCTGTATATGGATCTGCTCAACATATTATATTGAATCTATATATATATATATATATACACCAAATTAAAAAGCACTGCACTGCTAGATTCCATAAATTACAAAATCAAATCATCAAGGAAAAACAAACACTTGCTTTGAAGAAGAAGAAAAAAAAAGTAAAAAAATCTATTCTAATGCTCACAACGGAAATCACACCCATCAAATATTCTACTTACAATACTGCTTCTTCAGATAACTAACCAACCAACAAAACAAGCACATTCATTTCTTTTCTTCTTCTTCTCCACTGGATTCTTCTTCATCATAATATTCTACATCCCCATCTTCGTCATCAAAATACTCGTAATAATACTCATCATCATCCTCATCATCACGGCCATTGGTCAGCATCCCTGCACCCTGTTGCCTTCTCAACCTCTCCTGGATCCGATCCCTGATCGCCGTACCCATTTTGTGGCAACCTTCCTCAAACATCTCCAAAAACCCGGCAACCCACCGATCAGCATTCTCCACCCACTCATTCCGATGCATCTCCGCCGTTTTCGCCACCGTGTGAATCTTTTCCCCAACTTTCTCTTGCTGCTCCTTCACTTTCTCCTGAATCTTCATCAATCTCATATTCACCCTCAACCTCTTTTCCTTCACGTAGCTAACCCCAAGCTCCTTTCTCGAATACCCCCGATCCAAATTCCGAATCACATACTGATTGTAATCTTTCACAATCCTCATAATAATATCCGACGTAGATATCCCGTCGGTCCTTTTCGTTTCTTTAAATTTACCGATTGATTTGACAAAATCGTAAACATCATTTGCAGCTCCGCTAGCATCGGCGTAAGGGAGAGAATCGTGGGCCACGAAATCGATTTTGTGCTTATCCAGGAATTCGTTGGAGAGGACCCACGGAGCATCCGGGATGACTTCGTCGACCCATTTGCAGTGGCGGAGAGATTCGTATCGCTCCGATTCGGTCATGACGGTTTTTCCTTTGAATTTGTGGGTGATCTCGTCGTTGCAGCATCCGACGAGCAAGTAGGTGTTTGGGAAGGATTTTTTGGCTTGCTCGCCGACGAGCAAGTAGGTGTTTGGGAAGGATTTTTTGGCTTGCTCGAGGGATCCGGCGTGGCCGAAATGGAAGAGATCGTAGATCCCGTCGGCGTAGACGCGGACTGGACGGTCGGTTGGGGGAGGATTGGGATGAGGGTGGCCATTCCGATGAACTTTTGGCGCCACCGCCTCCTCCGCCGGACCTTTCTTCTTCATTGTGTTTTCGAACTTTCTCTCTTCTCCAAACTTTGGGCCTCCTCCTCCACCGCTATGTTTTTACTATTGTTTTATAGTAGTACTATTTTATTAGGAGGAGTGGGAGAGGAGTAGAATTTATTTAATTGTTTATCTAAATAAATTTTGGGTTTTTTACAAAAATATACAATAATTAGAAAGTAATTATATTATTAGTGTGTTAAAAAATAATTATAAAAATAATACAATTTTTCATATTTATTTACAATATTAGTGTAATTAGGATTCTTTAATTTAGGTAATTAGTATAGGATTCAATTCATAATAATAAGGAAACTTAAAATAAGGAGAAATAACTGTTATAATTAATAATTCAAATTCAAATATATTTGATCTAATAACAAAAATAAATTCAAATTCAAAAATAATAATTCAAATTCAAATATTCAAAGTTTGGCAACGTTATCTTTCTCTTCCTCCCCTTCGTCGGTCATCTTCCTCCTCCCTTCGCGGGTGAGACCCAATTTCATGTCCAAAAAAAAATAAGAACATTGCATAAGAAAGAGAGAGATAAGAGAGTGATGTGTAATGTAATGTTGATAACCAAACTTTTATACTGAGAATAACTAAACCAGTTATACTGAGGTAACTAATCTACCTCCACACCTTTCTGATTGAATTGGTTACCTTGGTGCGAAAAGTTTTATTACTGCAACCGCATCACATTCAAAATAAATTGGTAACCTAATAACACTGAATTGGTTACCTTGTTATGAATGTTTGGCTACCAACTGCACTATGAAAAAATTATCAAACAAAGTCTGCCTTTTAACCTACTGAAAATATCAAACTCTTTTCAAAGTCTGCTTGCTTTTTACAAATAAGCCTCAGAACTCAGAAGCTACAGTGTTTTCAGAATTAATCTCGTTTTCTCTCTCTCCAACTTCATGTCTTCCTCCATAAAATTCGGCGACCAACGACTCACAAAACCAAACCAAATGGGTGGACCATCGCCGAAAATTCATTGGATCGGGGCAGGGTATGCAACAGCTAGCTCCATTGTCATGTCTAAGTCATTAGTAGTAGAAAATATAAGACCACAAATGTTGTTCTATACGCCTACATTAATGGTGGAGGAGGGCGGATGAGAAGACTGATAAGGGCGGAAGAAGCGTGACTTTTATTGAGGAAAGAAAAGGTGTGCTATATGGTTTACTTATTAATTACTTAATTTAATAAATAAATCAATACAAATCTCCTAAATTAAGGAGTCCTAATTGCATACTAATTTCTTAAATTAAGGAATCCTAATTACACTAATATTATAAATAAATATAGAAGTGTATTAATTGTGTAAATATTTTATGAGTGCACTATTGTTGTAATTATTTTAAAAAATATATTAAAATATGTAATTCATCCATAAATTTTACACATGGCTTTCGGATCAAATATGGACTAGACTGACTAGGGTAACCGATCTGGTCTCTCCTCCAATTTTATTATATTCATAAATACTGAGTACTACTAACACACATCTATCTAATATCTATATAATAAAATATAAATAATTTTAAATTTTTCACTCACTCAATAAATCATTTGAGTTGTCCAAAGTTTAGGATAACTTCCACCGTCCATACAGTGACACATCTAGTCAATCTAACAAAATACAAATGATTTTAAATTTTTCGCTCACTTAAATAAATTTCCAAAATTTGGATCACCGTCCAAAGTGCCGGAGGCACGACACTGTTGCTAGTGATATGATATGAGTTAAAGATACGAGGGAAAAAATAATATAATTATAAATAAATTTTAACATTTTAATTTTTTTCAAATTCTAATATTAATTAATTTACATTTAACGATTACGAGAAGAAAAACTCCTATTTGTATTTTGATCCTAATAGAAATTAGGGTCCTTTACATAAGTATACAACAAATAGAAAATAATTACAAGAAAAGTGCATCAACTAAATAATTACAAAAAGAATGTAATTATTACAAAATAATACAATTCACATTAATAAGGAAACATAAAATCAAGGATAACTAATAATTCAAATTCAAATTCAAATCTTGTCTCTAACAACAATTTCAAATCCATGTTTCAAAATTCAAATCAAAATGAGAAAATTAAAAATAAAAAATTATGAATGAGCTAATGTTCATCATCCTCCTCTCTCGCCATCATTTACTTACCATATCATCGCATGCATGCCAAGGAGTTACTTATTCTCAATTTCTTTTGACGATTTGGTTACCCACAAAATTGAAATGGTTACCTTTATACTTAATTTTGACTAAGTAATCGCATCACATTTAAAATAAAATTGGTAATCAAATAAAAAGCTGAATTGGTTACTTTATCAAATGGTTTGGTAACCAACTATATGAAATTTGGTTACCAATCGCATCACATCCAAAATAAATTAGTAACCTAATAAACTAAATTGGTTACCTTATCGGAAGGTTTAGTAACCAATTGCATAAATTTTGAGTTACCAACTGCATCATCACATTCAAAATATATTAGTAAACTAATAAAAGCTGAATTGGTTACCTTATCAAATGATTTGGTAACCAACTACATGAAGTTTGATTACCAACCGCATCACATCCAAAATAAATTAGTAACCTAATAAAACTAAATTGGTTACCTTATCTAAGATTTCGTTACAGTGAAAATAAAAGAATGGACCAGGTGGCGGTGGGAGGCGGAGGATCGAGGAGAGGGAGGGGCGAGGAGGAGGTGGAGGAGAAAGGGGCGGAAGAGGGGGGAGAGAAAGGAGGCGTGAGGAGGGATGCGGGAGGAGGGAGGCGGAGGGGAGGGGAGGTGGTGAGGCGAGGCGGGAGGAGGAGGCGGTGGGAGGAGAAAGGGGGGAGGAGAGGAGGGTGGGGAGGGAGTGGCGGGAGGAGGTGGAGGCGGGAGGAGGGAGGCGGGAGGAGGAGGCGGGAGGCGGAGGCGTGAGGTGGGAGGGGTTGGACAGGGAGGAGGCGGAGGAGGAGAGAAGAAGAAGGGAAACAAAAATGAAGTGGGAGAAAATCGTGGGAAAGATGGGGAGAAAATTGTGGGAGAGATGGGGGAGAAAATCGTGTGCATAATTAAAGGGATAAGATTACACTCTTTTTGTAATTAAGTATTGCACTAGTATTGTAAATAAATATGGAAGTGTATTAGTTGTGTAAAATTTTTATGAGGACACTATTGTTGTAATTATTTTTAAAAATATAATAGAATATGTAATTGTACCTAGAAATTACGTAAATATACAAATATATACATGTTCAATTATGATTTCCGAGCTCTTACAAGCTACACAAACACAATAATAACTTATATTTAAACAAAACAAAAACACCCAACCCATCCCCGGCCACAATAAACCAAACCAAACCAAACCAAACCGGACACAAGACCTACTAGTAATAATGATGATGATGAGATAAAATTGAAAGTAAAAAATGAAAAAAAAAAAGTAAATTTAAACAGTAGTAGTAGTGCATCTTCTTCTACAATACTACTAATATCTATCTGTGTATGTATAATGTTTATGTTCAAGCATAGTAGTACAACACTTGAATAATAAGTAAACAGTAATAGTCACATGGTGAAATGTATGTATTGCTAATTATATTTGTTCAAAAAACTATTTCAAAATATTTTCACCATTAAGGAATTGGCAAGCAAGCCTAGCCAACAACAAAATTACCAATTATCAATGACATGATGAGGAATAAATTAAAAGAACAGATGAATTAAAATCAGACGATCAATTTAGCTTTTAGATAAAAAAGTATAAAAATTCTAAAAGAATTCAGACTGTATGCTAGGAAGCAAATTGTTTTTGATCAAGTTATAAGCTACTATTAATGTTGAATTCAACATGCGTCAGTTAAGGTGAAGTTACATGTTGAGGGAATAATGAAGAATTAACTGGCAGGAGTGAAATAATAGGCTTAATATTTATATTTATAAAAATAAAAAATAAAAAGGTAATTTATTATTAAAGCTTAAACACAAGTGGAGCCTCTATATATAATACCTCATATTTTCGAGTCGAACATGAATGTTTGTTTTTGTTTTTGCCCTTGTTTTTTTAACAAACAGCTAATATAGACTCAATTAGTTAATAAACGAGCTTGAGCTTGAGCCTTTGTTTACTCCTCTAGCTAGCTTAGCTGGTCCGAAATAAACATTAACAGCATGGCAGGCACAGTAGTCTTCCAAGTTCAAGGCATTGGATTGGATTGATGGTTTTTTAGGACAGGAAGGAAGGAATTGTTATTCTCATGATATATGTGCCTCAGTTATTATGACATAGTTAGTAAGTAACCAACTACTCCAGATTCTTTTGTCATTCTTATAAACTGAAAACAAAAGGAAAAATTTAAAAGATAGTTGATGTCAACTACTACTTGCTGACACTGAGATGTGAAGATGGATCTCATAGTGTAACTAGAAGATATAAGTGAAGAGCTCCAGAAAACTGCTCATGAATGAAAATGCAATTCAACAATCAGCACTCGATTGTATATCATTAAGCCAAATACGTATATAAAATGTTACAAAAGTTGAACTTAAGAATCTCGCTCACTACTAATCACTGATAATAATGATGAACAGCTTACAAGAGCTGATTACCAGTAGCTCAAATAACCAGTCGCCCACCAAATACAAAATACATACATTTCTGTATGGACACAATGATTTTGCGACAGCAGTATACCTTTATATATATAGGTCAGTATAACATTTACCTCAACCACAAGTAATTCCACACGCGCGCACCCCCATACCAAAAACAAGCAAATTCCACCTAAAGGGTAAAAAAAGATACAGGTGTCAGAACAGGGATAGAATGCTTCAAAAGAAGGATTCAGAAATTGAAGTGAAAGAACAAGAAGCCAATTTTAACACCTAAAAACAAGCAATCATTTACAAACTGTTGTTAGGTCCGTGAGTCAGATAGCCATGTCAGGCTGCATTTGATGAATTGGGACACACATCAGCAGTTAGAATATCAATACTTGAACCCAAGTCCTCTTCTTCCTACTCTAAGATGCACGGCTGTAGAATTCTGTGAAGTCAAGCCGAAACATGAGGAACTTCAAATCAACATGTTGCTGCACAGGCAATTGCAAAATGAACCCTTCAAAGAGTGATGAATATTCCTTTGCAATTGCATCAATATCTTGTCCTGTATTCCGAAGAAATTCACCAGCACGTTGTGTGATTGCCTTCCTGCCTTCACCAAGCCATGACCCGGGTTCTGAAGTTTTATTATTTGAACGCCTCATGGTCATGTCTCGAGAAGGTAAAGAAGAATCCGCAGTTCTGCGATTCATAGCAATGAGGTAAGGTAACCGAACAGGACAAAAGTTTTGGTTTATTACAATTTTATCATGAAAAATAAAATGGCTGTAATAAAAGATAATACCTTGCTTGGAACTCATTAACACCTTCATACAACCGATCTGCATGACTACGGAATCTCAATATAAGGTCAAACAACACAAAGAGAGTCTTATAAAGGGCTTGTGACCTCTCTCCAAGGAGGGACTTTTCAACAATTGAATGGAGATATTTCTCATGTGCTGCAAGTAGATCATCAAGATCTTTAGCTACTTCCATTTCATTTAAAAAGTTAGACCATGACACCTCTAGGACTTCAAACATGATATAGTATTGCAAATTTGTAACAAAATGATTCATCTCATCCCATAGTACTTGGCATCGCCTCGAAGCCAAAATCAACTGCAACTTAACAGCTTGTGGCAACTTAGAGAAGAAATGGGAAGCAATAGAATTTGGTTTCATCGTCTTCCACGCACCAATAAGCGCATGCTCTACCCTTCTAAGCTTCCACAAGAAATTAAAGATTCTGAGATACTTTGCCATGACCGACTCTGTAAATACAGTATTTAGTGGAACTCTTGCATCATATTCCAAAGAAAAGACATCCCAACCCCTATCTCCGGTGTTATGTGGCATCATTTTGACCCTCAATCTATCTAGTATGTCAGGATCGTCATACTGCGCATTGGACGACCTGACTGCACTCTCCAACAACCCTGCAAGCTTGAACGAGCTGATGGTATTAGCAGGCTCAGAGAGCTCAGGCCCAACAATATCCATTAAGTACTGAACAAAATCACCTTGCCCGAGCAGTAAATAACGCTTAATTGCAAGGCAATGTTCTTTGAACTTGTACTGCTTGTACACAACATCCATCAAATGCTTATCTATTCTCTTTGCTGCTTCAGTAACCAAAGATTCAAGTGCATCAGTTTCACCATAACCAAGACCCCCTCTCCTGGTGGTGGTCCCGGTGGCAGCTGCAGCTTCTGTTGCAGCGTCAGCCCAACTACAATCCTCACAACAAACACGAAGGAAATTAATAGACTTCCCGGTCCTTAAAATGCAATGAGCAAGAGACTGTGAGATAAATGAAGGAATCATTGCAGCATGAAGCCTGTAACCTTCTCTCCATAGAGATTCAGCTTTTACAGGCTTACCCAAGACAAAGAACTCCGTATAAATATCTTCAAGCTCCCCTTCTAAAACCCAACTCCTCACCATCTCAAAAAGTGGAGAACACACTTGACGAAGTAATCGTTTCATGAAATCATGCACAAGAGGGTCGCCATGCTGTGCGTGCATGTGAATCGCCCCAGCCATTGCGCCACCCTTTAGAACCTTACAACTGTCAACAAGAACAGCCATTAGCCTCATCTTCACCATTGGCTCGGCAAACCACACTGACAGCCTCCTAAGAGAAATATAATTCCCTGAACTTGTGCTATCTGAGACCAAGGGAATCGGATTCATTGATTGAGCTTCAAGCACAGCCAACAACTTATAATACTCGGTAAGCTCATCTTGCAGTGCAGCACAAAAGGCTTGCCCAACAGTTCCAACATCTTCAGCTGGAAACCTATCCATACTCTCTGATATGTACCCCTTAACTTTCCTAAACAACCACCCGAGCTCACAAAGTTTCCGAACCATAGTCCTAGTAGCTCTTGGAACTAAAACTGAATCTGGCAACACATATCCGTCAACACTCTTTTCAAATTTCACATACTTTCCATCAATCCCTTGGCAAGCATACAACACATCCCTCACTAAAACCTCCTCAGAAACCTCATTCTCCTCCTTTAGCAAATTTGCAAATTCCCTATAAGCCACTTCACGAATATTCTCCGGGTCCTTGGAAACCAACAAAATCCCACCATTCCAACCCTTTTCTACGGCTTCCCCAGTTCTCAGGAATCTTGAAGTATCATGATTTTCTAACTTTTCCCTAATTTTAGATTTTTCTTTAAAACCCCTAGAATTCTCAGCATCAAACAACGCCGGCAGTAAGAATCCATTGGATACTCTAGAATCGGATCTATTACTACGGTTTTTTCTATCTTCAGATATGGCTTTGAGCAAATAAAGGACAGCCCACTTGTTATTTACACTTCCGGGGCCAGTTTTAGAAGCGAATTTGGAATATAGATCGGCAAAAGTGAGGGCATCGGAGGATTTACCTTGGGTGGCCAGCTGGCGCTTGATAGCCTCTACCATGGCGTCTTCGTCGGCGGCAATCGACGGCGTCATTCGGCTGGATAAAATGCGGACCGCATACTTGAGAGCCTGATGGTAGTTATTAGGGTTTGAGTGATTTGGATCGGAGGGAGAACTGAGCAAGCGGTTGACTAGTTCTTTGACGAGATCTAGAACCTTCTGGTCGTCTTCCATGGTTAAATTGTTGAGAGTCTGTATTCAAAGAAAGAGTGAGTGAGAAGGAAGGGGAGATTTGAGAGAGAGAGATAGGACCAGTGTTGAGGGTTTTCCATTTTTGATTTTAATATGGGCGCGGAAATAAAAGCTATTTTTTTTAATGGGATTTTTATCAGTAATCTTGTTTGACAAAAAATTAGCAAATATATAAATAACAACTTTTTCGTTCAACTTAATTAAGCTATCAAAAAAAACATTTTTTATTATTATTACAACTTAAATAGATTGTAATTGCACGTGTTACAAAAAGTTCTTAATGATCTCATAGTTGTACGTAATTATTCATTTAATTAGGTTATTATTTCGCACGTACACACCGGATAAAATATTTTTTCAAAACAATTTTATCTGATAATCTCTCATAATACATTTATTTAAATTAGTCCGAGTGACTGTATGTGTAATCATAATAAAAATATAATATAATATAATTTCTGAGTGATAATAATATAAACAATTTAATAAAACTAAACTTGTTAGGAGAAAATTATAAAACAATCTCAAGATCTCCGTTATTTTCACTATAAGATAAGAGCATCTCAAGTCGATGGACTATCTGTTGGACTATATTTAATTCATATGACATCAACAACTGTCCTTTAGTCTTCAACACAAACCCGCGCGTTGCAGTGGGATTATTTAATTTTTTAATAATAAATATGTACATATAATTAATATATTAAAATATAATAAGAATATGGTAGATTGTTATCCAGATTAATCAACATGTCATCAGCAAGCCATAAAAGAATGACACACAAATTAGATTATGATAAATATGTAGACCAACAATTGGTGATGGATAATTCCTCTTTACAACTTGTATATCTCTCTTGCAGATTGAAAAGGCTATAAGAAACCTTACAGTGGATAACAACAATTATCTCATAACTCATTATTTTTTCCACCATGTATGACATTCAAATAATATACGATCCAGCATAGCTCGAAGTATATCCAATTCCTGTCTTCATATAAGAATTGACCATCAATTTATCATAATCATTTGAATGTCGAAAAGTCACTGGGGATCACAATAACTCGACAAGCCCAACCAGATGAACCATTACAACTCTAAAGTATGTATACGATGCAGGGTAAACTAACAGGAGATATATGCCATCATGGAGTCTTGAGACAATTGAAAATAGATACAACAAAATAGTAGGACAAGATCAACATATAGCATTAAGAATAAGATCCACTAAAAATAATGAATTTTTTTAGCACGTGTTCAAGGTTCTACATTAAACTTTTAAAGAAATTTCATTAATTTCACCAAAAAGAACATTTCGTTAGATAAGTAGATTGTATGATTAATAACTAACTTTGATGAATCAGAACTTCAGTATCTTAGTATAAAAGAAATCACTAGCTAAGCCAGATGAAGAATTCAAATTCTACAAATAAAATATAAGAATTTGTTTTATATAAAAAAAACCTGTACCAAGGTAAAAATGTACAAATTAACAATTCCAAGCCCAAGAACGTGCCTCCGAAAATCACATTGTAAAGTTTGTAAGAATGAGGAATATGAGCAAGTACTGCAAGTTTGTTTCACTTTCATCTCTGGTGGACCTTTGCAGAAAGCTTGGATCCCACCATCTGGAAGAGCCACAGGCATAGACATTTTTTTCTTGACATAATCGAATTTTTTCCATCTTTATTCATGACCACCTCAGAACTGGTATTTTGAAATATAGCCTGCAAGAGAATGGTTGATACATCTGCTGCTATTTCTGAATGAAAGATATATCCACATTCACTTCCTTTCATCTCTTTAGCTTTTCCAAATATCCATATCTTATCAACAACCATATGATTAGTTGCAGTTTGCATCGAACTGAAGCATCTTTAGCTGTCATTCATCTCAACAGCTGAAACCAGCAAACATAATGCACAACAAATTCTTAAAATTAACTAAAGCAAGAAGTGTTGCTCAAATTAATTGTGTCCTTGAAAAGGGAACTTTACACTCTACAATGGGTAAAACCTAGTCATGATACTCGAAGAGGTCCCTTTATTCTAAACAAAAGAACACAGCGATTATATTGAGCCGAGGAACAGTTGGTCGCCTCATAGATTGATAAGTAGAGAAATCAATATTTGAAGATACACAAAAAAAAAGCTCTAAAGCAACATTGTCTCTGGATTCTCAATGTAGCCCTTGAATGTGTACTTTCAGGAGAATGATGTATCCGACTTAAATTTACTGACCCAGACTCGATCAACTCTGGCATCACTGCCTCACATGCCCCAGAAGACACATCAGAAAAAAGCAAGGGATCACACTTATTTTCAATCAACTTCTTCCCCTCATTGTTGGAAGAATGACTGCCTCCAGGACTGCCTCCTGTAAATCACTTGACATGTCAACATCCTCGTTATAATCTGGGACTGCACTCTCCGCCTCTTGCGCATCACTACACGAAGCAAGCCCGCCAGGTTTATCATCATTTGAAGCAGCTTTCTCAGTATCATATGTTTGAACAACCTCGAGGCTCTCCAAGTTGCAAGATATTACTTTCTCCCGATTTATGGCTCCAATTTCTTCCCTCTGCTTCTTATAAATAGACATGGCTTTCTGCAAGTTGAAACAAAACATATAAAAATAATCATGAAAGATCTATTCAACTTTGCAAAATCCTTGACAATATTCTTAGTCATTTGTTTATAAGAGATAATAATCAGATACATGAAGGGGGAAATATTATAAACTCAAACACACAATTCCAAGTATATTATTGACGCATTTAAACATTTAAATAAAAATTCCATAGGGCAAACAGATAGTTGAACTCTAGAAGCATTTCTAACCCACAATTCCAAGTATATGCATACTTTTCTTTTAGTGAGGGCCCATCTCAGAGTTCATCGAATGAGGCGTGTACTGCATTTGCAATTCCTATACAAGCATTTTTAAACAGATAGGTGACTACACTTGCATCCTATACAAGCATTTTTTTATATATACTACCCATGTTTCAAATTATAAGATCATTTTCGACTTTTGAAAGTCAATTTGAGTCATTTTCAAACTCAAAATTTAGATGATTCATTAAAATTATGAAACAATAAATATTACAACAATGAGTAATATTTTTAGATAGTTTACAATATTAATTAATGTATTGATTAAAATTAAATGAATTCATGTCAAAATTTTGAGTTTGAAAGTGTTTTAAGTTAAATTCAAAAGGTCAATAATGATCTTATAGTTTAGAATAGGAGTACATATAAGGACATTCTAGACCAACATTTTTTCTAGAGGTAAAGTAGAATTTTAAAAGCTAGACAGAACATAATTTTTATCCACCAAACCCCCTGGCTGATATGAAACCCCCAAAAAAAACTACGGTTTTCAGCTACAAAAAAATACTAAATATAATTATAGGACTGGGAAAAAAATAACACCAAAACCTATAAGTTTAGCACCATTGAGTTACTCGTAACAAAAACTACTCCAAAATGAGGGCCACATTGAACAAATAGTAGTGAAAGTGGTGACACGTGAAATGAATAAGCAAAGCATCAAACATAAACACATGATTAAATGATCACAATAATCAAAATAGTGACGACTCATCATGCAATGAATCCAAGTATGCATACCATTTTCACCAACTGTAACATTCCCGAGATCGCCAGTATGAGTATCTCATCCTTAGGAGCGCCATGCTCTTTGCCAGCAGGGTTATAATGTGGTCCTACAGATTAACATGATCAAGAAAAGAAATATAAAAATCGTTGTATTCTTTCAATTGCCATTGTCAAAAGTACAGAAAAATTCAAGTACATGGGTGAAATTTACCAGTTGACATGCAACCATCTGTTGTATCACCAAGAGCATGGACATGAAAACCATGAAGTCTGAAGTCTGGGTGCAAGGCTAGAAAGGCTTCCACTAACTGTAGTTGGACCTGAGTCACAAGAATAGGATCTACCAAATTAAGCTTAGTATGCTCCTTTATAATGGATTTTTATTTTTTGGATTATAATATATATATATTAGATGAAAAAAGAATATATGTACAGGGAAAGAGTAGTCCACCCACAAAATAAAAATAAGAAGTGAAAAGAAAAATAATTTGAACCGGATAAACAACAAATCCTCCAACAAACAGGGCATTAAGATCCTTGAGGACACACTGTACAAACACAAAGCAGATATAGAAGGAACAAATGAAACAAAAAGAAAAGCTTCACCTACTTCTATTTTGTATTAGGAGGATTAGCCAGCGCATCAGAGATTCTGTAATCAATGGTAATCCAAGTCACCCACCACGAAAATAAGTCAAAGGGTTTTAGAAAACAATTACTTATAGATCTCAGAAATCCATAAGATCTTTCATGCTATTGACAACCTCTTGTAACGAATGATCCAGTTGTAGTGATAAAACATTGCTCTTGTAACGAAAAACCCATGATGGTGTTCCAGTTTCAATAGTTACCAAGGCAGCTCCAAGATTAGTGCTTACACCAGGACAGAGTAAAGTTTAACAACAGATTACCCACAAAATGAATACAGTTTCTAAAAGTAAATCAAAACCGTCCATGAAAAGGTATCTAAGGTATATATATATATATATATATATATATATATATATATATATATATTTCAAATCCATAACATAAATTTAAGGTTAAATTCAAGTATATATAGTACATTTCTTTTTAGATTAATAAGCACAGGTCAAATAACCCAACAATGAATTACAATTTGAAAAATACGACAAAAATTTTACTTCAATTATTTATTTTACTATGAAGACAATAACCTTGGAGTAGGTAGGATTTGACCATGTGATCTCCCCTTAGAATGGGGGACAAAAGGAGTTGGCATTTAGTAACATAAAAAAAATCATATTTTTCTAAATTTAGTTGAGAAAAATGAGAGTCTATGTACAGAGTTATGCAACTGAATCTCAATTCTCAACCTACCATGACCATATATAAATTTAGGTTATAACCTATCAAATATTTTGGAAAAAGAAAACTTTAAAAAAATCAGTAAGAAAATACTCAAAAAAATTCATGGTGCGGCTCAACTGCCTAACACCGCAACATAAGTATTAAGAAAAGATGATAAAATGGGCATACTAAACTGCTGTAAATTGAAATAAGAATTAAGAGTCTCATCAATAATTGGTTGTATATATATATATATGATCGAATCACAAAAGAATATATGATCATAATCAGCAAAAGATCCAGTTGATAACAGCTAAAAAATAGCCCAAAAAGATGATAAAATGTAAGCTTTAAGAGATTACTTCAGCTAAAAAATAGGCCCAAAAGATGAAAAAATGTAATATTCAAGAAATTTACCATCCATGAACCATCTTCCATCTGAAGAAATGTAAGATTTCTTAATTGACAAGTTCAGATCTTTGAGAACTTGAACGGCTTCTAGAAGAATTCCATGTTTTCTAGCACTATCAAGAAGATAATGGACAAATTAGTCAAAATGTCAAACTAATTTTGGACAAATAACTTTTGGGAAATTTAACAGAAGGTGATACTTACCATAACGCGAGTGGCGTTGGAACAACCAGCATTAATTTTTGGCGCCGCTTAAACCATCTTCCATCTTTACTGCCAAATATTGGTGTTAATATGGAAAATACTCCGAAAATTTGGAAACAAATCATGTCAAATATTTTATATAGAATTATCGGAAAAATTTCCATAGTGATATTCTCTAAAATATTGCAAGCAATATTACTTATCCACCCAAAGGTATATTGATAATATTATTTGACTGAATCTTTCTAGCACATACAATGGCTCTCATTCCTCCTGAAGACACAAAACTTGCACCTGCTACACTTGACTGGCGGACTGCACCCTCCAAATCTGAAGGCAAGCAACTGAGACAAAGTGAAAGTCAAATTAAAAGTCATTTTGCACAACTGAAATGAAGGGTCAAAACCTGCAAGATTTTTAGCTTTTAACTTCTCAATAGTTCTATGTATTCTCCTATCCTACTTATCCGCAATGGATTCATGTGCTAATTAGAGAGAAATTAGCAAGCATAAACACATATATGGATGAAATGGTGACAAAATAATCATATCAATTATTGAGACCCATAGTTCATAGTCCATCTAAAATATATTTAGAGAAAACTGAAAAGGCTTCAGAGATTTTCCTAGCATAACATTTATCAAAGCTGGAAGGAAGGGAAGATTGCTCTTTTTTTAGAGCAAGATTAAACTTTAAATTGATACATATATACAAACATAACCTGTAGTTTTAGAAGGGGGTTGAGGGCTAATTTTGGGTACCGGAGAAGAGAGGAGACCGGTAAGTAATTGTATCTCCATGATGGAGACGAATCGCTTCATCTCGTCTGCTGGTCTCGAATCGCAGCTCGGTGTGAAGGGGGTTGAGGGCTAATTTTGGGTACCGGAGAAGAGAGGAGACCGGTAAGTAATTGTATCTCCATGATGGAGACGAATCGCTTCATCTCGTCTGCTGGTCTCCAATCGCAGCTCGGTGTCGTGCCTCGGTCTCGGCTAAACGGAGCCTCAGATCCTCCACCGCCCTAGAAGAAGCTTTCGATGGCAATCGATGTGAACCGTAACACATGTTTTGATGACTCTGGGAATTGAGGAGAGAGAAAGATTGGTTGAAATGGAGAATCTGTAACTAAACCAAATGGTGAAAATCAGATCTTCAGCAATCTACTGGATGTTTATCTTTAGATTGAGTTTCTTCGAATTTTGAATGAATTTGAATTAATTTAGCAATCTGGGAATTCATGTGCTAATAGGTTTATTTGAACGACAAAGTTGAAGATAGGATAGGATTCCAGTTTTTATTTGAACGAATTTGA
This sequence comes from Panax quinquefolius, assembly GCA_020205615.1. Lineage (NCBI taxonomy): Eukaryota > Viridiplantae > Streptophyta > Magnoliopsida > Apiales > Araliaceae > Panax > Panax quinquefolius. The sequence goes on along the minus strand of CM035170.1, from coordinate 101,364,807 downwards.
ACGTCAAACTTGAAGACAGGATTTCGGTTGTTATTTTAGAGGGGTTGTGAAGGGTATTTTTGTAAAGGATATTTAGGAGTATTAATTAGGATGGACAGATGTTGAGTTTTTAGAATGATAAATGTTAAAATATTGTGTTATGGACTGTATTTTAATATATATAGATCTTTTCAGCATATGAACTATGTGGTGAACTATCTCATGGACTATAATATAAAAATATTAAAATAATCAATAAATTCAAAAAAACTCCAACGACTATATTTTAACGACCATATTCCAACGGCTATATTTTAAAGAACAAATAACATCTATAAATATAAGGCACATCTAGTCCCCATATTCAATCATCTCAACTTCAGTCTTTCAGTCAAATAAGTTATTTTAAATTTGTCTCGTCAATTCGAATTAGCTATGTTGCACATGGATGAAGAAGAAGAAGAAGAAGAAGAAAATGATGAAGAAGCATATGGACAATTTTTAGGCATGGCGGCTATTGAAGAAGAACAACAAAATGTCAATAGGCATACATCACGTCATCTTGGTTCTGTGCAAGGTCGTATTACCATTGATCGTGGTAGACATGAAAGTCATAATCGACTTTTCGTGATTATTTTGCTGAACATCCTACATATCCCCCCCCCCCCCCGGTATCTATTTCGGAGAAGGTTTAGAATGCGGCACCCGCTTTTCCTCCGAATTCAAAGAACAGTTGAAGCGTATGATTCATATTTCGTCTAAAAAATGAATGTTGCAGGACAACTCGATTTATCTTCTCTACAAAAGATAAATGCCTCAATGCGGATGCTTGCCTATGGTGTTTTAGCGGATTCCGTTGATGATTATGTACGGATCGGTGAAAGCACGGCTATATTGAGTTTTAAAAGGTTTGTAAAAGCAGTCATTTCAATTTTTGGTGATGAATATTTGAGATCCCCCAATAGTGATGACATCGTTTGATTGTTATCAAAAGTTGAAGGAGCGTGATTTTCCTAGGATGTTGGGGAGCATCAACTGCATGCATTGAAAATGGAAGAATTGTCCGGTTGCGTGGCATGGTATGTATTCTGAACATGTGCATGAGCCGACAATTATTTTAGAAGTGGTGGCTTCATACGATCTTTGGATATGACATGCATTTTTTGGATTAACAGGCTCTCATAATGATATTAACGTTTTCGAGAGATCATATATCTTCTCTGCTCTTACTGAAGATCGTGCTCCACCAGTGAACTACTCAATTAATAGAAATGAGTACACGATGGGATATTACCTTGCTATTTGTATATATCCCCCATGGGCAACATTTGTTAAAACCATTTCGACACCTTGGGAAAATAAAAGAAAACTATTTGTTAAGACTCAAGAGACACTTAGAAAGGATGTTGAGCGAGCATTTGGGGTACTGCAAACACGTTTTGCGATAGTTCGTGGTCCTGCACGATTTTGGGATCAAACAACACTAAAAGAAATTATGACTACATGCATAATATTACATAATATGATCGTTGAAGATGAACGAGATGAAAATATAGAACCAACGACCTTTGATACACATGACGAGATTCCAACTGTAGAAGTGTCTCATGAGCGTACCCCACAATTACTTGAATTCATTGAAGCAAATCATCGCATAAGGGATAAACAAGTTCATTCTAAACTGCAAGAAGATATTATTCAACACTTGTGGTCATTACATGGCAGAGCGTAATCCATTACATTCTACTACAATAATAAGCAAATTATGATTCTCTAATAATAAGCAAGTCAACTACTAGATGTAACTCTTTTCATGATTTCTTTCTTGCATTGTTTGTAATATTCAGCTACTTCAGGCTCCGTGTTAACGGTGTCAATCATCATGATCCTTTCATCCTCTTGTGTTTTCATTATATTCAACTTCTCTTGCTCTTGAAAATATATTATGTCCATGTTCTCTTGTCTCTTTTGTTGGTTCAATTTCATCTGATGCTCGAACTTCTCAAACCTCAACTCCATAGGTGTACTAGTATCATCGGTTCCTTTGCCCTTTTTAAATAATGCTTTCGAAGCCTTTCTTCCCATTGACCTCTCTAATCGTGCAGAGATTGTATCTTTAATACAATCGTCTTCACCCAAACTTACTTCTTCTGCGGTTGATGGAGAAGATGTTGTTGGACTTGACTTTCTATTACTTTTCTGTTTTTTCCACTATTATCTGTTCTCCATTTCGGTGCATCCTTTAATATTTTCCAACAATGCATAAATCCAAATGGTTGGTTTTACATACTTTTAAACATCTCTAATGCTTGACATATCTATTGGAAAATTATTTACAAAGTATTAAATATAAAATATAAGAATAAAACTTAATGAAATTTTACATGAAAAAATTAAAATACCTTATCTTGTTCACCTACACCGCTTTGTTGCATTCTTTCAATTGAAGCATAATATCCACAAAATTTGTTCACCGCGAGTTGAATTGTTGACCAACGTTTCGCCAAAGCAATAGAATTGTGTTCAGACTCAAATTTTTTGTGTCCATGAAAGTATTCGTGAACTCTTTCCCAATATCTTCCATGTTTCTGATCATTTTCTTGAATTTGATCCATACTTACATTAAGCCATCCAGAAACAAGAAAGGCATCTTCTTCAATTGTGTAATTTTCCTTTCGCCCTGTTCTTTTATTGGACTCATTTTCGAGAGTCTGAATTGGTACATCAGTTTGAATTGAAAATTCATCCATCAAATTTGGATCATCAAGTGAGAAACCTTCAGATAATAATGAAGAATAATACATCGGAGGACCATGATTTTCCATCTAAAAAATAATTTAAAGAGATAATATCAATAAAAAAACAAAAATCAAATATAATATAAATACAAACTATTATTAACAAAATACTTACAATTGCTAAATGTTGGAGTAGTTGATTGAAAGATGTTAAATGAATTGAATTTTTGTACATATTTATAGACTTTCCAACTACTCTTTCAATTTCTATCCGTTGGTACTTTTTATTACCGTTCTGATTTTTTTCCCTATCCGTTTGGACTTGGTATTCTATCCGTTCGTCTTCTTCTTGACTTTCATTTCTCAAACCTTCATCCCATTCTTCTTCAATAGAGAACTTCTCCTTCTTCTTTTTTTTCACCCTCTCTCCCATTTAATTATATTAAATTCATAATCCGCCTGATTTTCGTTCGCAGATTTAGTCTTTTTGAGCTGCCGAAAAAGTAGGTCGACTAAATATAGTTCATCTGCTAGAGCAAAATTGGCTTCCTAGACTAAATATAGTCTAGGATTTTGGCAACTCCGGTCTGCTGGAGTTGCTCTAAAGGTATTATCAAGGTGTGCTTCATAATTCTTACTTCTAAAGTTATCACTCAATAACATAACATGAGATAAGTAGAAATTATGAAACATCTTATTATAATTTATTTAAAGTAGAAATAAGAAACATTCATCGTAATTTTTTGTAAGACCCCAACTTTTATGAATAAAAATAAATTTTCTATAATTATCATTTTTGAATATTATGATATAATGTTATAGTTGTGGGTAATAATTATAAATTTTACAAAATCACATGAAGTTGTTATATAATATTCGATTGGTGGGGAATATTCGTTTTAAGCAGAAATATTAAATGCGGCAACACAATCGTTAGTGGACCTCACAATGTAATTATTGTCGGATTGAGAAAACGACAAAAATATTTTATTGAAATAACGGCGGAAGTTTTACCGTTGATCTTTGTTGAACTACTCGGTAGTAAAAGAAATGCGATGTCGTGTGGTTGCATAGTAGCAGCACGGTATTGATTATTGAAGCTTACGTGAGAAGTCACTCGGTTTTGTTTAATTATTGCCTCGATAATTGTTGCGTAGTATCTCACGTTATTTGATTCAATTATTGTCTATATTTTATATATTATTAAATCAATAATTGAAATGACAGAGTTATTAATATTATAATTTACAATATTAACGATGTCTAGAAGTTCTGCCAAGGAGAGGTTTGGTTACCTAATTGCGCGCCAATAACGAGAAATCTTTATTGGAAAGCCCCCTCTTTCCTGGGAACGACCTGGTCGATTAATATTGTGAATTATAATAATGATGATACATGTTGTTAAAAATATTGTGTGACGCCCCCAAAATAGGTATACAACACCCATTCTGAGTCGCCAAATACATGGTACAGAAAGCGAACTACAACTTCAATAATACAATTGTCGTGCAAAATACGACAACACATACTGTGAGTTTAAATACAAATATTGTCTTCTAGACAATATCCACACTCAAATAAGTCCTCGTTACAATTATTCAAACACTATTTTACAGAAATAGTGAGGACTATTAAAACATCTTTCTAGAACCATCACTCACGTACCTTGATTAGTTCTCGCTATGTTCTCACCTCCCACGAGAAAAATAGAACAAAAAGGAAAAGGGTGAGCTCAACTAGCCCAAAAGAATATTATGACTAAGATAATATACAACAAATTATCGTTAGTCTTCAACAGGGAAAAATCGATAAAATATAATAGCCAACAAGTTTTAAATCAACAATCTGCAATGTGAAACAACAATCCATTAGAAGAGTCAAGTAGAGAATGAGTTCTACTATCTTCTAAGATTTAAAAATCCATCATCAATATTTTATCCTTGTAACAACAATCAATATACATCTTTAATCAAATATTCATCTTTGCACTACTGTGCCAAAGATATTCATTTATATCACCAAATAGTCATGTTCATCTCAACACTGCTTCATCTTTGCTTTACGGGCCAAAAGATATTCATCGATTAATCATTTATCTTAAGCACTTCAGGTAGAAGATATTTAGTAATATCATCATTTAGGACTGAGGATGATGAAAAATATTTTAAAGAAAACGAATCCAGTGAAACGGAAGGACAAATAGTAGGGATTCGTATAACAGTTTATCCAAGATCAATAATACTTCAGATTATTATTATGGATATTATATATATATATATATATAATATTATATTTTATTTAAAAGATTTTGCTTTAAATATGGACTGTCAGATTAAAGTAAATCAATCTGGACCGTTCATGAGTTAGTTACTATGCATTCCATTTTTCTATAAATAGAAGCTCATTCCTTCATTATTTTCTTACGAGTTCACTGAACTCTAGAGAGAGAAAATTTTAGAGAGAAAGAAAAAGAGAAGTCTGCTACCTTTTTTTTCCTATATCCAGTTTCTTTTACGGTAAGGGTGTTATTCTTTCTTATTTATGAAGAGAACTGTTGTTATTCCATTTTTTATTATTCTGTTGGAATAACTTTTGTATCTGCTGATCTACCTATATACTTGGTGACATTCTTCTATTATTCCGCCTTTATTATTACATTTGGAATATCACATGCATGCGTTTTTACGTGGGACTGATTAAATCTTTATTATTACATTTGGAATATCCATGCATGCGTTTTTACGGGGACACGGTTCCGCCTTTATTATTATTACATTTGGAATATCACATGCATGCGTTTCTGGGGACTGATTCCGATCTTATTAGTATTCTCATTGGAATAACTCATTTGTCATGCGAAATCTGCATACTGAAGGTGATTTCATTGTTATTCCATTCTTTATTATTACATTTGGAACATCCCAGCCGGTGCAATTAATTTACTTTGACACAGTTCCGATTATTTAATATTATGTTGGAATAACTTTTATACATGTGAAGTACCGCATGTACGTGGTGATTTCTTTTGTTATTCCATTCTTTATTATACTCGGTTGGTTAAAGTTTTGACTACTATACTCCATGAAATTAGTGGAATATCCTTGATATTTACGTTTCATCCATAGATCTTTTCATGGAAATATTCTTCCGAGCATTCTTGAATTTTATTCTACAAAGCGATGATCATGTTGACAATTTGGACATTATTAGTTCTGGATAAATTAATTCTTGAACTTGTTTTATTGAATTCTTATATCATTGTCATCATCCTCATATTTATATTTTTTCTTTTTGAAAGTCATCTCGTGGCACAGTGGTGCGTAGATGGACTTGGTATGATTATGACCGAGGATTATTCGGTGTAATCATGGCCGTAATGTTACAAATGATGTGGTAAAAGTCTTCATTGGCCCGTAGTGCATTGATGGACGATTGTTGGCATGATCATGACCATTAATGAATACACAACTATTCTTGGCCCGTAGTGGATGGATAATTGTGGTCGTGATACTAAAGAATATCCTTGGCCGTAGTGCAGAGGTGATTCGATGATGTGGATTATTTATTAAAATTTGAGTCCCAAATGATAATGATGATGAAAAACCTTTTAAATCATAAAAGATATTAGATTTTATTTTCTACTTGACTCTTTTAATGGATTGCTTGTTCCGCTGCAGTTAAACTTGATGTCTATTATATTTTGTCAATTTAACATTGTTGGAGACTAATGATAATTTATTTTGCATTATCTTAGTCATAATATTTTTACTGGGCTAGTTGAGCTCACCCTTTCTTTCACTTTATTCTCTTCGTGAAATGAGAATATAGGCCGGGACGAGTCGGGGAGCGGAGTGATGGTCCAGAGGATAACATTAGTAGTCCTCACTATTCTGTGAAATAGTGTGATAATAATTGTAATGAAGACTCCTTTTGAGTTTGTATAATCTCTAATAGACAATATTTGTATTCAAACTCACAGTTTATGTTTTGTCGTATTGTACACGACAATTGTATTAGTAAGTTGTATTTGAATTACATACCATATCCCATGGCGACCAAGATGGGTGATGTATACCTAATTTTGGGGGCGTCACATTTTTTATTTTTTTACTTTAACATTGATAGCAATTTAATTTCGTCAAATATTTGTTGAATATTTATATCATTTTTGATAAGATAAAGAGGTAGGAAGTGGTGGTGGTGGTGGCGGTGAATAAAAAGAAAAGAAAAAGAAAACTAAACATGGGCCGAAAGTCATGATGAAGGCCCTTTATTTGAGGGGCCTCCAAATATAAATAGGATAATGATTAGGGTCTTTTACATAAGTATACAACAAATAGAAAGTAATTACAAGAAAAGTGCATCAACCAAATAATTACAAAAAGAATGTAATTATTATAAAAATAATACAATTTACATTAATAAGAAAACCTAAAATCAAGGACAAATAAGCATGTAAATTAATAATTCAAATTCAAATATTTGGATCTAACAACAAAACTAAATTCAAATTCAAAATAATAATTCAAATTTAAATACTCAAATTCAAATCTTCATCTCCTCACATACACTTTAAAATAAATTTCAAAGTCCGCCCATTACCACCGCTTACCTCACATACTCATAGCTTACACCGCATAAATCTCCGGTTGTCCAAAACGCCTGATGAGAATAAGAAGAAGATTAAGCCTACAAAAAATTTAAAAATAAATAGATGTTTTAATGTTCAAAATTTTTTATAACTATTTTGTTACTCATAAATAATAAAATGGTTACCTTTGTATGAATGGTTGACTACCAACTGCATCACATTCAAACGAAATTGATAACTTAATAAAATTGAATTGGTTACCTTGGTCTGAAGGTTTGGCTACCAACTGCACTATGAAAAAACTGCAGGTGTGAATGTGAAAGTTACTTTGATATGAAGGTTTTGTTACCTTGGTACAAAGGTTTGATTACCTTGATCTGAATATTTGGTAATCAACTGTACTAAAAAAATTAAAGTATGGAGGTTGATTGGTTATTTTGATATGACAGTTTGGTTACCTTGATATAAAGGTTTGGTTACCATCATCCAGTATTCATATCCACCGCCACCTCCATTTTAACCCTTCATTTTGAGAGATAAGCTACTGGAGATATCCAGTCCCCATTCCACTGAATCTTCCTCCAACAATGTCATCCATATCATCAAAACAATGTCATCAAAACCCTCCCTTTCTCTCCAACCGACAACCCCATCAACAAATATTATCTCTCTAGGGTACCGATTTCTCTCCTTCCCATACGATTCTGAGAGATCGTTTTATTTCAAATAGATCTTCTTCCAATTTATCGAGTAGTCCGCCCACCCGAAATATTTATATAATAAATACGAAAGCCTTAATTTATATATAGAGAGAGAAAGTGTGGTGGCGGAAAGTCGCAATTGAGGGCGACAGAAATCACTGTGGAGAGAGAAAGTATTTGAGTGGGGGATAACTTATATATAGATAGATAGGGTTTTGCTTTGAATTGGAAACACTTTGGAGACAAAGTTGGGAGATTTCGGTGTCGACTAACTAATATATATATATATATATATATATATATATATATATATATATATATAAAGAAAAAATACGTTGAATTGAATGAAGAAGAAAGGTGACTAACTGCAGTTGTTATAGATGAAGAGAGAGAGAAGAAGTCATGAGTATAACTAATCCATAAATTAAGGAATTTTAATTGAATACTAATTCCTTAAATTAAGGAATCCAAATTACACAAATATTGTAAATAAAGTGGGAAGTGTATTAGTTGTGTAAAAATTTTATGAGTGGACTATTGTTGTAATTATTTTTAAAAATGTAATAGAATATGTAAATCACCCTAATGATTATATGTTTACTTAACTCTTCGGGCTCAATGCATTTTGCTCAAGCCTTCAACTATATACATATATATATATATATATATATGTGTGGTTTAAATATAAATTATTTTCTTAAACTAATTATTTTTTTAAAATTTTTGAGTTGATAATGGCATTTTTCGTAATTTGAATTTTATTCATTGTTCATTTGAGAATAATAATGCGTAAATATTCATGTTAATTTTCTTTACATATTTGTGTCCTAATATGAGATTACAAACTGTTGACTATTTCTTTTGGGATATTATATTATAGTTGAAATACTAATATTATGCTATAGTTTTTACTACCAATTAAAGTTTTTGTATTAAATTTAATATTAAAAGAACTAGTAAACAAAATAATGATTAAATGTGTTGGAAAAACGAGAGTATTAGTAGTAGTAGTATTTTGGAAAAAGAATCTTTAAGAGACCGTTTGTTTAATTAATAGGGTGGCTGAAAGAAAAGATTCTTTAATTTTACTACTACCAACTTACCTAACCTAGCTAGTAACTACTAGTCTACTACTTCATTAAACAAATTAATGATGTCCTCATTATTTGTTTAATTAATTTAAAGAAACATATATAATTGGATGTTCCCATTCGAGAGGGAGGGTCCAAATGTCAGTGAAACAAAGTATAAATGTTGATGCTTATACACAGTTGGTCCCAGAGGACCACTCTATTATCTCTTCTGGTTTCTGTTTGGTAGGTATATATACATATGCAAACTTTGGATTCCATAATAATATCACTATCATCACTAGCTACCCCCACCCCCACCCCCGCACCCGCACCCGCACCCGCACCCCAGCCCCCAATATGAGAATTGGGGTACTGATTCACCTAACCTGGGAAATGTCTGGCTAAAAAAGAACCAAAATCCCGTTAACATTATTATTATTATTCATCTCAAAGTTTGGAAAAGTAACTTCATTTTTTTGAAATCTTGTTGCATGTACTGACTACTTTGCATTGAAACTTAATACATCCAAAAATTATACTCCCATACCTTAATTTCTATCACATGCTCATTTGTGGATTATAAGGATAATTTCTTCTTCAACTTCTTGTACCTCCTAGCTATTTTGTTCACAAATTCAAATTTCTCACTTATTAAAGCGGAACTATCCAATATATATATGAAAAAATGTAGTACACAGTTGCCTATGACGACGATTTTTTTAAATTAAGGCGGCGGTTCAAAAAAATTATCGTCATATCACAATTGTATACTGCACTGTTGTTTAATTTAAAAAAATCGCCGTCATAAAACGACTATATACTGCATAACTGTGTTATTATTAACCGAACAAATGTTTTTTAATGCGTTTGAACATTTCAAGAAAGATGCAAAACATAGTGTTTTGAGCTAGCTTAAACAATACTCCATTTTGCTACTAACAAAGATGAGGTAAAAAAAGGAAGGTAAAAAAGTGGAGTAGTACAAATAACCTGCAAAACAGGAGCAAGTAAAAAAAATGCTGTTTCTGTAAAGTAAACGTCAACGGACAGACTGTAAAGTAAATGTTGCTTGCGGGGCGGGATAACTTCACTCTTCCCCAGGTTTCTGTTTTTTTTTAATTTTACCCTACTTATCACAAACAAAAACACAAATTAACTTCAAAAAATAAAAAAATAAAACGACTTGCCCGATAGATAGATATAGAAAAAAGCATAGGACAAAAGGGATGTGCATGGTCATCACCGGTAAGTTTCTCTACTAAATTTCTATATTTCCGGGTAATACGCGTTTTTTCCGGAGCTCCTACCATTACTTTGTTTCCCCCCATATTTCTCAAGTCTCTATGTTGGTTTCTTGATTAGCTCCTACCATAACTTTGTTCCCCCTATATTTCTCAAGTCTCTATGTTGGTTTCTTGATTTGGGGACAAAGAATAAATTTTTTTTTTTTTGGTCAGATTGATCGAAGGTGAGGACAATGTGGTTGAAAATCTCAATTGGGTCTCTCGTTTTTGGCTTGTTTTTTGTTTTATTGTTGGGTTTTCTGCTCTTACTTTTTGATTGGTAAGGGTTACATTTTTTTTTTGAAATCTGAAATTGGGTTCGATTTTCTATTCCTTTGTTTTTTTAATCCCATAATTTGCTGTTCTGATGGATGATATGGCTGGAGGATTGGAGATATGAAAGGGGATCTCTTTTTGTGATTGTATTTGCTCAGAACTCCGATTGCGTTGAATCATTTAATGCTCGATTTAATAGAGTACGACCGTGTTGGAAACTAGTAACTTAAAATTGAAATGATTGTTTTGTTTGGAAGTTTGGAAAGATGGGAACTTTTTGCTGTTCTGGTTTTAAAATGGTTGCTTGTGGTTTAATTCAAATTGAACGGTTAGTTTAAGGCCAACTTCAAGCATTTTTTTCTTTACTGGAATTGGTAGCTTGGTTGGCAAATTGAAACGGATTGTTTTTTGTTTTTTTTTGCTAAATTAATAAAAAACGGATTGTTTTACTTTACTCTTTTTGTATCATAAATTGTTTGCATGTTAAGCTGAAGAAAAATTTAGTAGTTCCGTTGCAGATATGAATGTCATCCCCACCCCCACCTCTCGGTTCTCGTGTGACTTTTGACTGTTTAGATGATTGATTTTTGTATAAAAGACTATTTAGGAGAAAGTTGTTTTATACTAGTTTGGGTATGCCTTAGATTTTGTTTAAATTATTGCAAAATGCAGAATATTAGGTTAAGGGAGGGTGGAGGGCTAAGAGATGTGAATTATTGTATCAGGCTCACTTTCTTGGTGTTTCTTTTGGTATAATATATTCCTAATTAAGGCTCTATCTTTCCTTTTCATTTTTGTTGCAAGAAAGGTGTCTAATTATTTATATGGTAAGGCCAATTATTGAGATGATGAGTTCCTAAACTCTTCTTGAAAGCGAAAGCTCTTCTTGTAGTTTATAATTTCAGAAAGTTTAGCCAGCACTCCAATTGTTGGAAAACGTTTCCTGAATTATTCTTCTTCTTGTATCAGTAACTACGCAATACGTTGAATTTATCATCATTTGCTGAGTACCATTAGTCTTGATTTTCATCTAAAACTTTCTTATCAGTTGGAGAGATGTTTTTTCTACTATAGACTCCTTTCATATACTCGGGGAAAAAAGAAGAAAAAAAAGAAGAAGCTACAATTAACAGGATTGGAAAATCTAAAGTTGGAAGTATACAATTATTATTTTAAAAAAAGTGAAATTTGTTGTTATGCTGTTATATGTTATGTGAATAACCAAACCATATTGTGGAATGGGAAATTTTATAGTACTTATTTTCGATCTTCATTGATGGTTCATGGTTGCTCAGAGTATCTCTTTGGTCCTGGTAGTTTAGAGATCAACCAATCTCACCCAATAAAGATTTTTTCTACGGGAAAAATTAAGTTTGTTGAAATGTTCTAGATGCTGTTATCTTACAAACAATAGCATACTAACGTTATGTCATTATCAACTTACTGGCCTCAAGTTTCTGGTGCTTTTGTCCTTTTCACCAAAATTTGGGTCAGAGTTGGGAAATAGAATATGCATGTGGTGTACTTCTGTTCTATAAATGATCATTACAAAATCTGATTGTGCATTTTGTTTGGCAGACCATAGCCAGCCCAAAGAAGTCAGAGTAAAAGCAGTCAAGCGTATATGGTACTGAATTTTAGCCACTGAGCAGTAATATTACTGGAATTCTGTGACTAGAAATGGCTCCAGGTGGTGGTGTTTGCAAAGAAGTTGTTGAGTCTCACCCAAAATATGTGAAGTATGATGTTGTAGTAGCAAAGGCGGAAAAAAACAATACTTCTATAAAGAATGCCGTAGGGTTAGCTGAAAAGCACAGAATGCCTTCAACTAATGGCGTGCATGAGCTTCTTGAGTGCCCTGTGTGCACGAGTTTAATGTACCCTCCAATTTACCAGGTTTGTACTTATTTCACATTTTCACCCATTCACATACACACACACATATTTGGAGTTGAATTTACTCATTTTTTATTATATGGTGGGCACTTTGGATCTCAAATGGAATTACATTATGTGCGTTTTGTGTATAATTTCGATTTGTTAAGTTCTTTTTAGTTATGCAGCAGTCGATTATATTATTCATAATCCATGAATTGTGTCAAGTATGAAGAAAAAGTCACCATTAACTTCGGTGGTCATCAATGGCGATGACCCTTTATTATCACCTGTTGACATTCATTTAAGATGTGAGTTATTATAATAAATTCAGGGAGAGAGACACGTGACATTACTCTAGGAATTGTTGAGGGAAGGACAAATGCCTGAAGGGGAAAATGAGGGGGTGGGGAAATTTATTACCTTTTGAGATATCACAATTTTATCACTTAATTAATTCCTAGCATGTGTTCTCTTGTAAATTTGAAGAGACTTTTGCGTACACAAAAATGTAGAGATCAAATTGTCGTAATATTATCTCTCCTAAAAATAGATGTGCAGATGCTTATTGTTCCATTTTGGCAATAATTACGTATTTATTAGTCATCATCTTAAATAATGTATTTTAATGCCTGAGAATGCTAATGAAAACAAATGGATTGTAAGATTGTTTTCTTTGTCAAATTTCAATTTTTTGATATCCCACAATGGAAAGCATGATTATCTGTACCAGCACACTTCTTTCCCCCACCCCAAAGAAGAACCCTCCTAAATTGCCAAACATTTGAAGTGGAAAATATTAATCAAACCATATTACCAAGAGCGAGGTAGGATTTTTTTTTTTATCAAGCACCTCGTAAAACTTTTTCTTTCTAATGAATATATAAATTATATTCTTTTTCCTTTTCTGATTAGGCTTGTTACCTCCTCATCCCAAAATAAAAGCATGCTAGATTTCAAAGTATTGGTATTGGCTTGTGATTTTAATTTTTTGGTTTTACTATTTATTCTTCTGGAGTTTGATGTGCTTTGCAGAAGTTGTTACTGGTATAAGGCCTAATTAAATATAAGGATGCATTATTTGGAGAAATTCCATTTCTTGTTTCCTGTTGATTGAAATATCTTTCGGAGAGAACTTCTGTAGTTTTATCTCTCTGTAGAGAGGGAGGATACATATTGAATACTACATTTTGTGGTGACACGCATCCTTCCAGAGAGTTTAGAGAATAATCTGATGAAATAAGGTAATACTGTGGAAACATAGATATGTGTGCTAGTAGAGGTGCTTAGTGTGTTGGAATGATTGGTGTGCTGAATACATTGCAAATTATACATACAGATATAATGCTGGAAATACTGACCGACAGATCCAGGAAATAAGAATGTATTTCGATACAGTGAACAATTAAGAAGAAGTTTATTCTTCTGATAAGGGATTTCTAAACACTTGCTACAACATGAAGTTCCTGACTCTCTATTCATAAGAACAAACTTCTCAAGGTTAATGATATAGAATTATAGACGTAAGAACATACTTACCAATTTTTCATGATATAGACATAAGAAGGAAATATATGTGCATGTTAATATAAGTTAATAATTATGCATTTATGTATGTAATTTATATGTTTTTTTTAGTCATAATGTCACTTATCAAACATATGTTAGCTCTGGTATACACCATCTGTCCCAAAATGTGAGTCCAATATCTCCTCTTTCCAAGACACCCCAAGTGCATCTTCAAAATCAATAACAAATCTCATTAGTTTCAAGTTAGTTTGTGATCTTGATTATTGATTATTTTGAAGTCATTTGGGATGGATGGATTACAAGTAATCGTAATGGATAATCTTTTCTTATCATACATTTGTTGTGGTAATAATTTGAATTATGTTTCTGTTAACAATTGCACTTTTCCCATTTCGAAAGAAGACGCATCTTGACGTGCAAGGTTTTATCTGTCATGTGGTTGTTGGTGTCCAGGAACTATAGACCCTGTGTTTGAACTTTGAAATAAATCGTTTCATCATAATAAGGTTATATCGAGTTAATCAATTTGGGCATGTGTTTGGGAGAGTTGATACAAAGTTTTCCTCATTTGCATCTCTATTCCTTCTCCCTTTTTGGCATTTTATTTAGCATGCTTATTTGTGGCTATGTATTAATGATTTAATTATTTTTTTCAAAAGTTCTGAACTTACTATCCTTTTTTGATTAATTTATATTCTTCAGTGCCCGAATGGCCACACTTTATGCTCAGACTGCAAAATTAGAGTGCACAATTGCTGTCCAACTTGCTGCCTTGAGCTTGGAAATATTAGGTGTTTGGCTTTGGAGAAAGTAGCCGAGTCTTTGGAGCTTCCCTGCAGATACCAGAGTCTTGGCTGTCATGATATTTTTCCATACTACAGCAAGCTCAAGCATGAACAACACTGCCGATTCCGTCCTTACAATTGTCCATATGCTGGGTCTGAATGTTCCATCACAGGTGACATTCCAGCGCTTGTTACGCATCTCAAAGATGATCACAACGTTGACATGCATGATGGATGTACATTCAATCATCGTTATGTCAAGGCAAACCCACACGAAGTTGAAAATGCAACATGGATGCTAACTGTAAGTTTATATATCTCTGTGCCTAGAAATGTGAGCTTCTTTTTTGCTAAATAATGTGAGCTTGCTTTGTGCCTAAATTTTACATGGAAACATAATCATGTTCTTGTTATTGCACTTTCTAATATGAGCTTCTTTGTTTTTTATGTACTCAATAAGAATAACTTAATGCTTTATGATTTCTAAGAAAAATTTGTATGCTATCAGTTTGATGACAACTGTGAGGTAAATCCCTACGCTTCAGGAAGAGTTTTTCCCTTTATCATTGTGTTAGAATACAAATACAAGTTAAAGCATTCTCTTTCGTTCCATCAAAGTATTTGTACTTTCTAAACAACTGATTACAATGATAGTTTGTCGGTGCGTTGCAATTTAGGGTAACTTAAGTACAATCGAATTACTTGATCCAACCTGGTCAGTAAAAGACTTGCATCTCAAGGATTGATTAACATGGTCACATGTTTTATCCAGTTGGTAGATTATTTTCTTATGAGCCCTTCCATAATGCTTTTCAATTCCTGAACACAGATCACTTCTGTAATTAAAGGCCTCTATAGCAATGAAATCTTTTTATCCTTGCGATACGCTTTAACATTTTACATGAAAATACAGCTGGTTGGTAAAATTTCTCACATCTAAACTTCCTTCTGCATTATTTGATGCCATTTAGGTCTTCAACTGCTACGGAAGACAATTTTGCTTGCATTTTGAAGCTTTCCAGCTCGGTATGGCACCAGTCTACATGTCATTCTTACGATTCATGGGCGAGGATAGTGAGGCAAAAAAGTTCAGCTACTCTTTGGAAGTTGGTGGATACGGCCGTAAGTTAACATGGCAAGGGGTTCCGAGGAGCATCCGTGATAGTCACAGGAAAGTTCGAGACAGCCTAGACGGACTCATCATTCCAAGAAATTTGGCTCTCTTCTTTTCTGGTGGGGACAGGGAAGAACTTAAGTTGAGGGTCACCGGCCGAATATGGAAAGAACAGTAGTAAATGTCTTCTTTTTTTTGGGGTTGGGGGGCTGGTTTGTATAGTTAGTGAGAGCCCTCTTGAGGAGGGCTCTCCATGTGGCAAAGGATGAAATACCAATGTTCTGATTATGATTTATGTGCATACATGGCATATTTCTCGTCATTGCGCTTTGAAAGATTACGATTGGAAGTTTATGTAGGAAATGGAGTATTTACATTTAGATTAATCTGTTGGTTGGGGGAAACTTGCTGCTAATGAAATGCTTGCTTGTGTTCTACTAATATATATATATATTCTGATGATTTCTGTCGTTGTTTTCAAGTAATTAAGTTTTGGCTTAAATATGAATTACTATCCTAAATTATGATTAAACTATTAATTTTTTTCAGTTTCATTCGATTGGACGTCTTATATGTCGAAATTACTTGGCGTTCTTATATTTCAAATGTGAATAGGAGTTTAGTTGATGCTAATTATTAAAAAAGAATATTTTAATTTTAAATTAAATATTTATTATATATTAAAGGACAAATTTGTCAAATCATTTTATATTAAACATTAAAACTAAACAAAACCAACAAATCATCAAATTAAAATAAATTAAAACTAAAATTAAAATAAATCAAAATAAATCAAAAGTCAAACAAACCTCTCTCCCCTAATTTTTCTATCCATTTCCCATTCCTTCGATTCTTGAACTAAAATTAAAAGCGGGCTCTCAAATCCTAAAACAGATGATCAAGCCCACCATCTAATCCTTTTCCCCGATCACTGCTTTTCTTGCTTGGTTCTATTTAGCTTTTTCGGTGGCTAGATGAGGACCATCTCGAAGGTCACTTCTCTGATCTATTCAGTGCCAAGTTTGAGGGTTGATGGATCTTGGTTTTTCATTGTTCGATTAATAGGGGGTATTGATGAAGTATGTGCTAAAATCGAAGGTTATGATCTGCCGTGGAGGTTTGATAGGTGTTATTTAGGGTGAGGATTTCATATTTTGATGGTTGTTTCGGGGTTCTTAGAAGAGGTTTTTGGTTTGGATCTAGTCTTATACCAGTTCTTGAATCATTTATCGTCGGAACTGGTTTTTTCGATTGTTGTTTCGATCTAGCTTTACGTTTTTTATTTAATATTATTTATTGTTCAGATTGGATATTTATTGTCAGATCTGGTATGGTGGAGGTGGTGGCTACGGAAGAATTGGCGGCGACGGCGATGGATTCTGTGGCATTGTACTAGGCAGTGATAGACTTTGTGAAGATGGATATGGTGGGGTGGGGGTGGTGGCTACGGAGGAAGAGGTCGTCGGAAAGATGGTGGCGGTGGTTATGGTTGTGGCCGAAGGGAAGGCTGAGGCGGTTATGGTGGTGCTGGTGCTGGTGGTGGCGGTGCTGGTTGGGTTTTGCTTTTTGATGTTTTTGATTATTATTATTAATGTTTGATAGAAAGTTATTTGACAATTTTAACCTTTAATATATCATAAATGTTTAATTAAAATTTTAAAAATTATTATTTTGTTACACATCAGCTTAATTATGGTCCACTCAGATAGCTACGTCAACAATTTCTGACTTGACAGACTCAATTTATTGTAAGTGGAAAAAATTAATAGTTCAATCATTTAATTGACAAAATTGAAAGGTGAATCACCGAAGTGAAATATGACCAATAATTTAGGGTAGTAAATTATATTTAACCCTTAATTTTTTTGGGGGTAAAATACAAATGTGGCCACTAAACTTTAGGTTTTTTGGGAACTGTGGCCTATAGACTCGTTTTACTGCCAAGTATGTTGCGTGTTCATAACGTTTTTAAACGTATCGATGTTACGTAAATATGTGAATTTCTACGAACCACATTATTAAATTAAAACTAAACGATATAAAGAGTAAGATTTAACGTATGAGGAGATCGTGTTAAAATCTTGGATAAGAAGGATCGTATTCAACACTCAAAGGTTATATCTCGAAAATTAGAATCAAAAAATGAAGTCGAGTATCTTCACCTCTTCGACATACCAGAATGCGTATCGTAAATTTCGAAGTACGAAATTTATGCTTAGGAGAGAGATTGTGAGGCTTTATTTTATGAATAAAGATTTAATTTTCTAAATATTTTTAATATTATGGTGTGGATTTGAGATAATGTTATAGTTGTGGGTAGTATTTATAAATTTTCTGCAAATGCAAAGAGTTTACATTATATTCGATTGATCGACGGAATATTTATTTTATCGCGAATATTCGCAGAATGACAATAATCATCGCGTTTAATTGGGCCATAATTATCATTATTATCGGATTGAGAAAACGATAAAAATATTTTATATGAAAATAACGGCGGAAGTTTTACCATTATCTTGTTGAACTACTTTCGGTAGTAAAAATACGATGTCTGGCATGGTTGCGTAAGTAGCACAATATTAATCATTGATCTTTACGTGATAAATCACCGGTTTTGTTGGTATTATTAATGTAATAATCTGAAAAATCTTTTATATAAAATGTAATACTTTTATAAAGTTATCATTTTATTAGATAATAATTAGAATATGTTATATTTTATTATCGTAGTATTTGCGATAAATACCGCGTAGTGTTTGCGATAAGAAAATCTTTTATAAAGTTATTCGTTTTATTAGATTATAAATAGAATATATTTTATTTTATTTAAAAGATTTTCTTTAAATATGAATTTGTCGATTAAAAGAAATCA
Source organism: Panax quinquefolius (assembly GCA_020205615.1). NCBI lineage: Eukaryota > Viridiplantae > Streptophyta > Magnoliopsida > Apiales > Araliaceae > Panax > Panax quinquefolius. The sequence goes on along the minus strand of CM035170.1, from coordinate 101,345,990 downwards.
ATCCTGATCGCTTCATGAGTTAGCTTCTTATCGCAACCATTTTTCATATAATGTTTTCATTCATTCATTATTTCACTTAATTCACTTAAAACTCTACAGAAGAACTATAGAGAGAAGAAGAAGAAGTGTTGCTCTTTCTTCACTTACTTCTATATCCAAGTCTTTCTTTCTACAAGGTGGGGATATTATTTGTTGTCTTCGTAAAGTGATTCTTTCTTTCTTATTCAAGGAAGAAACTTACATTATTCCATTCTTTATTATTATGTTGGAATAACTCGCATCACGCATCTTCGCATACATGGTGAAATTCTTCTATTATTCCATTCTTTATTATTCTATTGGAATAACTCAGATACTGTGACAATCTTATATCTTGGTGAAATTCTTCATTATTCCATTATTTATTATTACGTTTGAAATATCCATGTCGTGCGTTCGTCCGGGCGCTTGCCCATCTTTATTATTATTACATTGGAATATCCTCGTCTACAAGTGCGTTCTGGCGGACGCAATTCCCGTCTTTATTATTCTGTTGGAACATCCCGTCGGTCTTAATTTCACTTTGACGCAGTTCGCCTCAAGCTTTTATTAATCTGTTGGAATAACTTGCTACAATCAAGAATCTGCGTGCGTGGTGATTTCTTTTCATTATTCCATTCGTTATTATACTCGGTTGGTTAAAGTTTTGATTTTATACTTTCATGAAATTAGTGGAATATCCTCGATATTTCATGGCTTCATCCAAAGATCTTTTCAAATGGAAATATTCTTCCGAACATTCTTGAATTTTACTTTCTAAAGCGATGTCGTGATGTGATATGAACGTTATCAATTCCCGGATAAATTAATTCTCGAACTTGTTTTTATTGAATTCTTATATCATTGTCATCATCCCCACGTTTATATTATGTTGAAAGTCATCTACATGGCGCGTAGTGCGTAGATGAACTTGGTATGATTATAATGAGGGATTATTATTTATAATAATCATAACCGTAATGTTATGAATGATGTGAAAAAAAAGCGCCGTTGGTAAGTAGTGTATTGATGGATAGTTTTGGTATGATTATGGTATGAATTCTCTTTGGGTAGTAGTGAAAATCATTGTTTAATGACGTGTCGGGACCAGTTGGTAAAACACGATTATCTTAGCGCTTTTAGTGCAGCATGGATAATTCGTGGTGCGATAATCTTAAAGAATATCCTACCCGTAGTAAGGGCCGATTCGATGATGTGGATTATTTATTAAGTTCTAGCCCAAATGATAAAAGTGATGAAAAAACCTTTAAATCATAGAAGATAGTAGATTTTATTCTCTACTGACTCTTTGAATGGATTCTTTGTTCAAATTACCGCAGCTTAAACTCGATAGTTATTATATTTTATAAGTTTAATATTTTGTTGAAGGTTAATGATAATTTATTATCGTTATCTTGGTCATAATATTTCTTCGAAATTTAGTTGAATTTCACCCTTTCTTTCATTCGTTCTTTTCGAAATGAGAATATAAATTTGATTTGACGAGTCGAATCGCGGAGTGATGGTCCCAGATGGTGCGATTAGTAGTCTCACTATTGATACGCTAAATAGTGTGATAATAATTGTAATAAGAACTCCTTTTGAATTTGATATTCTCTAAGTAGACAATATTCAGATTCAAACTCATGCGTTTATGTTTTGTCGTATTATGCTGCAGACATTGTATTATCGAGATTATATTTGAATTACATCTTGCAAATACGATCCCATTTCAAGATGGGTGATGTATACCTAATTTTGGGGGTGTCACATATAGACTAAAAAAATAATATAAAAATGACAAAATAATAATATAATTAAAATTGTAACGACAAAATAGATGGAAATTAAAAAACACGACACAAATTTCCAATTGAATCTGGAGAGGTGTTTTATAATATGGGTACGTAGATAATTATAGGGAGTTGTTAACATAAAGTTAACGTTGATCAATTGACCAATACAGTATCGACACGCATGTCGAAATGTGATCTCTTTATACGTTTCAACATTACTATATTACTTATAATGACTTACATGAGTCATGTATTGTAATTTTTTTTATTGAATTACGATTACGAACATTAAATAGAATTATAAAATTAGCCTATCAAATTCATCGTTAAAATATTGTCAACTATATATAATTATCTACGTAAATTGCAAAAAAAATTGACATATAAAATCACAAGATATATTATTTTTTAATAATAAACTAAAGATTTTAAATTACAAAAATAAATATCAACATGTTTTGTAACTCTTTACTTTCAGAGAAAAATTCTTTGGACATTGGATTTTTTTTTCAACGGAGCAAGATTCTAATATGCAGAAAGATAATAATATAAATAATTTTTTTTTGAAAAAAAATCCCACTTGGGCCAAATACAGAAGCTTGTTTAAATATAAATACTTCCATTTCATTTCCGAAGAAGATTTTAAAGTTTCAAAGAAGTGGACCGTTGGATCAGGGTGAAAAAAAATCAGACAGTGATGAAGAGAAGCAGCATGAAGACGCGCACATAAAGGGGTTCAGTTATTAGCGGTTAAAATACTGGGAGCGATTTTCCCGCAAAACAATTGCCTTTAGTCCCCCAAAACACAAAACGCAGAGGGAAAGAGGAAAGAAGAGAGCGAAACAAATATCCATGCCTGTTCTTCCTCTTTCTCTTCTTCCGTAATTTTCTTTCTCTACATATCCATTTTCAGATTATTTTCTTTGTTGGTTTAGAAAATGATCTTGGGTTTTCCGGTATGTTTGTTATTTGCATTTTGTCGTCAACAAATCACTGCATATCTGATGTTTGATGTAATGCAGTTATTCACAATTGATTTTTAGTGACCCCATTGATACTTTTAAGATTCTTGGGTTATGTACATGGAAACATGGAATTATTTGTTCATGTGATCGTTTTGTTAATCGTTAAGAAAGTGAATCTTAATGTCTCGTTGAATTGAATTCTACATATTAATTTCCTCCTGCCCCCAATACCCTTTGTAGAAATCTATATTAAAAGCATTCAAATCTTCAAATTTGGTTAGTTTTTTTTATTTATTATTATTATTTTAATTTTAATTCCCACAACACCAAATGCTGGAAAGGAGGTGGAAAGGGAATAGAAGGGTTCTAATTTTTTCTTGGATTGACTTTTCATAGGGTTTTATATAGGTTGAACTGTTGGCACTGAAGAAACATATTTGAAGAAATTTATGACGCAACGCATTGCTGTTTATGATTTTTAGAAATAACTTTTGAGGTTTTTGAGCGGCCCTGCCCGTGACTTGAAGCATGTTGTGCTGTGGAGGTGCAGAAGAGGAAAATTACGGTGGTCCACCTGCAAGTCAATATACAGCGCCACCTAGAGGGGCGGGTCCATTAGGTGCAGGAGGTAATACCATCTGCTCCTTGTTCATGCTCGACATGGTTTTGAAATCTCTTTCTTCTTCGACTGCACTCATCATATTCTTATACTAGCAATTTGATTACGGTCTAAATAAAATCAAAAGAAGTTTTGATTTTAATTGCATCTGTATTGGCATGGCATAGCATAGCATGACAATGGCATTTCTCTGCCTGAGGCAAAATATTTGGATCTTCATCTTGGGCTAATATCTTTTAGTTAGTAATTTACTATTATACATTACTTGTTGTTTTAATGACCGCCATCCCAGAATTACATAAATTGTCTGATTAAATTGATCTATTTGTAATCTCTGGTTAATGTATGAGTCAGGTGAATTTCAATATTTTATCAGGATTCAGGAATCATGTGTTTCAATTGTTGCTCACTCTTTCGAATATGTTTCTTATCATTTCATTTCTTCACAGAGGTATTCCTTTGTGAATCTTGCTTAAAGTTGTGTGCTTTTATGGGGTTTATCTTTTAGGCAGTAGTCGAGGAGAGCCGAGGGGTTCTGGGGTCGTAAGAAATGGAACTCCTCAGAAAGTTTTGCCTATTGAAACACCAGCTTTATCATTGGAGGAGTTAAATAGGATAACAGGTAACTTTGGTTCAAAAGCTCTGATTGGAGAAGGTTCTTATGGCCGGGTTTTTTACGGAAAGTTAAGCAGTGGAATGCCTGCTGCAATAAAGCAGCTCGATACTAGTTCTTCCCCAGAGCCAGACACTGATTTTGCAGCCCAGGTGAATTTTTAGTCCATCTCGTCTAAATGAAAAGCAAAGTGGCGGGAACTATTTAATTTCTGATACTATTATTCTGAGTCCTGCAGTTATCAATGGTGTCAAGACTTAAGAGTGATAATTTTGTGGGGTTAATTGGTTACTGCTTGGAATCAAACAATCGGATTTTGGCATATGAATATGCAACAATGGGGTCTCTACATGATGTATTACATGGTATGTCAAAGATGTGCGTGGAATATTTTTTGATTTTTAGAACACTGATTCACTGTTGGTTCTTTTACTGGTATAGGGAGAAAGGGTGTACAAGGGGCTGAACCTGGTCCAGTTCTTAGTTGGCATCAGAGAGTTAAAATTGCTTATGGTGCAGCAAAAGGCCTAGAGTATCTACAAGAAAAAGTGCAGCCTCCAATTGTTCATCGTGATGTTAGATCCAGCAATGTCCTGCTGTTTGATGATTTTGTAGCCAAAATGGCCGATTTCAGCTTGACAAATCAGTCTTCTGACACAGCTGCTAGGCTGCATTCAACTAGAGTCTTGGGGACATTTGGCTATCATGCTCCTGAGTAAGACTTAATTTTCTCCCCTCCTGAACCTCTAATATGAAATACTAGTATTTTTTAATCTTTGATAGATTCTATTTTAAACTTTTCAGCAAGTTATTCTCTCCAATTTTTTTAACACAGTGTTGGATCATGAACAAGTTTAGTAAAGTTGTCTAACTGTCTATGTAAGCTGTATATTGTCAATTTAAAAAATCCTCATGAGAGAAAGATTTATAAGTTGTCTTCCAATTTTCCTTAAAACTTGATTTATATTATTCAAACTGGCTAGAGGCTGAGACATAAAGCTCCCACTTGTTAAATAAGAAATTGACTCGTGGCAATTCTCTTACATGTTATAAGTGAGAATACATGTGAAATCTTGCTTACATGTCCTTGTGGGTTTTGGTTTAGGTATGCCATGACAGGGCAGATAACTCAGAAAAGTGATGTTTATAGTTTCGGAGTGGTTCTTCTTGAGCTTTTAACAGGAAGGAAGCCAGTGGATCACACAATGCCCAAAGGACAGCAAAGTCTTGTTACTTGGGTAAATATTGCCTACTAATTTAGCCTCTGAGCATCTCTCTTTATACATGCATGCGTAAAGTAATTTTGGTTTGCAGGCAACTCCAAGATTGAGTGAAGACAAAGTAAAGCAATGTGTGGATCCCAAGCTGAATAATGATTACCCTCCAAAGGCCATTGCTAAGGTCCTTTTTGTTATCCCTTTCTCAGTACGTTGTTTTTGTTTTGCACAAAATTCCATACGGTTCTGCAATTGGCTGCAAAAGAAAATTGCTCCGACTTTGGGTCATAGGAATTCTGTACCCATGTTTTTTTGACTGATTTTATGAATAGACTAAAGTCAGTAAACAAAAACATGGTGATACTTAGCCCTCTGGCTGCTACAAAAAGAAAGCACACAGCAAAAAGGACAACAATTACAAATACTACAATATCTTCAAAGTATAGACTCCAGCAGTCCAGCTTGAAGTATGTTTTGAACTTTTATTTTCTTTTTTCAAGAAATGGATATCCGAACCTCTTCAAGTAATCCCACGGGTACATGCCCCCTCCCCCCCACCCCCCCCACCCCCCCAAAAAAAAAAAAAAAAAAGAAAAAGAAAAAAGAGGAGATATGTGCACCAGACAACTCCAGATAAGCTTACATCTGGAGGAATACTAAAGTAAATGGTTCTCAGTTTCTATAATTGATGTTCTTTTTCTTTAGAAAGATTTCTGTTTTTTCATCCCTTTTTTTCGAGAAGGTCATTTTGTAAGTTTCATGAAATTGTTTCAGATGGCAGCAGTTGCAGCACTTTGTGTTCAATATGAAGCAGACTTCCGGCCAAATATGACAATCGTCGTCAAGGCTCTGCAGCCACTACTTAACTCAAAACCAGCAGGACCAGATTCTCAAGCATAATAGTGTACATTATCCAAGTTTGTGTAATTCATACAATTTCTATTTAAAAATTATTATTTGGCCACAATTGTACATATGTACTTGTACAAGCAGTCCCCCAACTGGGCTTTTCTCTTGTCTGTTGTCAACAGTGTTTCCCCCCTCAAAGTTCATCTTTGCCAAATGGTGCTAGCAACGGCTTGGTTGTGATACCTTAAGCAGTGTTTGGATCAAATTGGGAGTTGCTAGAAAAAGCTTCTCAGAATCAAGAATTGACTGAAGATCAAAAGCAATATATTAAGAGCAATCAGTTCACAATGACGACCACATTTCTCCAGTAAATTCTTCTGTTTAAGACAATTCTACATTACACTTGTGATCATCCAAGTAGCCTTGCAATGTATCAAGATATGTTCAAAAACATGAAATTAGGAGAAGCTCCACACATTTTATAATTTGAAATTTGTGATTTTGCTCAAGTGTCCGTAGGATTAGAGCAATGATCATGAGAATGATTTAGCCATTTAATTTGTGTAATCATCTTTCCAACCTCAGTTCTGCTTAGCAAGCGGGGTGTGGTCCATACAGGGTATGTGAATGGTGGGGTTCATCATATTGCTCTTAGGCAACCTGTGCAATGAGACCGAGTAGAAAAAACAAATTTACATTTACATAAAAAATATTATGCTTTGGATCGGAGAAACCTGCAGCAAAAGGAGGATAACAAGCAAGTATTGGGAGTTGCCCTAATAGGGAGATATTTATTCTTGTCCTGAAATAATCCTAGACTACATTACCAGACCACGGCCCCTAAAGCCACCATTTAGATAGAAAACAGGGGCGGAGCTACATTTTGCCAATGTTTCAAAATTAAATTTCTACCTTCGGACAACATGTTTAATCACGTATCCTATTTGTCATTCTCATTTGAGAAAAACTAATGGAACCAAGTTTGCTCAGATCCATCCATGTCAACAGCCGACAGGGACGGATATAAGGAGGGGAGGGGGCTATAGGATTCTAGTTACCCTAACTTCTTGGCAATTAATTGATACATTTAAGGCATGTGTATATGCTAAAATCAACCATATGGTACATATCCTCTAACATTCTCTACTCCCAACCTTAATATCCACAACACCACAAAAAGAAAAAGTTGAATAAAAGCTATAGGAAAAGAAAAGGAAAAACATGCACATTTCAATAAATAAATAAAAAGCATATGCAAAATATGATAGACCCTCTTTTCCTTTAAGAAAATTGCATCATAACTAGAGAAAAGTTGTATAAATCTCTCTCTTCTCTCTCTCTCTCTCTCTCTCTCTCTATATATATATATATATATATGGAGATTAGTGATCCGCATCTAAAGTTGGATGGGATCACTCATCCATCCAACCCAAATCCGGTCGTTCGTTTGAAGACAAAAGGATGAGATTAAACACATAATCGTTATTAGGAGCCTAACAAATTATGCGCCCATCTAGCATATTACCTTAATATATACATATATACAGACAATTTTTGTCTAAATATGTATCACCACCCTTTCTAGAAAGAGGAAAGACACTTGCTAATTATGACTTCTTCAAACAGCTCTTCTAACTCTCTCAAAAATTTGAGAGTTAAAATTCCAAATAGTTATAAATTTAGAACATAGCACCACCTTTTTCCACCCAAGACAATCTGTCAAAATACAAGAAGATAAGAATAGAGTAATACTCTCTCACACACAAAACGATATAGTTTTAATAGAAATATATTATTTAAGAGGTATATGTGGTTTTAAAATATGAAATACATTTTAATAACAAAGACTTTTGAGATGAACATTTGTTAGTAATGTAGTAGGGGTGCCATGTACCCAATATCTACCTAACATACATGTTAGGAAGTGACGTTATAGCCCTCTAAAAATAGAATTCTCTGGAACTAAGGGAGTACGTAGAGAGGGAGATTGTGGGAATCTAACTTCTAATTTACCCACAATTGTAACTCACTGCATATCTTAACACAATTTCATTATCAAAAGCAGACAAATGTCGAACAAATCAATCATAAAACTAAGTATACTACTTCCTTTATAGTATTACCTTCAAGTTGATGAAAACGATGCTGCTAGGAGACTTCTTTAGGAATTTGAGATAAGTATAACAATAAGTCTATGTGAACCGTTTTATGTGATAGTAGCATTACTCAGTAAGCAGCCCAAGGACATCATTTTAATCCTAGGTCCAATGTACCAATCCACCGAATCAACATATAGCATCAACAAAATTAATATTGGTAAGCCAAGTCTGGTTTGTTTCTCTTGGTATTTAGTTAGCATTTGTTTTGTGTCAAATCAATGTAATAATAATTCTATAGGCTATCACATTTATTGATGTGATATTTATTATGTTCCTATTAGCTCATTATTACATAAGTAATGTAATTACATCAATTTTTAAGTTTTTTGTTAAAGCCTCCACTTATGTATTGACACATTACATTATGTAATGCAATAGTTATCTAGAGTATAATATAAAACAGAGCGGCTCAAATACCAAGGTTTCAACATTCAACGGCTTCAAATCAACTTAGACTTCAACATCCAACGATCTAAAATCATTTGGGGCTTCAACCTCCGACGACCAAAAATTCATCTCTCAAAAATTCAAACCCGCATCCATCATCTCACTCTCTCACTCTCGGTTCTCCCTCCTCACCCACAAACTAGGGTTTCTTCACCTCTTTGTCTCTACTTCTTTTGCTTCAATGGCTAATACAAGGGGTGGGTATCTCTTCAACACCGGACTGACAGAACCGCTTGCTTCTTGAAGACATCTCGATCGCATTTCAAAAGAGGAATCAACCGAGGATCACGAGGAAGAACCGACAGCAGCTACACCACGGGCCACAGCAAAACCCGTTCTCTCTACATTTATATCTTTCTATCTCCTCAACATTTTTCACTCATGGCCGCCACGACAGACCCTCACGGCATCCCTTATTCGACTCAGTCCTCTTCTTATCCATCCTTATAGCCTTCCCTCTCCTTGTTTATTTTCTCACAAAATCCAACTCCCCCCTCCCTCTCTCTCTCTCTCTCTCTCTCTCTCTCTCTCTCTCTCAAACTTTCTTGGTTTTCTTGTACCATTTCCTAAAACTCCATTTCTTATTTTATCATTAATTGATTACCCATTTCAATTAATTACCCATTTCAAGATATGTTTCGTCTTCTTCTTGGAGGGTAGAATTCAGTTTATTTTATTTTTTTTTTAATTTTTTTGGGTGAAATGGGAAGCAAATGGAGGAAAGTTAAGCTCGCACTTGGGTTAAATCTCTGTGTTTATGTGTCGCCGGGTGGAACTGAAGATGGCTTGCCGCCGGTGTCAAAGAAATGTTGCGATGCTGCTTTGTTTTCGCCGTTGGTTTATCTGGGGAGCTGGTGCTTGGGTGCTGCTCGGTTGTCAAAAAACTTCAGTAGATCATCAAATGTTTGTAATTTAATGCCATATTCTCTGTTATTATATGTATTTAATCAGAAATACCAATTGAAATTTTGGACTTGTTTGGTGGCTGAGAAAGTAGAATAAATTAGCAGAAATTTGATTGAAAAGTTTTGAGTCCTTTCTTTTCCCCTTTTTAGTGGTTATTATTTTTTGTTCAATTTTCTTATTTTGATAAATAGATTTATGGGTGTTCTTTATTTTTAAAACAATAAATAGAATTGTATTGATTGTTGGGTGTAGTCATTATGTTGATTCTGACATCCTAAGAAAGAATGAAAGAAACAAAATCACAGCTTAGAGTCAAATGGTTGTGTTATGCCTCCTTAGGTGGATGTTTGTTTTCTCTGGTGTCTCAATGCATGAAAAAATTTAAGCTTTTCTATCTTGTTATTACTTCTATTGCTCATATTCTTAAGCTAACAAAATTTATGTTTGCTTGATGTTTCTTATTTTACTGCTACTTCAATTATATCGAGTAATTGGGTTAGCTGAAATTTACCCATTTTTTTGAATTTGTTTGAATACATGTGATTTGAAATAGTAAATTTTTGTTGTTTTTCATCTTTTGTATTTTTTGTTCTGGGTTGGAGGAGAACAATTATTTTTAAAATTCTTTGGCTTGAGATTATATGATTATATGTCCCTGTTAGAGCCTTTGTCATTTTGACTAAATGGTCAAAGTAAGACTGCAGGTTTACGTTCCCTCATCCTATTTTTTATTTCCCTTATTTGGAAAAGTTTTTTGTGGGTGACCTCATCTGTGTGCTCTTGTGCCTTCCTTTTGGATGGATGTGTTTTTTCTTTGGCTGTTTTAAAAAGTTTTGTTTCTGCATGTCCTTTTATAGTTGTTTACCATTATTTGATTAATGAAAGAAGCTACATGGGTCATCCATATATCTATGGATGAAAATTCATAAAGACTTGATCCTGCAATCTGTTACATTAGCAAGTTGTAAAATTGACCCATATAACTTGATCATTAGTCATTTGTCACTTCATTTGTTTGACCTCTCCCTCTCTCTTATTTGAGCTAATCCTAAATTTATATAACGACCTGCAATCAGTTTTTGTATCAAGTTACGACTCTGCGAAATTGTATACTCATCTACGTGCGACAAAAAAAAAGTTGTTATAACAAGCAAACAATAATTTTTAATTGTCAAGTTACTATTTAAAAAGTTACAATCAATCAAAAAAACTTAGGGATAAGGTCCAAAAATGCCCCTGACATTTTCCCCAATGTCTACCGAGCACCCTATACTTTTTTTTTATCCAAAAATACCCTTAACGTTACAATTTTGGGTCATTCATGCCCCTGCCTTTAACAGCTGTGCCAACTAGACTAACATCCGTCCAAATTAATTACGTGGCAGCCACATGGACATACTAAAAATACTAATTAAAAAATACTAAATACTAATTAAAAAATATACTAAAATACTAATAAAAAAAAAATACTAAAATACTAAAAAAAAATTTAAAAAAAATACTAAAATTCAAATTATTTTGTTAATTAAAAAAAATGCTAAAATACTAAAATTATTTTACTAAATATTAGTATTATATACTTTTTACTAAATATTAGTATAACATATCAAATTTTACTAAATATTTAGTATTATATTTTACTAAAATACTTATTTACTAAAATTTAACGTTAAATTTTTTCTATTACTAATTTTTTTTACTAAAATACGAATATATTTAGTATTATATTTTACTAAAATACTGAATTTACTAAAATTTAACGTTAAATTTTTTTCAATTACTAAATGTTTTTTTTACTAAAATACGAATATATTTAGTATTATATTTTACTAAAATACAATGTTAAATTTTTTCAATTACTAAATGTTTTTTTACTAAAATACGAATATATTTAGTATTATATTTTACTAAAATACTAATTTATAAAAATTTAACGTTAAATTATAAAAAAAAAGTTAGTAATTGAAAAAAATTAATGTTAAATTTTAGTAAATTCTTATTTTAGTAAAATATAATACTAAATATTTAGTAAAATTTGATATGTTATACTAATATTTAGTAAAAATAAAAAGTATATAATACTAATATTTAGTAAAATAATTTTAGTATTTTAGTATTTTTAATTAACAAAATAATTTGAATTTTAGTATTTTAGTATTTTTAAATTTTTTTTTTAGTATTTTAGTATTTTTTAATTAGTATTTTAGTATTTTTTTTATTAGTATTTTAGTATATTTTTTAATTAATATTTTAGTATGTCCATGTAATACCACATAATCAATTTGAATGGATGATGTTAGTCTAGTATACTAAATCAACTAAGAGAAGCACGAATGACCCAAAATTATAACGTTAAGAGTATATTTGGACAAAAAAAAAGTATATAGTGCTCAGTAGACATTGGAAAAAATGTCAAGGACATTTTTGAACCTTATCCCAAGAAACTTATAAATAATAAAAAATAAATATTGAAATGTAGTTAAACTTGATTTAAATTTATGAGAATTTGATTATTAAAGTTGGATATTCTTTATTTATTCATTAAAATTTGTCTACACAAAAAATTTCATTTAATGATTTGTAGAGTATGTATGAAAAATGTGAGTGTGTTAAGAATTAATTTAGACTTTTAATTTAGCGTGTGTGTGTTTTCATTTTTTTGTGTTCATGATTTATTTTATTTTTTTTAAAATTATACAATACCTTCAGACACTGTTATCGCTGGTATATATATAAATTGCACCATTGGTGAGAATATATTTCTATTTAAAAGAAAAAAGTAAATGAAATTGAACAAGGCATACTCATAGTTTTCTATCAGACAAAGGTAGCATAATACAAAGTAGACCATCACAAGGATCTTACCACTATCTACCATTCTTACATTTAACCATCTTTATCGACTGGTTCTCTTGATTCTATCTTTTGAAATTCATTTCAATATCTGACCTGCACCATATACAAACAAACTAGTAATTAGCAAAATAACAAATATGCATGACTATTATACATGCATGTAGTTATTCGACCTACAAAAAAATTAAAAAAACAATGATGGAATCTCCAAAACATTGTGCTCATCATCTTAGACATGGCATACCACACTAGTAATGCCCTCTACAAAATTTTCTTCATTACAAGGAAAGCTGCATGCACCTTAACCTCAGAAGATACGAAGCAGTAGTTTTGACCAAACAGAGTACATTTATAGGGAAAATTGAATAAGCACAACAAATGAAGTAGATATAGTATAATTGGATCTTGGAAGGATGTCAGGGTGGAAGTAAAATTAAACTCATGTCCAACAAACTCAGGCAATTAGCAATCTATCCACTTCACTTGAAGCCGTGACTACACTTTCCCCAAGTAACAGTATATCCTATTTAATTCTAAACCAGTATTTAGTTCAAAATCAATATGTTAACTGTATATGCAAGAAGTCTAACCCTAAATTCCTGTGTACAATTGCTTTCTTGTGTGCAATAGGTAATTTACTTGAGCCGTCCCAGTAGTGACAAACTATCTATGTAGATGTCAAGTAAGATATAACCAAGTTGGTGTTTTCTGTTGTTATTGTTGTTGTGTATCTGATTGGGTGCTGGAGAGAAGGGAAGAAAAACAAAAGACCAAAGGGAAATGAAAAAAGGTCCTAGAAAAGGTAAAGGAACTTACCTACTGAACATCATCCACGTCTAGTTCGAGGCTTGCAGCGGAATTCAGCTAAAAGTGCTATATGATCCGAAGACCACTCTGGAGAAGGAAGTGCTGTGTCTTTTCTCAAGCTATCCTCGTCCAAAAGCTCTAACAAAGATTCCACAGTTAAAGAGTCCGCTGAAACCACATAATAGATCATCAATTACTTCATATATCCCAAAGATAAAGATTTGATCTATCAAATAATTTTTTTTAAAATATTTATTATAAAAAAAACTTGCATGCTCTTCTATAGACGCAATCAATCTGAAAATTTAAGATAATTGCACGATCTATAGAAAAAGCTAGGAGAAAAAAAGCAAGTACAACTTTAGATTACAAAATGGTGAACTGAATGCAATAGGTAAGGAAAACTGCAAAGAAAAAAATATCAAATAGAAAGTATACCCGAGTAAAATATGTAATCAAGGGTGCCAATAAAATCTCTAGTGCAGTTTGTAAATAAAGGTTCATTTGTAGTAGGGTCCATTCTCCTTCTTTGCTGTTCAAAACCGAGACCAGCTCCAATTCTTGCAAAGGACGAGTAAGCACTGACCTGTAAGATTAAAATAAATGCAAAAATTAGCATAACCATTAGAAACCAAGACAATTGTTCATACACTTCCTCCGCATGATGTTAGGTATAGCAAATACATGAAGCCATACAGCAAGTTCAGAAAGCATTAACTAAAGGAAATTATATTACCAATGGCAGCTGATGCGTTAGCTTGGTGGCAGGGCGCAGAATTCCCAGAGGGTCTACTGCTAACTCTGGATGCATAGGATCAACTTTTCCCATGGCAAGAAGTGCATGAGGAGCACTGCAATCAAGTCCAATGTCAGAACAGTAATTTATGATAACTAAGAACATATCATGAATTGACAACTCAAGTATATACAAACAACCAACATACCTTCCGGGTACTGAATTGAAATCTCCACACACCAACATGGGGATGTCCGCACTGGCAGCTATCTTTTCCAATCCTTTCAAGAGAGTGTGGACCTAATAATACACAGGAACAATCAAAACAAATAAAAATTAATAATAAACAAATAAAGCACAATATGCTAGTCAAAGAGGTACGAAAATCGAAGAAAACCTGCCAAAGCTTGACATCTTTCAAATCATGGTGGACATTCACATGTGTATTGGCCTGTGAATTATAAATAAATAAAATATGCATGCAAAAGGGAAGGGTTAATTCAGAAAATGACATCAATAGTGAAAAGGCAAATGAGAAATGCAGAAAGAAATAAAAGAATAAATAGAATAACAGAATTACCACATGATAGAAGAAGGAACTTGGAATAAGGATAAGGAAAACCAGTACAAAATAATGAAAACATGCATACTATGTGAAAAGTAGTCAAATGCCTAAGATAGCCTACGGACACTTCAATGGGTATGATCCAGATTTCAGATTGTATAGTAATAATAATAAGAGTTTCCTTGTTATATTTTGTTTCTTCTCTTCAAGGCAGCCAAAAAGTATTTAAATTACTATTTTTTATACTTAATACCACATGCATTCTTATCTTACTCAGGAAAGCAGAAACATAACACCTAATGCTCTAAGCATGTAACGCATCTACTTTGGGGTTTGGAGTATCTGACGAGTTCAAAATAATTATGAACATTATGGACTTGTCTATTGAAGAGAGAATACCAGTATCAGTATGTAATACAAAAAGATGGACTCAAATTTTGAATTATGCATGCTTACTAGAACAGGTGCTAGAATTTCTTTCTTGAGGCATAGTAAAGAGATGGACTGCAAACTAGGTTACCTAGAAACTAATAAGGTCATCAGATAGCTATTACCTTGACACCAAAGAAGAGTTCGACCCAAAATTAACGGAAATGATTATCTTTATTAGTATATGCAAAGTAGGCTATTCCCGATGTTAAGAAAATGTGGAAAATACATAGGCCAATAGCTGGAAATGCACAAACATCAACTTTTAGGCCCTATCAGTCAATCATGGGATATTTGGACCGCAGTCCCAATAATAGTACCTTGGTCACAAATGCTATATATAAATATGTGCATCTGAACATGTTTACAATTCGTATCTTTATTAAATATTCCTTTAAGAAACAATACTAGAACGTAATTACAATCCTAGTAATGAAATTTATTTTTAAACTAGATTTGATTCTATGTGCCAACTGTCATTTTATATTAGAGAAGTTAAGCAAACCATCTAGACCAAATCTATGTTCGAACCTACATTAATAGATTCACCTTACAGTTGTACATTGTACCAGGCCCGAGCTTGAATATCAAAGAGTCTTGCCTTGCGATAAATTTAAAACGAATTACAATTGCGAAAATTATCAATACATGGATTGGAAAGAATTATAGGAGGGGCCCCACTTATTAAACATTTTTCCAAAAAATGTTACAAGCAATATTAATCTACATCGCAATCAAAAAGTCAACTTAAACATTTGCAATATATATCATTTTCCAATATCAAATTCCCAACTCAATGATGTAAAATTCACAATGACCCTACATAGTGTATTATATAATAACTGTTACTGCTAAAAGAATAAAATTCAAGGCTCAACTGCCTTTATCTTTGATTAATTTCTTGTTTTTCTTACTATTACAATGCTGGAATATACGAGGTCAAGTGTATTGATATTAGCTATACATGTGACCATGGCTTAGAGTTCATTGTTATACTCTAGCCTGACATGGCCCACTCAATAGTCAGGTCACCTGCTCAGATAGAAAGCTGGCTTCCTAAAGCTGCACGCTACACACGTCGAGTGAAATATACAAGAGAAATTGGAGAAACCAAGTAAATGGAAGTTCTTCAATAGAAGAACCGACAAATGCATCAGCAGACGCATAAATTAATTATTGTTGTAGAGGTATAATTACAAAACAAGGAAGGCACTATTTTCTTACCACACAAACAAGCTGGCGCTTCCCAGGATTATCAACCCCCTGGTTACTAAACTTCGCTTCTAGAACAACAATCAGCGCAACATTATCCTAAGAAACAAAGTTATATTCTCTTTTAATCAACATTAACAAGCCAATTAAAAACCCAAATAATGGAGAGGGAAAAAGCACTTTTTCGATCAAGCTACCTTAACCAGTCGATTTAAAGCAGTTTTCTTTTGAGCACTTGGAACCAACGCATCAGTTAAAGATTGTGCAGCTTTATTAAACTCAACCTGCATGCATGCATGTGCTCCATTGAGATTATGAACTCCTAAGATACCAAAAGGATTCAAACTTTTTCCTCACCTCATATTTTTTAACATGTGAAAATCTATCTCTGCGGAAAAAAGTAGCACATCCATCAATGGTATTGCCATTGCCACTGAAAACCTGCAACCAACATCAAGGATGTGGATTAATAAACTAAATAATTTTAAGACGCCAGAATTGTAATATTTGTCCATTAACAACCTCTGCGGTTTTTCTTTTAAACAGAGCTTGGTAGCCATGTTTATCCAGCTCAGGGGAAAAAAATTCCTCAAAATGGTCGCTTTGAACCTGAAAGGAAGAAGAAACATTTTCAGTCAAGTTTCATCAAGGAAGAACAATACTAATAAATTTGTAAGTTGATTCCTTAGAGCTGAACATTTAATTATATCTACATATGAGATAGTTAATATAAGAAGGAACATCATTGCTCAAAATAAAAGGCAGCCCACGATTTTTACTAACATAAGCGACTTCAACCCCCTCTACCTACTACCTTTACATATGACTCCCTCCGTCCTATTTTACGAGACACAATTTCCTTTTGGATGACCCAAAATGATGACAAAGTTGCACAATATATGTTTAGTAGAGGATGCAAAATACCATATTAACCTCTTCTTAAATGCACTTAACATGAAAAGAAAATAGGTGCCTCACTTAGTTTTCCAAAAAATATGACTAAAATAATCATATTTTATTTGAATTGCACATATTCCAATACTAACACTCCATTCCCAAGTTAAATTTGGATATTATACTCTTAAGTTCAATAAAGGTAAAGTTGGAATGTTAAAAATTACTAATACTTAAGATGACATTTTAATAATCTTTTTGCCACTTGCCTTATAAAATGGGGAGGGAATACTATTTTTCAACCAACCCTTTCCCCAAGTATGTCGCTTTCCAAATCAATTTAGTAACTAGTAAGTCAAGCCAAACCTCTTAGAACCTTGCCGGTGTGAAAACATTGGGAATCGCTTTTATAACTCATTAAATCATTAACCTGAGTTTTGCTTATTTACCTCCTGGAGACAAACAATATCTGCACGATAACCAACTATTTCTCGTAACAAATTTTGCCTGCGGTAGGGCCAAGAAAGTGCCCATGAAGGGCAATAACTGTATATTTCATTTGTAGCATATGCATCAGATAAGATGTTGTACGACATCACAGTAAAAGTTCCTGCAGATGATAGACGACCATCTAAATCAAGATGACCCGTTACATCAACTCCACTGACTGAAATTAAGCGACGTGGACTAGGCGATGGAGCTGGAATGACACGAGACGTTAATATGGTGTTGACATGCCCCACAGGTAGTTTTGTTTCTGCATCTACCACGACACACTCAAACTTCAGGACATGGCCGATATCATCAGCTGTTGGTGTGTAAGTTTTAGCACGTCCAACTTCGAACCATGTTTCACCACCACTCCTTTGTGCAACTGCTGCAGGATATAATGGTGTTGCACCATTAGCCAGGCTAGGATTAGATTGCGAAGCTGATAACCCTCCAGATCCTGTGCTATTGAAGCGTCCAAATAATTCTTCTTCATCATTTCCATTATCATTTACAGCACTAGCGGCACGCTCATGCAGAACACGATGATGCTGCCATGCATCCGAAAAACATTTAGGAGAGCAATGGTAACTTTTGGCAACAGGAATCTTGGCCTTAACACATCCCAAGCACTGCAACGTGGCTTGCTCAGATGGATGTACACTACAGATAGCAACTTTCTTATCACTTTGTATGCGATACCTACAAAGTAAACATGTAGGAAAGAGAGTCAATTCAAATACTGCAAGACCAAATTCATAATCTAAATTTAACCATGTCTTTTTTTTTCTATTAAGTACAGGTATTGAATTTCAACCAAGTTCAGGATCATAGGTTCAAGTACTTTTTCAAGTATTGATCGACTGGCTCTTTGGGACAAAATATAGGGAGAAAAAGTTAAACAAAGATTGTCACATCCAAGTGAATAGTTACATGGTTAGATATGGTTCTCCAAAGTTTAAGCTAAAAACATAGATGTCTACACTAGCATTTCAACCCTATCAAAGTCATACCCAATTTTCCATGTATGTCAGCCATATACCACTCAAACTGCCCACCATCAAAGTCGCATTCATTTGAGACAAGTAGCATAACATAATCAGTGTACCTTCCTAAAAAAGATCAGAATTCCTATGAATTGATCACTTGGACAAATCTTAGACACAAATTAAATCTTTGTCAATCACAATAAACAAACTGAAAATAGTACAACCAAAATTTTTGCAGCTGTGAGAAGATAATGACGAGCACAATTTTGCTCACGATAGCATCAAACTTCTCATAATTTAAAGAGAGAAAAAAAATCATCAGCAATATTAAGGCCTCTTTCATAAAGTCTTTAAGTGTACATGAATTACACCCCCAGTTATGGTGCTTTTAGTTCATATAATAACTTATAGAGTTATAGTAAGGAAACACCAAGTAGACGCATATCATACATAGGCAATAAAACGGCAAAAATGGTAATGAAAAACCAAAAAAGGAAAAACAGGGTAAAATCATATCCGACCTAGTGAACTCTACTATCAGCATTTAATTATCTTAAAGCTTTAGAATTTGTTATAATTGGAAATTTTTGGTTCTTTAATATGACCATAGCAGCTGATGTAAACTAAATAACTAGCAACATACATATCAAAAAAATAAGAAAGTGGAAATTCAATCATAAAGGAAACCTAGAAAAGCTCAGAGTTGCCAATTTTTCAGGAGATCATGTTGGTATATGATATAATAATAACACAACATAAGTTGCTCCAAAATGACCATGTGCAGCCACCACATTTTCCTTTGCCCACCTTCTGGTATGTCCCTAGTATGTTTCTAAATGAGAATCCTAAACTATTAGTAAGAACTAATCAACCATCTACCACCAAAAGCATGAGAATCTCACAATCAAAATTTAAGAACACCAATTTTGACAATTAATTATCCTTTTGAAGTATTCCTTTTCAATTTGAGGATAATCCTCCTACAGAAATGACTTTGTGGTCAACTTCTATTCTGATTGTTGGAAGGTTCATCCGGATCTACCAGCACCTTATTTTTCTTTTTAAAATTCTTCCTAAGACTCGTAACTGATAGAATTTAATTAATTTTCACTTAACATATTTTACGCTTAATAACTAGGTCTATGAATACAATATATATATAGATTAGTATTTTGATTTTTAAAAAAATGAAGTCTCGTTTTAGGGATAGTCCTTTCTTCTTAAGCTTCCTAGATTGTCGTTACAAAGCTATCCAAACATAAGATTACCACGTGCCAAAGAGCATGGAAATCATCATCCAATAAATTAATAAACAAATGACCAATAATTATCAAACGAAAAAACACAAATAATGTGCATCTCAATAATTATAAACCCTTTCCCTACCGCCCCCTTAAAAAGACACTAAAATATAAGTGCAAGACACAAAAATTATAATTTGATTGCCATGCTCAGAAAGTG
This sequence comes from Panax quinquefolius, assembly GCA_020205615.1. Taxonomy (NCBI): domain Eukaryota; kingdom Viridiplantae; phylum Streptophyta; class Magnoliopsida; order Apiales; family Araliaceae; genus Panax; species Panax quinquefolius. The sequence continues at coordinate 101,325,963 of CM035170.1, read as the reverse complement.
GGTGATGAAGCAAGTAACATCGATAAATACTCGGGTTGAACGGTGGGCAGTGGTGCAAAAAAATTTGAGTGGCTGAGAATTTTCCTCGAACTCAAGATGCAGTTTCACAAAATCGCTTATAGACTTACATGACGACTACTGAAACTCGGGCTCAAAGCTCCACACTCGAGTATCTAAGTTCAATTAATAATAAGTGTCATATTTACAAAGTATATTTGTAAAAGAACTAATGGCGAGATATATTAAGGAATCCTAAGATTATTGAGCACTAGCCCGATACTACAATATCACAACACTGACTATAATAACTGCCTAATATTGTAGTTCAGCTAATGGGCCCAATTTTTTAAAATTAATTCATTATTGAGGCTGACACCTGTCTTTTAATCATTTAAAAGTTGAGACTAGCAATTTTGGACAATAACATTTCATGCTAAAAAGAGTACGTTTCTTGCTTTGGAGATTTGTGCCTTTACAGGGTAGACATTCTCAGCTTGTTATTGAACTGAATGCAAAAGAAAAAAAGCGAAACATAAATTCAGGTGGTACAACAGGACCAGCTAGAATGGCTAATTTCGGTTTCAAATAAACATTGTAGAATTGCCCAATTTCACAGACCAACAATCTTCTTTAAGCTCCAAATTTTCTTCCAATGATGTTTAATACACAAAGCAAGAGGCCAGAAGTTCCAGAAATAATATTGAACCTTAAAAGATTCCCAACATGCTTCTAAAACAAACAAGATAATACATGCAAAGGGTCTGAAGCAGCATATATGGCAGCTGTAACATAAAAGAAAAGTGGAAAGTTTGTACCCTAACCATTAAACAGGCTTGGGAGAAGAGTAAAATTTTGATTTGCAAAGCAAGATTGAATCCAATATTTCTATACACATTGATTCACTTCTGAGTATTTTCACTAATTACTGCTAATAAATATATAAATAGTTTCCCCGTGTGTGAGCCTATATATTTGTATTTGAATTACAGTAATTATAAGACATACGTTTCAATTCTTTATGTGCATAATTAATAAAGTAATTTTACAGACATTTATTTTGAACTATATTATCAAGAAAAATATAGTAATTTCATTTTTATGATATTTTAAGTTAGTTGTTGTCATAACTATATTTAACTTATAAAGTTATGGACACTTATTACTTATATAATAAATATATAACTATAGAACTTGGTTACTTATAACTTAAATAATGAAAGTTAACTTTCTGTGATTATAGTAAAATGAATATTTGTTGTGCCCTGATAAATGAAGCACTATCAAAGAAATCCCAAAAAAACACAGGAGTCCGAAATAAACCAACTGCCGCCCAAAAATCAAGAACAAACACAAAGTCAACATAAAATTAAATTAGTAATTAGTGGGGGGGGAATTAATACTAACCATTTATATCTCAAGAAATGGCCGCCGACGGGTGCGGATTCATTGACATCTTCAGTAGTAGCGGACTTATCAGGACAGCGTAAAAGGACGTACGGCGTGAGCTCGCAGCCTACTATTGGAATGTCGGACGGAAGATGCACTCGAAGCACGCTCAGCATGCTTTCCGCTCCACTTCAACTCTGCAACCACCAATCTCTTCAAAACCTAACCCTACCTCTATCCAAAATGACCTGTTTATACCCAAATCCAGTCTAATTTGTTGACGGACACCTGGCGGATCCGCCATCACCTAACCTTAACACCCGCCAGCCTTCCTTGCTCACACAAAACCCTCTAAAAAAGCCAAAATTCGACGACGAATGCCCGTTTATACTATACGTGGAAGGATCTTGAAACAAAATCCAAAAAAAAATAGTGCTGAATAGGTAAAGATTGAAATTGGGTTTATTAAGAAAAAATGGAGTGATAATAAAACGAATATCAATCCAAAGATCAGAAAGTATTTTAGAGATGAAAAAACGGTTCAATTTAGAGAGAGAGCTCGATTGTGGAAAGAGAAACGAAGGATCGATTGATCGGTGTTAGGGTTTACAGTCGATTTTGTTTGGTCGTCACGTACTCCCTTCTCGTGTAGTAATTATAGCGAAAGCGTATATTTACCACATATATAGGGAAATTATTTTTTGAAAATTTTAATTTTCTTGTATCAACTTTTTGTTGTTAAAATAAGCAAATAAGTGAATTTAAATACTTTTTATTTTATTTGCCTTATTTCAGCAACTTTGAATAAGTTAACTATTTTACCATGAAAAATAAAAAAAATAGGTAATTCAAACAACTTTTAAAATTATTTAACAAACTTCACACTTTAATAATTTAACTATTAACTTAAATAAATATTCAAACAAGCTATACATCTAATTATCTATCTATATCTAATAAAAGGATTTGTACATTTTACGGAGTTATTTCTTCTTCTTTTTTAAAGTTTGTACATATTGTCTGACCTGTTTTGATTTTCTTATTAGGAAACTGAGAAATTCTACATGCAAATCGACAGTTTTCACCTCCGTTATACATCTATAACGATACTTTTTATGTAAAAACATTAAAAAGTGTTGTAAAAATGTCAATTTTCTTTTTATTAGTAGCTTTCTTTCTCTTCTTCATTTTTTTTTCTTTTTCCGATTCCGCTCTCCAAGTTCTACTTTGATATTTTAAAATAAAAAAAGTGAAAAAAATTAGGAAAGATTAAAAGGCTTTAAACTTTTGTTTGTGAGGTTTTTGAGAGGAAAAAAAAAACACAATTCCTCCTAAACTCGGAAAAAATTGAAAGGAAACAATTATAACTTATATGTCATAGTAATTAATTATTTTTACTATTAAATTCGATATTATGGTACGCAGCCGCCATTCCATTCCATTTCATTCGCAATATAAATGTTTTAGCATTATGAGTTGCGCACAAGTTAATTTACCAAGACAAGATAAGACAACCATTGCCATTCAATTGATAGCACAGCACATCTTCTTCCAATTATTCACTTGTTTTGTTCAGGCCGGCCCTCAGGAGGTGCAGAAGGAGCCATCGCACAGGGTCTTCAAATTCCGAGAGCCCCCAATTTTTTTTGTGTGTATATGTATATAGCCTATAGCTCGAATATACTTTATATAAATATTGAAAACATTGACATTTATTATTTTAATTAATGATGAATTTTGATATAAATTGTGCTTTATATATTGGTGCTGATAAAAAAAATTAGTATTTTTATATGCGAGAAGACCCCTGTTTTTTTCTGGCACAGGGCCTCCAAATTCTTAGGACCAACCCGATTTTGTTAATTGTTCTTGTTTTCTCATGTCCTCAACTCTTTTTCTCTTATTCATTTATTATTATATATGATGATGGCCTGATTAAATTCACATATATATTTTGCCAGACCCATGCATATAATATATAAAAGAATTAAACTTTGATATACAAATAAGGGTGACATGATGATTAAGGGCATTCTTGTTTGAGATTTGACTTAGTTTTCTCTCTGCATTTTGTGATGGACAATTACTTTTGTTGAGGGAAATTTGATATTTTTTAAAAGGACTTTATATCAAAATAATAATATCCTTAAATACAAAATAATAAAGGCTCCAAGTTGTATCATCTAAATCAGCAATAAGTAATATTATTATATCCTTAAATACATTAGTGTACAGTTGAATTATTAAGTCGTAAACAAAGGAAAGGGGAACTGTGTTGTATTGTATTTACTATGGGGGTTGTTTACAGAAATATGTGCATATGCAAAGGTTGCCTCTGCACTTTCCCTTGCCATCCGGCTCGTTAGAACATCTATGAATGCATTTCTTCAACTCACATCTGCTTGAGCTGATCATCAATGTCTTACTGCAAGTGTGCTCCGGGAGTCTAATCGCCTTATTAGGATCATCAAGTAATTTTGATGCTGTGACTAATTCATATATATATATATATATATATATATATATAGAGAGAGAGAGAGAGAGAGAGAGAGAGAGAGAGAAATTAAAGTAGAGTTAAAAACATAAACATGCATATGAATTTTTTCCTACTCAACTGCAAGTGCATGTAAAGATGATCTTAAAATTTGTATGCCACCTACAACCCACTTCGGCTCTCGATCGGGTTATATATGATGTATCAACTAGCTAGCAATCTCAGATAAAGCATAAAGATGATATATTAAGCAGCAATAGTTAAGCTAATGAACTCTTGTGCACTCCATATATATATATCATCTTTTACGGCTAGTAATGAAGGAAAGAAAGCTTTGACAAGTAGAAGGGGCAAGGTGTTTGATAGATATAGGGAAGCAGGAATCAGTTCAAAGGCTTCATCTTTTTACTGCTATACCAAGAAAAATGTTTTTTACTGCCACAAATTTACTCTGTTCTGATGTTTTAATACAAACATCTCTTTCAGTAGAGATATAGAAACTGTAATGGAGTATATATTTACTCTATATATTCTGATATTTATTCTTCTTAAATTAAATCTTGCAATGCAACCACCCATGATTAATATGTTTTCCAAACATAAAAGAAATTTACTAAGTTGCTGCTAAAACACAGTAAAAAAAGGAGAATATAGAGATGAAATCCAAAAACAGAGATTTTACTAGCTGCTGGGCAAATAGGGGAAGAGGTGAACCTGAAGAAGCATGAAGCAAAAGCATGATCAGAAGAAGGGAGCCTGATATCTTCATTTTCAATTGGGTAAGTTTTCAAGACGAGGGCTGACGCTATTTATACGAAGGTAAGGTGAGACGAGATTCGACTATGTATTTATTAAAAAGTGCTCATTCACCTCTCTCTCTCTCTCTCTCTCTCTCTCTCTCTCTGTGTATAGTAAAGCTAATATTGGATTAACGTAGTTAGGCAAACAAAGTAGAGTAATTAAATGATTAAGCAACCAATGAAATTATTACTAGAAAAATGAAAAAAACATTAATTTATAATCTTGAAGAATAATGTGATGAAGTACTCAGAAGGGCAACAGGCTAAACAGTAGTAGTAAACACTAACAAAATTTTGTTGTCTGCCAACATGAGTATGGTTCAAGGGTTTCAGCATCAAAGTGCCTTGAAAATAAATCACTCTTTGGTGCTGCTCAACAAGTTTCTTGCTAAGCACAACTTCTTTCCTTGGTACTTACTCCTTTTACCATACACCATTTACAAGCTTCTGACTCTTCACAGTTATCAATGCAATTTATTGACGTCTTACAAATTATAAAAAAATAAAAATAAATGCTAGTATTAATTTAATCTAACATATCATGTTGTAGTCTAACAATAATAATTTAATTTGGTGGTGGATATAAAATAATGTGTATGATATTCTTATTGGTGGTTATAATCATTAGACTTGTAAGGTTGTTATTTTCATAAAACACTAGTATAGGGTATAGGTTAAAAAAAGGATACCTAAGCAAACAATAACATCGTCACTAATTATTATTTTTTTGTCAAATCAAGGATGCCACAGCTTCTACAAATCCAGGTAGCCACAATTTCTGCAAATCTTCTACAAATCCAGGTTGCCACAATTTCTGCAAATCCTCTACTCCGTAAGTTTTGGTCTTCATTCTAAAGACATTACTACAGCATTAATCAGACAACTACACACAAATATTTCAATACTGGATTGAAACATATACAAATAATGTCAACACAAACGCCATTATAGAACACACCTAGAGGTTTGAGCATAAAGGAGTTGTTTGTATTATGAGAAAACTTTTATGCCGCAAGTGTATATATAATATAATAACATCACAATCCCCAAGATAAACTGGCTATTAAAGCAACTACATCTATCAAAAAACTTCAATTCAATTTTACTCAAAATTCCATAAACATGTCTCCAATAATAACATTGCAAACAAAACATTTTTATCTAGAGAAAATACTATCCAGTCTTCAGAAGTTCACAGTTCAGAAAATGAACCAAACTAAATACCATTCAGAACACACCATCATCTTAATATCCACCCTTGAGATCGTTAACCACGTCATAGGGAATAGGAGTAACTGTCTCCAATGTTGCCCCTTCCACCATGAAACCAGGTTTGGGACCCTCAGGCTGCCTCTTGGTGCTGATGACTTCACCCTTGGCCTTCGCCTCAGCCTTCAATTGGTCATTCTTCTTCTTCCTTAGCTTGAATTCCTCGGTGCATCTTGAAGGCATAACATGCTCAACTCGGACATGGATCCTCTTTCTGATGATCCTGTTACCCACCTGTATTTGACAGCACCAACTAGTTCAGACAAATTACATTAAATTTGAACAGTTCAGAAAGGAAACACATCAGAATACCTCATATAGTAAGCAAGTGAATCAAAATATTTAAATAAAACTGATTCTAGAGCTTCTCTGGAGGAGGGCTTCTTACATGTTTTTTTGCCCAATCTAATTTCTTAATAATGACGCTGTAGTAATCCCCAACAATTTGTTGGAAACCAACTAAAGAATGTTCCAACTTTAAGCTATCTTACTTTTAATAAGATTAGCTGGAATACTGATTTTGAGTAATTTCCTTTTATTCAACTTTAGCATCATAATTTCCATCTCCACCACTAACATAAGAGCCTATCGAAGCAACGAAGTCCAACACAAAATTAAATTACATTTTCCCACATTATATTTTAAACCTTTTTATAGAAGTTGACCTTGTATTTGTTAGAAGTGGGATTTTCAAGTTTGACTTTAAAATATTTAGAAGGTTAACCAAACGGATATCTAAAATGGGAAAACCTGGAGAGCTTGTTTTACAACTCATGGAGTCATGGTATTCTGTCCAAAACATATCATAAATCCAAACCAATACAACACTTTTATCAGCCTGGGATAAATTTAATTTATTACCCACCACATACAAATTTAAATTAAAGGCAGTATCTGTACTTCTAACAGAAAACAGTTAAAAATAGTGCATTTATAACAAACATTTTAATAATACATACTTCAAATAGCAGTATAATACTTCATAGAAACTGGGGGAAATAATACCAAGCACAGAACAGCACAAAACTTAAATCTATACACCAACATAAACAGGAATATTCAACTTAATAATCAAACAAAGATGAATTAAATACAAACACAACCTTTTTCCCAAGGAAAAAATGAACCGAACACCTTCATTTCAGTATTCATTTTCTGTCTTTAATACGCACAAAATTACAGATCAAACAAACTATTCACCATTGGAAACACAAAATATAAATCTTATTCCATTTCTAACATAGGTTTAGCGAGAGAGAAACAGAGTTGTATGATTGACCTGCTTATTGACTTCAACGCCGATGGCACGCTTGGTGACGTTCCAGACCTGACCGGTGCGGCCATGGTAGAACTTGTGGGGCATACCCTTATGGATGGCGCCGTTAACCCTGATGTCGACATAATCACCGATGTGGTAGGTCCTCAGGTAGGTCGAGAGATGAATAGTACCCTTCTTTCTGAAGGCCCGAGAGAAGGAATCCCTCGTTCTAGACCTCAAACCATGTCCGGCAGGCATTTTTACTGTATGTTCTCTCCCTAACTCTTACTCTCTAAATCACAGAGGAAGAAATAAGCCCTATTGTGATCCTTGAGATTTATATCAAACCCTAGGCTAGGGTTTCTTGATGTACTCCGTTATGGGCCTTGTGAAAAATAAATAAAGTTGACTGGGCAATCCGAATTTGGTCTTTTCTCAGCCCAAAATATTAAGGCCTGAGTAAACCTTTAAAACAGTTTGATTGGGTATGTATTAAAAAAAATTGGTATTGCGAAAATTTAATACAAAATTAGATAAAACTATAAACGTGACTCACTATATTATAAAGGAAAATAACATATATTACCACTTTATACGTGATTTTTTTATTGTGAGTTATGTGGATAAATTAATTTAATAATACATTTATTACAATTATTTTATAATTTTATTATAAGTATCTAATATGATAATTAAATAGGAATCTTTAAGTAATATATAACAAGACTCTTTTTTAAATTTATTTAAAAGAGTCATCATTTATAATCATCTATAAGCAATAAATAAAAAGTACAAAATATATTATTTTCCAACAACAAAAGTTTGACCAAGATATTTGTTTGTTTGTCAAAATACAATGTGTTGTTACTTATAAAGAACTTGTACAAAAAATAGTTTACAAAATGATGCATTAAAGTATGATTAGTAGATAAATATGTCCAATAGTTATAAGTTATAATCAATAAAAACAATAAACATTATTTTTGTATTATTTTTTATTTTTGTAACCATCTTATAGCGACTATAGATAGTATTATCAAAATGCAATTGATCACCTGGAACTTAACCCAGCCCAGACATTTTTGGGGGCCAACTTTATATTTTAATAATGGGCATGGGACGGATGCAACACGGCCTATGTACAACTATTAGTAAGCCCATTTGTCTGAAATTTAGCATACTGTAGGAGTTCAATGATTCAGTCCGGATCCCAGGTTTCATTGGTTAAATTTGTTTCTTTTTAATTTACATAGGTTGGAATCGAGTACGAAATAAGGTAGACTCGTTTAGCTACCGAGTTAAGCACGATCTCGAATCGAGCCCGAGCAATTTAAACTTTTCGAACGAATATCTTCCTAGTATCAATAGAAAATTACAATTTGAAGAGATTCGAGTACTTTATCAAACTTTAAAATTTGTTCATATTTGAATCATTTATATTTCGAGTCGATCCCGTAAGTTTAGTTCATTTTACAACTTTAAATTTACCTGTCTTTCAAAATTTAGGGGTTTCGGTTTGAATTACTCAAAGTCCAATTGCAATTTATTTTTTATTTTTTTTGACACGGAGGTTTTCCATTGACATTGATGTTTAAATAACCTAAATTGAGTTTATAAAATGAATTATACGTTTGTAAAGGCACTAATTAAATTTATAAAAATTGTTGACGTGGTTACCTTAAATTTCATAAGGTTAATAGCAATGTGCTTGAGATCTTTATTTACAAATGTAAACTACTATTTGACTAGAATTAAATTCAAGTTTAGAATGTGTTATCGTCAATGTGTGGGAATAAGTTTGTTGAGAGATACTATTGTTATATTTACTTACAAACTGGAAAATTTTATATGGAAATATTAAAAGTGAACAAATACCTAAATTAATAGAATGAGAATGATTTGTCTCATCAAATATTAATTGGTTATGGTTAAGATTTAAGCTTTTTTTTGGATAAGTTGGTTAATTACTAATAGAGTCTTGTGACACGCGGTGAAGCTTCTATGCACATGTGATTCTATTTATCAAATCAATTAACCAATTTATCAAAAAATAAACTTCATACTAACCGAATCCCAAATATTCAATGTGAGACTTGTATTTAAAACATGTTTTATTCTTTTATTTTAAATAAAGTAAGGAGCCTGCTCCTTATTGATTATATTTTCAAGGGAGGACGTAAATTCAGACATACAAAAAAACGCTTAGTGACCAACTCCATCTTTAAATTCCACAAATGTGTTCCTTTTTCTCTGTAGGGAACCCAACTACTTATAATTAGTCTTGTAGTTTTGGCTTTTAGTCCCTAAAGTAGTAGGGAGTCTCATTTATACTCTTTATAATTAAATTAGGAATTTTTTAATTAATATAAATTTATTTAATACACTAATTTATATCTTCAATTACATATTTTTTTACACTGTTTTTGCTTATGGTTTTGGTTGAGCTATTGGATCAATGAAATTGTACAATAAACAATAACTTGATACACCTTCTATTTTCACTTTGAAACTTCTCTTTTATCCTCATTGTTAAACTTTAATTTATCTAACTTTAACAAGTAAGCCTCGAAGGTAGTATTAAAAAGATGAGCATTATCGGGTAACTAGAAATTTTACCCTCGTTGAATGAATTGATCCATTGAGTCACAAGGAGAAATATATCGATCAATTTCGATTCTTTCAATAAAGACCAGAGAGAATTCAAATAAAAATCCTGAAACCTCCTATGTTTGTACAAACTTAAGAAATCGAAAATATTTTGATCTTCTCTGAAGTCACTGCAGAAATAGATTAAAAAAATTATGATTAGGCTCTCTCCCTTCCGGATCCGGTTAGTATGAATATTTTTTTTTGGTAGAATTGGTTGATTGGTTTAATAGAATCACACATACAACCTCGCCTGCACAGATCAAGATTCTATCTACCAATCGATTAATTTACCCCAAAATAAACTTCATGCAAACCACCTCCCTTCCATCATCTTTGCTGTTACGTATGTTGACCAAAGCTAGCATTCGCTCCTCTCTCTTTGGTCGAGTTTGCTTTCGATTCATTTTATATGTCAATACTAATACCTCTAGTGACTATAATAGGAAGGAGAATGGTGAAGACTTTCTAACTTATTTTTTAAGATCAAAATTAGACAGGTTGATTCTCTTTCGTCTATTTTTTTTCTCCTTTTTTAATAAATAGTTTTAATAATTTGGCTATTTTATTTCTTAATATTATAATAATATCAAAAATAACTCTGAATAATGATAATGTCTTATTTCTATATATATTCACTTTTTATAGTCTATTTAAAATAATTATACGGCAAGTATAGTGTAAGTGGGCCACATTGGGATGATACGGTAGGTATGGTGTCTACATTCCTAACCACGCCCTACTTTTTAAATTAAAAGTCAGTCGCAGAGTCTAACTAGGGTTGCTTTTTTCCATTTCAATTCCACTATTACTCCCCACCGTATCATATATTTATGGGAGAAACAAACACCAGAAAAAACATCTTCCCATTTCTCTCCCATGGCCAAATTCCTCATTTCCACTCCATTCACACTTTTCCTTTTCTCTCTCCTCCTCACCGGAGAATCCCAAAATTTCTCCAGAAACTTGCCCAGAAAATCCCTTGGCCTGAAAAAGGAAAAACTGAGCCACCTCCACTTCTACTTCCACGACATAGTCAGTGGCCGGAATCCCACCGCCGTACGGGTGGCTTCCGCTGCCATGACAAACTCATCGTTGACTTTGTTCGGGGCCGTGGTCATGATGGACGATCCATTGACTGTTGGGCCGGATCTGAAGTCCAAACAAGTTGGAAGAGCTCAAGGAATTTACGCGTCCGCTTCGTTGAATGAGTTGGGGTTTTTGATGGTTTTGAACTATGATTTTACGGAAGGGAAGTATAATGGGAGCACTCTTAGCATATTGGGCCGGAACTCGGTGCTGTCAGAAGTGAGAGAGATGCCGGTGGTCGGAGGGAGCGGACTTTTCCGATTTGCTCGAGGGTATGCTCAGGCGAAGACTCACACTATTGATTTCAAAACAGGGGATGCTGTTGTGGAATATAATGTCTATGTCTTTCATTATTAACTAGCTACTAGCTATTTATGGATTACTAATTTTGCTCCTAGTAGCAACTAGCAAACTTTTTAATTTTTAAAGGATCCGATTGATAAATTTCTCGATTTACGTGTTCGATACTGTATTTTGGTTAATTGACTAAAGTTAACTTCAAATATCAATATCAACATTTTTGTGATGCCTACAACTTAGGGTATGTTTATTTAGAAGTAATATACTTGAGATATGACTATTAATCTTAAGTGTCTTGTTTGTTTTTAAATTTAGACTTGAAATTATTATTCTCGGGATTATAATCTTAGGATTAATAGTCTTGAGATTATAATTTTTCGATATTATAATTCTTGTAAACAAACATAACCTTAATTCCTTATACATAAACAAAATCTTCTCATATCTTTCTATGTGAGATTGAGGTGTTACAATATAAGTGAATTTTTTTTCTAACATTGATTAACCAAAGATATCCTATATGAAATAAAATTAGTAATTAAAGTTTAACCATTAATATATTTTATAATATATATTACACATTTTAATATTAATTATTATTTTCTCATAATAGTTCTTTTTTTTTTAATATATAGTTATTTATGAATAAAATTGTTGTAGAATAATATGTTATCATTACGTCTTTTTACTTTTAAAATTAACTAAAATTTAAACACAATATATAAGTCATAATTTATTTTAACATTAATTAATTAAATGTCTCCTATATTAGTTATTATGTAATCATAATATTTTTCTTATATTTTAATATTTAGTATAGAGTCTAATTAAATTGAGTAAAATAAAATTCTAAACATGTTTTTAAAGTTAAAATTTATTGTATGACTAAGTAAATAAATAACTATAGAATAAAATTATTGTAGAATAATAAGTTAACATTAAAGTTTGTTAGATAATAAATATAACTTAGTTTTATTTTATTATTTATTATTAAAATCTTATAATGTTACCCTATGATCATATTCTTTTGGGGTTGGAAGACAATTACAAGAATCAACCAAAATCTTCATGGAACATTATTGTTATATCTCTGTCCTCAAAGAATTATTGTTATATCTCTAATTTTAGAACAAAAAGAGTATAAATTAATCTTCAGAAAATGTTGTAAAAAAAGGGGAAAAAATAATTTTCATCGTAAAAGCACACTTGTATTTTGGACAATGTTTCCTCCACTATGGGCAAATAATTATTCTCTATGGCCCGTGTGGCCATGTATGCCCCTAAACAATATTCATATTCTCCGGACCACTGAATGAATAGGTGGGAAAAAGAAAAAACAACTTAACTGCTACTCCACTGCCACTTCAGAATTCCTTTACGCATGTTTGTGAGTTTTAGATGATAAATAAATTAGATGGAAACTTTAACTGAATACAAAAGAAAAAAAAAGGAAGAAAATGTTACTTTTTAAAATTATATCACTGTCTTATCATTTTATTAAATAGTATTAGGTATATTAATAGGTGGTAATATAGATTCAAAATTAATATTTTCACAAGTTACTATGATATTTTTATAAATTGGTCTTATTTTTAACTAAATTAATCCTTTTTACAGTAGATTGACTATAAGATTTAATTTTTATGTCCAATTTATTCTTATTCAGTAAAAGTTGAATTCTAATATATTTTAACTATTGCTCAAAGAAAAAGTCTAGGGGGACCGGCCTTTTTCGATCGGGGTAGTGACCGGTCGGAATTTTTTTTTTTTTTTTTTTTTTTGCTTTTGACTACAAAATAATTAATATAATTTATTGGGCTCGAATTTTTATATAAACGTACGATGATTTAGGTGTCATTTGGATACACGTAAAAAACAGGGTTGTACAAACTGTATAACCGTGTTTGTTACGTGTATCCAAAAAGACACCTAAATCTAAATCACTGAATTTTATAAAAATTTCAGTTCTAATAAATCACATTAATTATTTTGTAGTCAAAAGCCAAAAAATAAATAAAAAATAAATAAAAAATTCCGACCGGTCACTACCCCGGTCGAAAAAGGCCGATCCCCCTAAAAGGACTCTTGCTCAAAAGTCTATTCATATTCTCTTTCTTATAGAATTTACATGTACCGTGTACATACATGTATAAACAAAAAAAAAGTGTAGACATAACACTGTATATATACACACACACACGAGAGAGAGAATCGAGAAATTCATACGACTGAGAACGTACGATAAAGTAACAGTTTGACTTCTTTTCACATAAATTCTGTACCATTATCAGATCTCAATGTCTTTATTGTTGTACCAATGTGATTTTGAGTATATAAAATAAAATCTTGAAGAGTAGAGCAAACATGTTGTTTGGTAGTCAAAAGAAAAGTCCAAATTGCTCTAGAATAATCATAACAAGTGTAAGAAAGTATTTGCATCCATTAACAGTAGTGAACCTATAAGGCCCCCATAGATCACAATGCACAAGTTCAAATGGACTATTAGCTCTAGAATGTCTAATAGGAAATGAAACTTTTGTTTGTTTGGCTAAAGGACAAATCAAGCAAGGAGTGTTACAATTGTTAGACAAAGTGTCTGATACAATAGGTATTTTGCCTAGAACTTTATAGGAAGTGTGACCTTATCGTTGATGCCAAAGGGAAGTATCAGTAGTGCCAACAACAGTACAAGCCTTACTTTTATTAGAAGAGATGTCTAAGTAATATAAGCCATCCTTGCACTCACCAGTTGCAAGTATGCCCATCTGGTACGAGTCCTGAAACTCACAACCATGGATGGAAAATTTGACACAACAATTAGTATCATGTGTGAGCTTGCTGATAGATAAAAGATTATTGTAAGACCCCAAATTATTAATAAATGAAATTTATTTTCCTCTATTTATTATTTTGAAATAGTAAGGGTTGATTTGATTAATGTGGATAGTTATGGGTAAAATACGCAAATATTTCGAATAAGCAAGTGGTTATAAAATATTCATTATCGTCGGGGAATATTCGTTTGGTCGTGGAATATTCGTGCTCGTCGGGAATATTCGTATTGACGGCCAGATTTTTTGTGGGCCCCATAACTGAAAGCGATTGGATGAAGAAAAACGACAAATATAAGTTGTTTATAAATAATCTGGCGTAAGTATTACTAAGTATTATCTTGTTGGAATACCCAGTGGTTAAAACACACTAATACGCCGTTGTTGAGCAAGAAGACACCAGATTGCACACAATTATTGATTCTTACGTAAGAAGGCACTACTTCTCAATAATTGTTACGAAGAATTACTATTCAAAGATTTTATTTTATTGATTCAATAATTCTTTGCATTGATATTTTATATTATCGTTGTTTCAATAAATTGTCATTACACAGTATTTTCCATTATCGAAGCAATAATTCATATTATCTGAATAATATTATTAGAAAACATTATTGGCAATGTTTAGAAAGTTCTGTCTAAGGAGAGGTTTGGTCACCTAATTGTGACACCCCCAAAATAGGTATACATCACCCATTCTGAGTTGTCAATACATGGTACAGAAACAACTACAACTTTATTATTACAACAATAAAACTATGAGTTTGTATACAAATATTATCTTCTAGACAATATCTATACTCAAATAAATCCTCATCACATTTATTAATACATTATTTTACAAAAATGGTGAGGACTACTAAACAACTCTCTCTAGAACTTTTATTTCATACCCCGACTCGTACTCGCTATATTCTCGCCTCCTAAGAAGAAAAATGGAACAAAAAGGAAAAGGGTGAGCTCAACTAGCCCAAGAAGAATATTATGACTAAGATAATATACAACAAATTATCATTAGTCTTCAACAGGAAAAAATCTAATAGAATACAATATAGACAACAAATTTTAAATCAATATTCGCAGTGAAATAATAATTCATTAGAAGAGTTAAGTAGAGAATGTAAACTACTATCTTCTATGTATGAATTTCAAAGTTCATCGCTCATCTTTTATCCTCAGTAACATCAATCAATATATATCTTGTGACGCCCCAAAATTAGGTATACGCCTCCCATCTCTGGGTCGCCACTTACATGGTACATAAATTCAAATACAACTTACTAACCTAACTGTCGTAGGTATAATAATACGACATAAACCGTGAGTTTGAATACAAATATTGTCTACTAGATATTATACAAACTCAAAAGGAGTCCTCATTACAACTATTATCACACTATTTCACGTAATAATGAGGACTACTAATGCTATCCTCCTGGACCATTACTTACGCTCCCCGACTCGTCTCAAATTATGTTCTCATTTCAAGAGAACAATGAAAGAAAAAGGGTGAGCTCAACTAGCCCAAGAAGAAATATTATGACTAAGATAATGCGTATAAATTATCATTAGCCTTCAACAAAGTTAAACCGATAAAATACAATAGACAACCGCTTTAATCATAATGAATTAGCAATCCATTAAAAGAGTCAAGTAGAGAATAAAGTCTACTATCTTTTAGGTTTTAAAAAGGTTTTCATCAATTTTATCACCGAGACTCACCAATAATAAACCACCACATCTAATCATCCTCGCATTACTTGGCCAAGGATTTTCATCAAATTATCAATGGTCACGACTATACCGAATCACCCCCGGTCATAATCATACCAAAAACTATCCATCACCGCATTAAAGCCACCGAGGACTTTTGTCACATCATTTATATCAAGTCACGATTATACCGAATGATCCCTAGTCATAATCATACTAAGTTCATCTATGCACGTAAAGCCAAAGATAACATAATATAACATGAGGATGATGACAATGACATAATAATTCAATAAAACAAGTTCAAGAATTATTTAATCCATGAATTATTAACGCCCAAATTGTCAACATGATATCGCTTCAGAGAAAAAAATTCAAGAATGATCGTAAGAATATTTCCATGAAAAGATATCGATGAAATGCAAATATCAAGGATATTCTACTAATTTCATGGAGTATAGAAGTCAAAGTTTTAACCAACCGGGTATAATAAAGAATGGAATAACAAAAGAAATCACCATGCATGCAGTGCTTGCAGATGATGCGAGTTATTCCAATGTAAATAATAATAACGGAACTGTGTCGTGTGAAATTCACAATCGGCTGTGATGTTCCAATGAATAATAAAGATGGAACCAGATCCTGTAAAACACACGATAGGATATTCCAATGAATGATAAAGACGGAACCAGTCCTGTAAAACACACGCATGTGATGTTCCAATGTAATAATAAAAAGCGGAACCAGTCCTGTAAAAAACACACGCATGTGATGTTCCAATGTAATAATAGAAGAATGTCACCAAGTATAGGGTAAACCACATTATACAAAAGTTATTCCAATGTAATAATAAGCAATGGAATAACATAAGGATTTCACCAAGTATAGGGTATGCCACAGATACAAAGTTATGTATAGGGTATGCCACTTTTACAAAGTTATTCCAATGTATAATAATGAATGGAATAATGTAAGTTCTCTTCAAGAAGAAAAATAACACCCTTACCGTAAAAAAAATCTGGATATAGAAGTAGTGAAGAAGTAGAATACTCTTCTTCTTCTTCTATAATTTTCTCTATATAACTTCTCTCTATAATTTCTCTCAGAGTTTCAATGAATTCGTAAGAAAATAATAATGAAGGAATGAGCTTCTATTTATAGAAAATGGAATGCATAAGAATTAATCCATGAAACTATCCCGTATTGATTTACTTTAATCTGACGGTCCATATTTAAAGAAAAATCTTTTAAATAAAATATAATATATTCTATTTATATAGAAACATTTTACTATGCAAACACTATGCAATACTATGCAAAACACTATGCAAAAACACTATGCAACACTATGCATAATAAAATATAATATATTCTATTTATGTAATAACTTTAATAAAGTATTCTATTTTATATAAAAGATGTTTCGCTTTTATTACGCTAATAATACTGAATAAAACAAAAAGTCATTATCGCTATAATAATTCATATTATTAATCGACAATAATGGAATCAAACCGAGTGACTTCTCACATAAGCATCAATAATCAATACCGCAAGTGCTACTACGCAACCACACTTATTATCGTATTTTTTTACTACCGAAGTAGTTCAACAAGAACTACTCAGAAAACTTCCGCCGTTATTTCAATAAAATATTTTTGTCGCTTTTCTCAATTCGACAATAATTCTCGCTAGGTCCACCAATGATTGAGTAGTTGTATTTAATATTCCCCTCGCTAAACCTAATATTCCCCACCACCAATCAAATATAATATAACCACTTGCATACTTTGCAAAATTTATAAATACTACCCACAACTATAATATTATCTCAAATTCACACCATAATATTAAAAAATTATTTTGACAAAATTTAAATCTTTATCGATAAAATCTGGGTCTCACAATCTCCCTCCTTATGGAATTTCTCCTCGAAATTAGGGTACGACTGATATGATAAAGAGGTGAGGATACCTTGAATACCTTTATCGCTTAAAAATATTAAGTTCATCTTTGCAATCCTACCAAAGATATTCATTAACAATTCATCTTTGCACTACAAGCCAAAGATATATAACCAGAAAACCAATAATACTCGAGACTTAGCTTAATAAGTATCACGACCACGAATTATCCATGCACTATCGCCAAGGATATTCGTGTTTTCAATTACTGATCATGATTATACCGAATAATCCGTGGTCATAATCATACCAAGTCTATCAATGCACTACTACCAAAGATGACTTTTTACCACATCCATGAATTAATATTTCATTCACGAGACTCACCAATAATTAATCCATATCATCGAATCATCCCCGCACTACGTGCCAAGGATATTCATTTGTATCACGACCACGAATTATCCATGCACTACTACCAAAGATAATTGTGTATTCATTAAGATCACGACCACAAATTATCCATGCACTACGACCAAAGATAATTGTGTATTCATTAAGTATCACGACCACAAATTATCCATGCACTACTACCAAAGATAATTGTGTATTCATTAAGATCACGACCACAAATTATCCATGCACTACTACCAAAGATAATTGTGTATTCATTAAGATCACGACCACAAATTATCCATGCACTACTACCAAAGATAATTGTGTATTCATTAAGATCACGACCACAATTATCCATGCACTACTACCAAAGATAATCGTGTATTCATTAGTATCACGACCACAAATTATCCATGCACTACGTGCCAAAGATAATTGTGTATTCATTAAGATCACGACCACAAATTATCCATGCACTACTACCAAAGATAATCGTGTATTCATTAGATCACGACCACAATTATCCATGCACTACTACCAAAGATAATCGTGTATTCATTAGTATCACGACCACAAATTATCCATGCACTACGGCCAAAGATAATCGTGTATTCATTAGTATCACGACCACAATTATCCATACACTACTACCAAAGATAATCGTGTATTCATTAAGATCACGACCACAAATTATCCATGCACTACGTACAAAGATAATCGTGTATTCATTAGTATCACGCACCACAAATTATCCATGAACTACGTACAAAGATAATCGTGTATTCATTAGTATCACGACCACAATTATCCATGCACTACACGTGCAAAGATAATTGTGTTCATTCATTAGATCATCGACCACAAATTATCCATGCACTACTACCAAAAGATAATTGTGTATTCATTTACTGATTATGATTATACCCAACAATCCTCGTCATAATCATACCAAGTCCATCTATGCACCATGTGCCACGTATGACTTTCAACATAATATAAGCACGAGGATAATGATATAAAGAATCAATCAAATGAGATAAAGGATAAATATTAAACATTTATAATATAATTTATCCAGATTCAAGAATATCCCCATGTTTTCAATCACTTAATAATCTCATAATCTAATATCATTAATATTATAACAATATTTTAATCACTTCTTAAATTTATAAACAATTTATCTTAATTGTTTACGCTTTACCATATAATGCATTTAATCATTCAAAAATGCCATACTCATAAAATATCATCACCAATTATCAAATCCTCATCAAAAAAATATGCATATACTCTATATAGGATTCTCTAGCCATAAAATCATATTTTCAACTTTGTTACTTCACATAACATATTTAACTCATATGTTCAGAATTAAACTATTTTCATGAAAATACCAAATCAGTCCCAAAAATATTTCTTTTCTGGGATTTAGCATAATATAGTCTCATAATGAAAATATGTTTTCTCGAATTTTTAAAATTCATTTACTATTTTTCAAAAATCAATTTCTAATTAATTCCTTAAGAAATTAGCTACCTCAAGTTTAACTCCAAAATTCCCAAATCTTTGCAGGACCTTACACATGTTAACGTGAGCCTCCAGTTTAAATTTCATGGTCATCTGAGTTATAGAACTCCTGTTATAGCATTTTTCGTTTAAAAACCTAAATATTGAAATAGTCATAACTTACTCATTTTAAGTCGAATGAGCTCATTTTTGGACAGGAGGTACTTTATACCATATAATTTTATGTCCCAAAACCCAGAATTTTTCTCATAATTTAAGTGGCCGAAACAGTCCCTTAAAGTTTCAAGGCAAGAGCATTTTCGAAATTTACAGCTTTGGCCTCCTTTGCTAAAATCAGTCCACACAAAAAAAATCTATAACACCTTTTCCAGTAATTCCACTTGGATTAGTTAGGTAACTCATAGATCTAACTCTAGGACTTGACCTCACTCAAAAATTCAAAATATAATAAGAGATATGGTCAATTGAATTTCATGTTACGCTTTTTCACCAAAATCGATTTTCAACTCTTTGTGATTTCTAAGAAACTTTCATGTTTTCACATACTAACCAACATAACTCATCATAAAACTTACTAATACTTCATATACCCATGATTTTCATCATCCCTATGCTTTTATTATGACTTTCATCATAAACCACGTAAATCTGCTCATTTTAGTTGAAGAAATATTTGAGGTTTAAGAAATGGGTTTTATATTTGGGGGTCAATACTGAAATTCGATTTCACGCCTAAGTAGGCTAAGAAGTCTTCAAGAATACGCCCGAAATTTATTAATAATAGAAATATCATTCAAAACTGTGACTCTCGTCCAAGACTTGATAAGACGTCACATTAATACCAACCGTGACTTCTATCCCTTAACCGATGGCACCTCACAATGATACCTATCAACTTGCCATCTTCAATCACGACGACGCCTACGAAAGTCCGCTTCGGTGCATTCCACACAAGGAAGTTAACAACGAAAGGATCGGGGCTCTTTACTTATGGCTTGATATAACAAAGATTAACTTTAGGGTTTGGTTACTTTGAATTCAGATAATGTGTTGGTTATGAATATAAAAGCTAACAACCTTACTAAAAGCATGATGAGTAGTTAACCAATTGATTCCTAAAATCACATCAAAGGCAAGTATTTTCAAAAGATAAGATCGACGGTAACGTGAAAGTGTTTATTTGAATCAAACAAGATTTAAAAATAGTAAGCGGTAACGAAGGCTCCTACTAACGAAGTTTCAACCAATAAGTCAAAGTCTAACTTCTCCTGAGTCAAATTTAAACGCCGAACGCAACTAGGTGAAATAAAAGAGTGGGTAGAATCGGTATCTAACACGGTATAGACTTCGCAAGAGCTTATGATTACTTACCCGTGATAATCTTATTCAAAGTTCTCGTCACGAGAAAAAAACGCTCTCTTAAACTACGGCTTTGGTTTGTCCGGGACACCTTTGGTGCCTCCATCCTAGTTGAATTTGTCTTCTGTAAACGCACAAAATCGAGCTAAGTGACCTTCTCTTCCACAATTATAACATGCTTTGACGGCATGACATGCGCAGCTTCGGATCGATGTGTCCCTCTCCTCCGCATTTGAAGCATATAATAGTGGTCCTTCTCCTTCCTTAACAACAAAAAGTGCTAGTCTTTACGCCTTTCCATCATTGTTGAATCTCCTTTTCTTGAAATGTCCATTCTTATTGTTTTGGCCCGATTACCACCGAAGTGGTTACCATATCCGCCCGTTGATTCCTCCACGCTTGTTGTCACCGCTTCGATGACTACTCTCACCGGTATTATAATTTTGCTTAATTTACTTTCTTTTAGTTCGTTGACTCGTTATCGCGCTCCACTAATCGAGCCCTATTTACAACATCCTAATAAAAACACGCTTTATGAGAAATAAGATTTTGACGTATCTCCGGCTTCAAACCTCTTAAAAACATTCGTGCCATTCTCTCTTCATTATCCACCAAGTGGGGACGAAACCGTGATAACTCCGCAAACTTTGCCTCGTATCATGACACACTGGCCATATTGTTTTGTTCCAACTTGATAAACTCCACCTCCTTCATGTGGCGAATACTTTCGTGAAAGTATTTGTCGTTGAACGTACTCTGGAACTTCTCCCAAGATATATTCAAGACAAATTGGTTGAGTACGCTTTTACCGATTCCCACCAAGAATCGCCTCTCCGCTTGACATAAAGGCGGCAAAAGAACCTTTGCTCCTCGGAGCATCCCAAGACATCAAATATCTTGGTAATCTGCTTTATCCATGCTTCCGCCAAGTGGTTTTGGCTCTCCCTTAAACTCCGGTGGTCCCAACTCCTTGAATTGTTTAGCGGTGACCGCTTTGAGAGTTTTTCGTGTTTCCACCTACGTTTTGGATGTGAGTCGCTTTACTTTGATGTTGCATGAATTCTAAAACCTTTTAAACGTATCGTCATTCATCAATTGATCGTTGTTGTTGTTTACAGGAGGATTATCGCCATCCTGCTTGCACATTGTCCCGATTATTGATCTCGTGGAGAATCAATAGCCTCCGTGCTCCATTGCTATTCTCAACATTTTCTGATGCCATTTTCAAACACCGCCACAAAATAAGGGTTAATTGACATGCAACATATTATCACTATACTCGACCGACCAATCAAATACCAAATAAACTTAGGTAGGTCATACTAGCGAAGGTATTCCCCGCCTCCCTCCTAGTACTATTCTCACATCTTAGCCAGGATCATATCCTAAGCTCGATACCAACCGTGACGCCCCAAAATTAGGTATACGTCACCCATCTTGGGTCGCCACTTATATGGTACATAAATTCAAATACAACTTACTAACCTAACTGCCGTGTACAATACGACATAAATCGTGTGTTTGAATACAAATATTGTCTACTAGATATTATACAAACTCAAAAGGAGTCCTCATTACAACTATTATCACACTATTTCACGTAATAGTGAGGACTACTAAAGCTATCCTCCGACCATTACTTCGCTCCCCGACTCGTCCCAACTATGTTCTCATTTCCAAGAGAACAATGAAAGAAAAGGGTGAGCTCAACTAGCCCAAGAAGAAATATTACGACTAAGATAATGCAGAATAAATTATCATTAGCCTTCAACAGTGTTAAACTGATAAAATACAATAGACAACCAGTTTAACTGCAGCGAAATAAACAATCCATTAAAAGAGTCAAGTAGAGAATAAAGTCTACTATCTTTTAGGTTTTAAAAGGTTTTCATCAATTTTTATCGCTGAGACTCAGCTTAATAAATAAACCACCACATCTAATCATCCCCGCATTACTGGCCAAGGATTTTCATCAAATTATCAATGGTCATGACTATACCGAATCACCCCTGGTCATAATCATACCAAAAACTATCCATCACTGCATTACAGGCCACTGAGGACTTTTGTCACATCATTTATATCAAGTCATGATTATACCGAATGATCCCTGGTCATAATCATACTAAGTTCATCTATGCACGTAAGCCAAAGATAACATAATATAACATGAGGATGATGACAATGACATAATAATTCAATAAAACAAGTTCAAGAATTATTTAATCCATGAATTATTAACGTCCAAATTGTCAACACGATATCGCTTTAGTGAGAGTAAAATTCAAGAATGATCATAAGAATATTTCCATGAAAAGATACTGGATGAAACGCAAATATCAAGGATATTCTACTAATTTCATGGAGTATAGAAGTCAAAGTTTTAACCAACTGGGTATAATAAAGAATGGAATAACAAAAGAAATCACCATGCATGCGGATTACATGATAAAGTTATTCCAATGTAATAATAATAATCTTGGAACCAGTCGTGAAATTCACACCCAACGGGATGTTCCAATGTAATAATAAAGATGGAACTGATCCGTGTAAAACACACACGATAGGATATTCCAATGTAATGATAAAGATTTTACCAGTCCGTGTAAAAACACACGCATGTGATGTTCCAATGTAATAATAAAAAACGGAACCAGTCCCAATGTAAAACACACGCATGTGATGTTCCAATGTAATAATAGAAGAATGTCACCAAGTATAGGTAAACCACATTATACAAAGTTATTCCAATGTAATAATAAGCAATGAAATAACATAAGGATTTCACCAAGTATAGGTACGCCATGTATACAAAGTTATGTATAGGTATGCCACTTTTACAAAGTTATTCCAATGTAATAATAATGAATGGAATAATGTAAGTTCTCTTCAAGAAGAAAGAATAACACCCCTTACCGTAAAAAAAAACCTAATATAGAAGTAGTGAAGTAGCGAGAATACTCTTCTTCTTCTTTCTATAATTTTCTCTATAGCTTCTCTCTATAATTTCTCTCTCTAGAGTTTCAATGAATTCGTAAGAAAATAATGAAGGAATGAGCTTCTATTTATAGGAAAATGGAATGCATAAGAATTAATCCATGAAACGGTCCAGATTGATTTACTTTAATCGACGGTCCATATTTAAAGAAAAATCTTTTAAATAAAATATAATATATTCTATTTATATAAAAACATTTTACTATGCAAACACTATGCAATACTATGCAAAACACTATGCAAAACACTATGCAACACTATGCATAATAAAATATAATATATTCTATTTATGTAATAACTTTAATAAAGTATTCTATTTTATATAAAAGATGTTTCGCTTTTATTACGTTAATAATACTGAATAAAACAAAAAGTCATTATCGCTATAATAATTCATATTATTAATCGACAATAATGGAATCAAACCGAGTGACTTCTCACATAAGCATCAATAATCAATACCGCAAGTGCTACTATGCAACCACATTTATTATCGTACTTTTACTACCGAGTAGTTCAACAAGAACTACTAGTAAAACTTCCGCCGTTATTTCAATAAAATATTTTTGTCGCTTTTCAATTCGACAATAATTTCGCTATGGGTTCCACCAATGATTGAGTAGTTGCATTTAATATTCCCCGCTAAACCTAATATTCCCCGACCAATCGAATATAATATAACCACTTGCATACTTTGCAAAATTTATAAATACTACCCACAACTATAATATTATCTCAAATTCACACCATAATATTAAAAATTATTTTGACAAAATTTAAATCTTTATTGATAAAATGGGGTCTCACATATCCGAATCAAATATTCATCTTTGCACTACAGCCAAAGATATTCATCACTTAGTCATGTTCATCTAAACACTTGTTCATCTTTTGCACTTTACGGGCCAAAGATATTCTTCGAAATCATTCATCTTTGTACTACGGTGCCAAAGATATTCATCGATTAGTCATGTTCATCTAAACACTGCTCATCTTCAGACTACTGGGCCAAAGATATTCTTCAAATCATTCATCTTTGCACTACAGCCAAAGATATTCAATAATATCATCATTTAAGACCGAGGATGATGAAAAATATTTTTAAAGAAACGAATCCAAAGGAAACAAAATGACAAGGATTAAGGATTAAGGATTCGTACTTTGTTTTATCCATGTCCAAAAATACCTCAAAAATAATTATAGTGGTGTAAAATTCAAGAATGATCAAAACATGGATACAATCAAAGCTAGTATCCGTATAGATATTTTGGACGAAAAGGAAAATTTTCATTTTTCGATGAATAAGTCAGATTCGTGAATAAATAATCAGATATCGTGAATAAGTCAGATATCGTGAATAAGTAACTCCGACACTAAAAGTTTCAAATTTGATTAAAAGTTCAAATCAATACTTCTAAGATAATGATATTAGAATAAATAACATCATTAAAAAAAATAATATCCCTTACCCTCACAAAGACAAGATTTAGTTGAAACACCTGATATAAAGCATGACTTGAACTTGCACCAGTATAGCAATACTCAAAGTATACTCAAAATACTCACAAGAATACGCCGATAATATAGAGAGAAAACTTCAGTTACGGTATAATTTTCAATTCTAACCTAAGCACCCTATTTATAGAAATTGCTTAGAACACAAAAGTTAAAATTTAATTTAATATTATTATATATATCAAAATTCCTCGCCACTCTTGAAATCTGATTTCAAATCAATAAGCACATGCCACCTTCTAGAAAAAGTAAGAAAAACGTTTTTCTAATTTAAAATAATTTAAACTTCCAAAATCAATTATTTGAAGCTTGAACTTCAATAATTCACAATAAATAGCCCTTTGTCGGAAAAATTGAATCTCGCATTTTTTTATAGGAAATTCAATTCTCTACAACTTTGCGAAGAAAGTTTTTCCAAATTCCAAATAGAATTGACCAAAATCCATAAACAGACGATTTTACAAAATTATAATCAAATTTCACCAATAAATGGGGTCCACCGACATGTTTAACATGTTTTAAACATTTATTGCAACAAAAATACTCTTCCTCCTCGTATACTCATATATCCCACATTCGTTGTAAAAATATCACCATTATTATATTATTATATTTAAATGAATTATTTTATCGTAAAAAGATAAAATTTCAATTTTCAACAATTGTCACATTAAAATTTTCTCCATCTATATCCACATAAAATCAATATTTTTCTCATCATATGAATCAATAATTAATTATTCATAAATAATATTACGAAATCACAATATTGACAACCAGCGCTTCCTCAAGGAAAGAGGGCTTTCCAATAAGAATTTCTCTTTCTTGGCCAAGCAATTAGGTGACCAAACCTCTCCTTGTATGTAAACTTTCTAGACATTGCCAATAATGTTATCTAATAATATTATTCAGATAATATGAATTATTGCTTCGATAATGAAAAATAATGTGCAATGACAATTATTGAAACAACAAAGAATATAAAATATCAACGCAAAGAATTATTAAATCAATAAAATAAAATCTTCGATCAAGAATTACGTAACCATTATTGAGTAGTGCCTTCTTACGTAAGAATCAATAATTGGTGCAATACTGCAGTGCTTCTTGTGTGTTAACCACCGAGTAGTATTTTAATAGTATTAATTGGAATAACTACGCCAGTTATTTTTAAACAACTTATATTTGTCATTTTCTTCATCCAATCGCTTTCCGTTATGGGGCCCATTACATGGTCATTGCGCCAAATCGCATTTAATATTCCCGACGCATGCGAATATTCCACGACCAAACGAATATTCCCCGACAACAATGAATATTTTATAACCACTTGCTTATTTTGAAATATTTACGTATTTTACCCATAACTATCCACATTAATCGAATCAACCCTTACTATTTCAAAATAATAAATAGAGAAAATTAAATTTCATTAATAATAAGTTGGGGTCTTACAACCTCCCCTCCTTATGAAATTTCATCCTCGAAATTGACGTACGTACACTGTGTTTTCAAAAGGTGAGGATACCTCGCTTTCATTTCCGCTTTCAATTCCCGTGTCATTTCCTCTATAAAGATGATTCCTCCATAAAACTTTAACTTATGGTATGACCTTTCATGGCGTAGAACATGCTCCTTCCTATCCAAGATCTTGACAGTACCTCCTCATACGTTATGTCTTCTATTATTTCGTCCGATTCTAACTCTATAACGTGGTTCGTGTGTTTCACATATTTACTAAGTACGATATGTGAAACACATTATAACACGAGACATACTTTTTCGGAGGTAACGCAAGTCTATATGTGACGCCCCAAAATAGGTATACATCACCTATTCCGAGTTGTCAATACATGGTATGTAAAACAACTACAACTTTATTATTACAATAGTAAAAGCTGTGAGTTTGAATACAAATATTATCTTCTGATAATATCTATACTCAAATAAATCCTCATCACATTTATTGATACATTATTTTACAAAAATGGTGAGGACTACTAAACAATCCTTTCTAAAAACTTCATTCCATACCCCACTGCACTCGCTTATATTCTCGCATCCCGAGAAAAAATGGAACAAAAGGAAAAAGGTGAGCTCAACTAGCTTCAAGAAAGAATATTATGACTAAGATAATATACAACAAATTATCGTTAGTCTTCAACAGGAAAAATCTAATAGAATACAATAGACAACAAACTTTAAATCAATATTCGCATGATGAAAATAATAATTCATTAGAAGAGTTAAGTAGAGAATGCAAACTACTATCTTCTATGTATGAATTTAAAAGTTCATCGCTCATCTTTTATCCCTCAGAACATCAATCAATATACATCCGAAATCAAATATTCATCTTTGCACTACACAGCCAAAGATATTCATCACCGTAGTCATGTTCATTTAAACACTGCTCATCTTTGCACTACAGCCAAAGATATTCTTCGAAAATCATTTATCTTTGCACTACGTGCCAAAGATATTCTTAAGAAATCATTCATCTTTGCACTACAGTGCCAAAGATATTCCATAATATCATCATTTAAGACCGAGGATGATGAAAATATTTTTTAAAGAAACGAATCCAAAGGAAACAAAATGACAAGGATTAAGGATTAAGGATTCGTATTAGGTTTTATCCACGTCCAAAATACCTCAAAAATAATCATAGTGGTGTAAAATTCAAGAATGATCAAAACATTGATACAATCGAGCTAGTATCCGTAATAGATATTTTGACAAAAGAAAAATTTTATTTTTCTAAATTGAATAGTCAGAGTATCGTGAATAGTGCAGATACGTGAATAAGAACTCTCACACCAAAAGATAGAAATTCCACAAAAACATCTTCACGCTTCATGAATAGTACTTTCGTGAATAAGAACTTTCGTGAATAAAATCGTGAATAAGAACTCATGAATAGTAACCCATGAATAAGTAACCCGACATGAAAAAGTTCTAAATTTGATAAAACTTCAGATCAACATTTCAAAGATAATGATATTGAAGAAATAATATCATTACGAAAAAAAAAAATAATATCCTTACCTCGAAAGATTAAGTTCTTAAATTTGGAATCTAGGGTATAGTCTTTGAAGGGAACTTGCACCGCCTCAGCAATACTCAAAGTATACTCAAAATACTCACAAGAATACGCTCAAAATATCGAGAGAAAATAGAGAAAACTTCAGTTTACGGTGTGATTTTCAATTCTAACCTAAGCACCCTATTTATAGGAAAATGCTTAGAACACCAAAGCGTAAAATTTAATATAATATTAATATAATTATACAAATTTTCCTTAGCCCACCTTTTGGTCAAAACACCAGCCACACATGTTAATGATGTCCAAAAAAATACAAAAACGTTTTTCTTAACAAAATAATTTAAACTCCCAAAAATCAATTATTTGAAGCTTCTAACTTCAATAATTCATAATAAATAGCCCTTTCATCAGAAAATTCGAATCTCATGAGTTTTTATAGGAAATTCAATTCTCTACAACTTTGCAGAAGAAAGTTTTTCCAAATTCCAAATAGAAATTGACCGAAATCCACAAGCGGGTGATTTTACAAGCTTATAATCAAATTTCGGTCGATAATTGTGTCCACCAACACACAAAAACATGTGTTAAACATTTAATGCCACAAAATACTCTTCCTCCTCATATACTCATATATCCCACATTCATTGTAAAATATCACCGTTAATATATTATTAAAATAATATATTTAAATGAATTATTTTATCGTAAAAAGATAAAATATTAATTTTCAACAATTGTCATTTTGAAAATTTTCTCCATCTATATCCACATAAAATCAATATTTTCCTCATCATATAAATCAATAATTAATTATTCACAAATAATATTACAGAATCACAATATTGACAACCAGCGGTTCCTCAGAAAGGGGGCTTTCCAATAAGAATTTCTTCTACAAGCGCTAGCAATTAGATAGATGACCAAACCTCTCCTTAGAGCGTAACTTTCTAGACATTGCCAATAATGTTATCTAATAATATTATTCGGATAATATGAATTATTGCTTCGATAATGAAAAATACTTGTGTAATGACAATTATTGAAACAATGAAGAATATAAAATATCAACGCAAAGAATTATTAACTCAATAAATTATCGTTAGTCTTCAATAGGGAAAAATCTAATAGAATACAATAGACAACAAATTTTAAATAAATATTCGCAATGGAAATAATAATTCATTAGAAGAGTTAAGTAGAGAATGCAAACTACTATCTTCATGTATGAATTTAAAAGTTCATCGCTCATCCTTTATCCCCAGAACATCAATCAATATACATCCGGAATCAAATATTCATCTTTGCACTACTGAGGCCAAAGATATTCATCATTAGTCATGTTCATCAAAACACTGCTCATCTTTGCACTACTGAACCCAAAGATATTCTTCAAATCATTCATCTTTGCACTACAGCCAAAGATATTCAATAATATCATCATTTAAGACCGAGGATGATGAAAAATATTTTAAAGAGACGAATCCAAAAAACAAAATGACAAGGATTAAGGATTAAGGATTCGTACTTTGTTTTATCCATGTTCAAAATACCTCAAAAATAATCATAGTGGTGTAAAATTCAAGAATGGTCAAAATATGGATACAATCAAAGCTAGTATTCGTAATAGATATTTTGACAAAAAGAAGAAATTTTATTTTTCTATGAATAGTGTCAGTATCGTGAATAGTGTCGTATACGTGAATAAGAACTCAGACACCAAAAGATAGAAATTCCACAAAAACAACTTCACGCTTCATGAATAGTATTCGTGAATAGTAACTCGTGAATAAGAACTCATGAATAAGAACTCATGAATAAGTAACTCGTGAATAGTAACCCATGAATAGTAACCCCCATATGAAAAAGTTCCAAATTTGATAAAAAGTTCCAACCAATATTTCAAAGATAATGATATTGAAGAAATAATATCATTGGAGAAGAAAATAACATCCTTACCTCGAAAGATCAAGATTTAAATTTGAAACACCTGATATATAGGCTATGACTTGGACTTGCACCGTATAGCAATACTCAAAGTATACTCAAAATACTCACAAGAATACGCTCGATAATATAGAGAGAAAAACTTGATTTACGGTGTGATTTTCAATTCTAACCCAAGACCCTATTTATAGAAATTACTTAGAACACCAAAGCGAAAATTTAATAAATTAATAATAAATTTCCTACACATGCCTAGAATCTGATTTCAGCCATCAAACACATGCCACATTCTAGAAAAGTAAGAAAAAAAAACATTTTCTAATTTTAAATATTTTAAACTTCCAAAAATCAATTATTTGAGACTTGAACATCAATAATTCATAATAAATAGCCCTTTCATCAGAAAAATTCGAATCTTATGCGAGTTTTTATAGGAAATTCAATTCTCTACAACTTTGCGGAAGAATGTTTTTCCAAATTCCAAATAGAAATTGACCAAAATCCACAAACCAGGCGATTTTACAAGCTATAATCAAATTTCAATTCAATAAATGGGGTCCACCGACATGTTTAATATGTTTTAAACATTTATTGCAACAAAAATACTCTTCCTCCTCGTATACTCATATATCCCACTTTCGTTGTAAAAATATCACCATTATTATATTATTAACATATAATAATATATTTAAATGAATTATTTTATCGTAAAAGATAAAATTTCAATTTTCAACAATTGTCACATTAAAATTTTTCCATCTATATCCACATAAAATCAATATTTTTCTCATCATATGAATTAATAATTAATTATTCATAAATAATATTACGAAATCACAATATTGATAACCAAAAGCGCTTCCTCAGAAAGAGGGGCTTTCCAATAAGAATTTCTTCTTCTCATGGCCGCAATTAGGTGATCAAACCTCTCCTTAGATGTAACTTTCTAGACATTGCCAATAATGTTATCTAATAATATTATTCGGATAATATGAATTATTGCTTCGATAATAAAAAATACCGTAATGACAATTATTGAAACAATGTGAATATAAAATATCAACGCAATAATTATTAACTCAATAAAATATCGAATGAGCATTAATTCTGTAACCATTATTGAGTAGTGCCTTCTTCACGTAAGAATCAATAATTGGTGCAATACTGGTGTAACTTCTTGTGTTTTAACCACCGGTATTTTAACAAGATTATCTGTGAATAACTACGCCATTATTTTTAAACAACTTATATTTGTCGTTTTCTTCATCCAATCGCTTTTTCGTTATGGGGCCCACACATGGTCATTACCATCGCATTTAATATTTATTCACAAAGATTTAATATTCCACGACTAAACGAATATTCTCCCAAACAATGATGAATATTTTATAACCACTTGCTTATTTTGAAATATTTGCGATCTTACCCCTAACTATCCACATTAATCAAATCAACCCTTACTATTTCAAAATAATAAATAGAAAATTAAATTTCATTAATAATAAGTTGGGGTCTTACAACCTCCCTCCTTATGAAATTTCGTCCTCGAAATTGACGTGCGTGCACTGTGTTTTTGAAAAGGTGAGGATACCTCGCTTTCATTTCCGTTTCCAATTCCCGGTCATTTCCTCTATAGCATGATTCCTCCACAAAACTTTAACTTGTGGTATGACCTTTCATGGCGTAGGACATGCTCCTTCCTATCCAAGATCTTGACAAGTACCTCCTCATCGTTAAGTCTTCTATATTTCGTCCGGGTTCTAATTCTATAACGTGGTTCGGGTCTTTCACATATTTACGGAAGTATGGATATGTGAAACACATTATGAACACGAGACATACTTGGAGGTAACGCAAGTCTATAGGCTACATTTCCTACTCGGTCGAAGAATTTGAAATGGACCAATAAATCGTGGATTAAGCTTTCCTCTCTTCCCAAATCTTGTAACTCCTTCCATGGAAGCAACTCGCAATAATACATGATCCCCTACACTAAATTCCACGTCCTTTCGATGAAGATCCGCATAACTCTTTTGTCGATCTTGTCTTGCCGTTTGTATCGTTGTCGAATCATTTGGATCTTTTCGGTGAGTCATACGTACTAACTCGGGTCCCAACAAAGGTTGCTTCACCCACCTCGCCCCAACATACCGGAGAGCGACACTTTCGTCCATATAATGCTTCAAATGGAGCTACACCTATACTTGCTTGATAACTTGTTGTTTTAGGAGAATTCCACCAATGGTAAATACTTATCCCAACCGCCCTTGAAGTCAGGACACGAGTCTTAATAAATCTTCAAGAGTTTGAATAGTCCTTTCGATCGATTGTCCGTCCGTTTGAGGATGGTATCGCCGAATCAATCGTAAACTCCGTGCCCATAGATTTTTGCAAGCTAACCCAAAATCTTGAAGTGAATCTTGGGTCACGATCCAAACTATGGATACAGGGCATGCCATGCAACCTCACAATCTCATTCACGTATATACTAGCAAGA
This sequence comes from Panax quinquefolius, assembly GCA_020205615.1. Taxonomy (NCBI): domain Eukaryota; kingdom Viridiplantae; phylum Streptophyta; class Magnoliopsida; order Apiales; family Araliaceae; genus Panax; species Panax quinquefolius. The sequence goes on along the minus strand of CM035170.1, from coordinate 101,292,986 downwards.
CGTTCAAGTGAATAAGTCTCCGTGATCGGCAAGAAATGAGCGCAGACTTGGTTAATCTATCAACAATAACCCAAATAGCATTGATGCCTTGAGAAACCGTAGGGAAAGACCCGTAAATCGAAATCCATGGTAATATGTTCCCACTTCCATTTCGAATCTCAAGTGGTTGCAACGGACCCTTAGGTACTAAATGTTCCGCCTTTACACGTTGACAAGTTAAACACATCGAGATAAACTTTGCAATTTCTCTCTTCATATTGTTCCACCAAAATGTATGTCAAGATCACGATACATTTTAGTACTTCCGAGATGGATTGCAAATGGTGTATTGTGTGCCTCCATCATAATCTTGTACTTCAAATCGAGTCGTTAGAACACAAAGTCTAGAGTGGACTCAAGTATTCCTTCTTCATCAATTCTCGCCCGGAATAGCTCCTTCTTGTACTTTCTTCTTCATACGCATCACTCGGATTGGGTGGCTTGGGAAACCTTAACTTTTCTATTAAAGTTGGCTCTGTCGCGATACTTGACATCATCACACTCATTCCTGCGTATGATCTTCTACTCAACGCGTCGGCTACCACGTTTGCTTTTCCGGATGGTATTGAATAGTGTGGTCGTAGTCTATCAATAGCTTCGAGCCAACGTCATTTGCCAGATGTTGAGTTCTTTTTGAGTGAAGAAATATTTAAGGCTTTTATGGTGGTCTGAATATATCTCCACTTTCTCCCCATATAGATAGTGCCTCCATATCTTTAAGCGCGAAAACTATCACCGCTAACTCTAGATCATGAGTAGGATAATTCCTCTCTCATATTCTTTAAGTTGTCGCGAGGCGTAGGCTATGACTTTTTCACGTTGCATGAGAACACATCCTAACCCTTTGCACGAAGCATCGCCAGAGATAACAAATCCATCCGAACCGGATGGTATTGTTAGAACAGTCTTAAAATAAGTCTCCTCTTAATCTCTTGAAACTCTTCTCGCATTCTTCGCTCCAAACGAATTTTGTATCCTTCCGAGTTAGTTGAGTTAATGAAGTAGCGATTCGATAAAACCCTTCCACGAATCTCCGATAATAACCAACTAGACCCGAAAAGCTCGTTACTTGGTCCATGGACTTTGGTTGCTCCCAACTTTGTATTGCTTCAATCTTCACGGGTCCACGGATACTCTATGTTTTGACACCATGCCCCCAAGAAATGCTACTTCCTCGAGCGAACTCGCATTTCTTCAATTTGGCATATAGTTTGTTTTCACGAAGCCTTTGGAGTACCGAAATTTCAAATGGTGCTCATGATCTTCACGACTTTTAGAATATATGAGGATGTCATCAATAAAGACAACAACAAACCGATCCAAATATTCCTTGAATACTCGGTTCATCATATCCATGAAAGCCATGAGGAGCATTAGTTAGTCCGAAAGACATGACTAAGAATTCATAATGCCCATACCGAGTTACGGCGCCTTTGAATATCCTCGCCTAATCTTCACCGATGATATCCGAATCGAAGATCGATTTTGAAAAGAATTGTGCCTCTTGAATCGGTCAAACAAGTCATCAATACGAGGTAGAGGATACCTATTCTTGATGGGGACATGGTTCAATTCCGATAGTCAATACAAAAGTCGCATACTCCCGCCTTTCTTCTTTACTAATAAAACAGAGCACCCCAAGGAGATGTACTAGATCGAATGAAACCGATGTCCAACAATTTACGTAGTTGGACCTTTAACTCCCGGGTTCAATAGGAGACATTCGATATGGGGTTTTAGAAATGGGCTTTGTACCAGTTCAAGATCAATAAAGAATTCAACTTCACGCTACGGGGTAGACCGGGAGTTCTTCTTGAAATACGTCGGAAAAGTCAATAACAACAGAATATTATTCAAATTTGGCGTGTCTTTATTCAAATCCATAACATGGGATAAGAAAGCTTGACATCTGTTTTTCAATAAACGAATAGCTTTATGATTAGATATGACAGTTGTGACGCCCCCAAAATTAGGTATACGTCACCCATCTTGGGTCGCCACTTACATGGTACATAAATTCAAATACAAACTTAATTATACATCTGTCGTGTAACATATGACAATACATAAACTGAGAGTTCTAATTGGAATATTGTCATTTAGACAATATCCATACTCAAGGAGTCCTCATTACATTTATTGTCACACTATTCAACGTAATAGTGAGGACTACTAATGCTATCTTCTGGACCATCACTCTTTTCCCGACTCGTCCCAAACTATATTCCCATTTCACAAGAAAACGGTGAAAAGAAAGGGTGAGCTCAATCGCCCAAAGAAGAAATATTATAACTAAGATAATGCGAGAATAAATTATCAATAGTCTTCAACAATGTTAAACCGATAAAATATAATAGAACAACCAGTTTAAATCGCAATGAATATCTGATTCATTAAAAGAGTCAAGTAGAAAATAAAGTCTACTATCTTTTAGGTTTTAAAGGTTTTCATCAATTTTTATCACTAAGACTCAGTTTAATGAATAAACCACAATATCTAATCATCCCTCGTACTACGGTCAAAGATTTTCATCAAATTATTAATGGTCACGACTATACCAAATCACCCCGGTCATAATCATACCAAAAACTATCCATCACCGCATTACATGAAAATTGAGGACTTTTGTCACATCATTTATATCAAGCCATGATTATACCGAATGATCCTCGGTCATAATCATACTAAGTTCATCTATGCACGTAAGCCAAAAGATAACATAATATAACATGAGGATGATGACAATGACATAATAATTCAATAAAACAAGTTCACGAATTAATTTATTCAGAACTAATAACGTCCAAATTGTCAACATGATCTTCGCTTTGTAGAGTAAAAATTAAAGAATGCTCGTAAAAATATTTTCATTTAAAAATATCGATGAAGCTTGCGAATATCAAGGATATTTCACTAAATTCATGGAGTATAGAAGTCAAAATTTTAACCAACCGAGTATAATAAATAATGAAATAACAAAAGAAATCACCATGCATGCGGTACTTGCATGTATGTTATTCCAATGAATAATAAATACGTAATAATAATAAAAGCGGAACCAGTCCTATGTAAACACATGAGCATGTGATATTCCAATAGAATAATAAAGATGAATAATAAAGATTTTAACCAGTCCTGCAGAAAGCGTAAAGTGATGTGATGTTCCAACTAATAATAAAATAATAGAAGAATGTCACCAAGTATAGGGGATTCCGCATATACAAGTTATTCCAACCAGTAATAAATAAGAATGGAATAATATAAGGATTTCACCAAGTATAGGGTATTCCATATATACGGGTCATGTATAGGGTATGCCACTTTTACAGTTATTCCAATGTAATAATAAAGAATGGAATAATGTAAGTTCTCTTCATGAATAAAAAAATAACACCCTTTACGAGTACAACAAATAATATTCCATACCTTAGAAGAAATTTGAATATTATAAAAGTGAAGTAGCAAAATACTTTTCTTCTTTCTCTATAGTTTCTCTCTTTAGAGTTTCAAAGAATTCGTAAAAATAATGAAGGAATGAGCTTTCATTTATAGAAAAACCGAGGGTGGCTCTTGGTCTTAACGAAGGGTCAAAATGACTCTTGGTAATATTGAAGAGACAACTACTATTCATGAAGGGTAATTAACCCTTGGAACAATCGAAAAGGCGCTTAACTCTTGGTAATATCAAGGACAACTACTATTTGTGAAGGGTAATTACTATTGACGAAAGTAATTACTATTGAAGAAGGTAATTACAATTGACGAAGGTAAATACTATTGACGAAGGTAATTACTATTCACAAAGGTAATTACTATTGACAAAGGTAAATACTATTGACGAAGGTAATTACTATTCACAAAGGTAATTACTATTCACAAAGGTAATTACTATTGATGAAGGGACTCTTAGATGATGACATATGGCCCCCATAAAATAATCAAACTTACCACAAACGCCTCATAATGTACTCTTTATATACATCAAGGATTGAATAAATATTACCACAAATCATTTTATTTTTAATCAACACATATTTAATCTTTTAACAATTATTAATCATTTATAACTTGTCGCCTCAATTAATAATTTAATAATATAACATATTATACGATGATCTTGTGAAAATAATTGAATCAATAATATAAGAGATATGATGCAAAGAATTCTTATCAGCAGAATAATTGAGCATAAATGAGTGACTTCTCACGTAAGCATCAATAATCAATATCGTGCTCTTATACAACTACGCTAGACATCTTTGTACTTTTTTACTATCGGGTAGTTCAACGGTTTGACTTTAACACCTCTGCTTGAGTTATTTTTTATAGAAAAATAATTTTGTCGTTTTCTAACTACGACAATACTTAGTTAATAGGGTCCACTAATGATTGAACCGTCAGCATTGCGAATATTCCCCGACAAAAAGAATATTCCCCACCAAACGAATATTTTATAACAACTTGCTTACTTTGCAAAATTTATAAATATTACCCACAACTATAACATTATATCAAATTTATTCCATAATATTCAAAAATAATATTTATAAAAATTCATCTTTATTTATAAAAGTTTGGGTCTTACAACGGTTGATTGATTTTAATGGTTTAGTTGCTTGAATTGCATAACAGGGTTGGTTAGAATATGAAAACTAACAACCTTACGAAAATAATCAATTTTGGCATGATGAGTAGTTAACCAATCAATCCCAAAATAACATCAAAAGCAAGTATCTTTAAAGAGATAAGGTCAATGGTAAGGTAATGGTGCCAACTTGAATCAAACAAGATTTATAAGCGATGGATGTGATGAAAGTTCTCCTAACGGAGTTTCCACGAGATAGGTTAAAGTCTAATTTCTCCTGAGTCAAGTTTAAATGTTGAGCACAAGCGAGAGATAAATGAATGGGTAGCATCGGTATCAAGTAAGGTATAAACTTCGCAAGAATTTATAAATAGCTTACCGTGATCACCTCGTTTGGGTTCCTCACATTTTGACCAATCAACAAACGCTTTTTCGAACTGTTGACTTTGACTTTTTCTCGGACGGTCTTTTTGAGTCACCGTCCCTCTGAACTAGGTTTCACTACCGTATAATCTCGAGCGATATGTCCTTCCTTTCCACAATTATAGCATACCTTGAACTGTTGTGGGCAGTTTGGACTGATATGTCCTTCTTTCCCGCATTTATAGCATATGACTGGTGGTCGTTCTCCTCCTTAGAACCGGCTGTTCCGGCCTTTCGCGTCTTCACATGGTCGTTGTTAAATCTCCTCTTTTTAAAATCTCCTCCGACTCGCTTCTTCTATTTTCATGGCCATGATTACCACCAGTGGGTTACCATTTTTGTCCGTCTGCTTTCTTTCTCATTTGGTTATCATTATTCTATTGATACCATATCTACACGATCCTGGTTATGGTCCCTCGGTTGAACATACTCGTTATCTCGCTTTCTAACAATTGAGCCTCATTAACAACATCTCAATAGAGAGAAAATTTATGAGAAATGAGATATTGTCGTATGTCGGGTTTCAAACCTCTCGAAAACATCCGCGTCATCGTTCCTCATTCTCCACCAAATGAGGTCTGAACCGGATAACTCTGCAAACTTTGCCTCGCATCTTTGAGACACCGCTACGTTGTTTTGTTCTAATCGATGGACTCTACTTCCTTCATATAATGAACACTTTCGTGAAAGTATTTGTCATTAAATAGTTTGAAACGCTCTCCCAAGACATGCTGAAAAGTAATTGGATGGGTACGCTTCACGACTTCCCACCGATGAGTACACCTCACCACGGAACATAAAAGGTGGCGAATGGAACCTTCATTCCTCCGTCATCCCAAGACATCGAATATCTTGGTAATTTGCTTGACCCAAGTTTCCGCCATGATCGGATCTGGCTTTCCTTAAATTCTTGTGGTCCCAACTCTTTGAATCTAACTTTCTTGACAACCCGTGAATTGCTATCATTTCTCTTATATTTTGAACACGAGTCTCCTCGTGCGATTTTGCATGAACTGTAAAAAGCTTCTAAACATCCCTCGTTCATCATCTCGCTTTCGGTGGTGTTGTTCACGGGAGGAACATTGCCACTGTTGCACGTTTCTCCTCGTTGGTGAGTCTGAGCGTCTCCACAGCTCATTTCCATTGTTAATATTCTCGATCGACATTCTCAAATCACCGTCATAAAACAAGGGTTAATTAAGGAAATCAATATATCACATAATATCCTTATATATCTTGACCAACTAACAAATAAGCTTAGGTAGGACACACTAGCGAAGGATTTACTCGTCTCCTCCCTCCTAATTCTATTCCCCGATCTCCGTGGAGATCATATCCCTAAGCTCGATACCAACTGTGACACCCCAAAATAAGTATACATCACCCATTCTCGAGTTGTCAATACATGGTGCGAAATAACTACAACTTTATTATTACAACAATAAAATCGTGAGTTTGTATACAAATATTATCTTCTGACAATATCTATACTCGGATAAATCCTCATCACATTTATTAATACATTATTTTACAAAAATGGTGAGGACTACTAAACAACTCTCTCTAGAACTTTCATTCCATACCCCGACTCGTACTCACTATATTCTCGCCTCCTGAGAAGAAAAATGGAACAAAAAGGAAAAGGGTGAGCTCAACTAGCCCAGTAAAGAATATTATGACTAAGATAATATACAACAAATTATCGTTAGTCTTCAACAGAGAAAAATCTAATAGAATACAATAGACAACAAATTTTAAATCAATATTCGCAATGAAATAATAATTCATTAGAAGAGTTAAGTAGAAATGCAAACTACTATCTTCTATGTATGAATTTAAAAGTTCATCGCCTCTATCTTTTATCCATGTAACATCAATCAATATATATCCGAATCAAATATTCATCTTTGCACTACAGGCCAAAGATATTCATCAGTTGGTCATGTTCATCTAAACTGTGACGCCCCCAAAATTAGGTATACGTCACCCATCTTGGGTCGCCACTTACATGGTACATAAATTCAAATACAAACTTAATTATACATCTGTCGTGTAACATACGACAATACATAAACAAAGAGTTCTAATAGGAATATTGTCATTTAGATAATATCCATACTCAAGGAGTCCTCAATACATTTATTGTCACACTTTATTTAAGAATAGTGAGGACTACTAATGCTATCTTCGGGACCATCACTCTTTTCCCCGACTCGTCCAAATTTATATTCTCATTTCACTGAAGAGAAGGTGAAAGAAGAGGGTGAGCTCAACTAGCCCAAGAAGAAATATTATAACTAAGATAATGCGAATAAATTATCAATAGTCTTGAACAATGTTAAACCGATAAAATACAATAGACAACCGTTTAATCTGCAATGAATATCTGAATCCATTAAAAGAGTCAAATAGAAAATAAAGTCTACTATCTTTTAGGTTTTAAAAGGTTTTCATCAATTTTATCACTAAGACTCGGTTTAATGAATAAACCACAATATCTAATCATCCACAGAAGACGGTCAAGGATTTTCATCAAATTATCAATGGTCATGACTATATCTTACCGAATCACCCCCGGTCATAATCATACCAAAAACTATCCATCATTTGCATTACGAACCATCGAGGACTTTTGTCACATCATTTATATCAAGCCATGATTATCTTTGAATGATCCTCGGTCATAATCATACTAAGTTCATCTATGCACGTAAGCGAAAAGATAACATAATATAACATGAGGATGATGACAATGACATAATAATTCAATAAAACAAGTTCACGAATTAATTTATTCAGAACTAATAACGTCCCAAATCGTCAACATGATCTTTCGCTTTGTAGAGTAAAATTCAAATAATCTTGAGAAGAATATTTCCATGAAAGGATACTAGATGAAGCCATGAAATATCGAGGATATTCCACTAATTTCATGGAGTATAAAGTCAAAGTTTTAACTTATTTGGGTATAATAAAGAATGGAATAACAAAAGAAATCACCATGTATGCGGTACTTGACATGTAGGCGAGTTATTCCAATGAATAATAATAATGAACCGTGTCGGTGAAATTCACACTGCAAGCGGGATGTTCCAACGAATAATAAAGATGGAACTGGATCCTGTAAAACACACCGATAGTATATTCCAACAGAATGATAAAAAGAGCGGAACCAGTCCTGTAAAACATGCATGCAAAGATGTTCAACAATGAATAATAAAGACGGAACCAGTCCGATGTAAAACACACAGATAGGATGTTCCAACGAGAATAATAAAGACGTAATAATAGAAGAATGTCACCAAGTATAGGGTAAACCACGTATCTGAGTTATTCCAATGAAATAAATAAGAATGGAATAACATAAGATTTCACCAAGTATAGGGTATACGCGTATACAAGTTATGTATAGGGTATGCCACTTTTACGTGTTATTCCAATGAATAATAAAGAATGGAATAATGAAGTTCTCTTCATGAATAAGAAAGAATAACACCCTTACGGCACAACAAATAATATTCCCTACCTTAGAAGAAATTTGAATATTGGAAAAGTGAAGTAGCAAAATACTTTTCTTCTTTCTCTATAGTTTCTCTCTCAGAGTTTCAAAGAATTCATAAGAAATAATGAAGGAATGAGCTTTCTATTTATAGAAAAAGCTAGGGTGGCTCTTCGTGTCTTAACGGGGTCAAAATGACTCTTGGTAATATTGAAGAGACAACTACTATTATTTCTGAAGGGTAATTAACCCTTGGAACAATCAAGAAGCGCTTAACTCTTGGTAATATTGAAGGACAACTATTATTTGCGAAGGGGTAATTACTATTGTGAAGGTAATTACTATTGACGAAGGTAATTACTATTCACAAAGGTAATTACAATTCACAAAGGTAATTACTATTGATTTAAGGTAAATACTATTCACAAAGGTAATTACTATTCACAAAGGTAATTACTATCGATTGAAGGTAAATACTATTATGAAGGTAATTACTATTCACAAAGATAATTACTATTCACAAAGGTAATTACTATTGTTGAAGGGACTCTTAGATGATGACATATGGCCCCATAAAATAATCAAACTTACCAAAAAAAGCGTCTCTCATAATGTACTCTTTATATACATCAAGGATTGAATAAATATTACCACAAATCATTTTATTTTTAATCAACACATATTTAATCTTTCAACAATTATTAATCAATTATAACTTGTCGTCTCAATTAATAATTTAATACTATAACATATTATACGAGATGATATTGTGACAATAATTGAATCAATAATATAAGAGATATGATGCAACAATTCTCGTAGCAATAATTGAAGCATACCGTAGGTGACTTCTCACGTAAGCATCAATAATCAATATCGTGTGCTACTATACAACTACTACGCCAGACATCGTATTTCTTTTACTACCGGGTAGTTCAACAGTTTTAATGAGTAACACCTCTGCCGTTATTTTTTATAGAAAATAATTTTGTCGCTTAACTACGACAATACTTCCGTTAATGGGGTCCACTAATGATTGAGCCGTCGCATTTAATATTCCCCACCAAACGAATATTTTATAACAACTTGCTTACTTTTGCAAAATTTATAAATATTACCCACAACTATAACATTATATCAAATTTATTCCATAATATTCAAAAATAATATTTATAATAAAATTCATCTTTATTTATAAAAGTTGGGGTCTTACATAAACACATGTTCATCTTTGCACTACACGGGCAAAGATATTCTTCAAAATCATTCATCTTTTGCACACTACAGCCAAAGATATTCATCGATTAGTCATGTTCATCTAAACACTGCTCATCTTTGCACTACTACGGCCAAAGATATTCTTCAAAATCATTCATCTTTGACTACGGGCCAAAGATATTCAATAATATCATCATTTAAGACGAGGATGATGAAAAATATTTTTAAAGAAACGAATCCAAAGGAAACAAAATGACAAGGATTAAGGATTAAGGATTCGTACTTTGTTTTATCCATGTCCAAAAATACCTCAAAAATAATTATAGTGGTGTAAAATTCAAGAATGATCAAAACATGGATACAATCAAATTATCAATGGTCATGACTATATCGAATCACCCCTGGTCATAATTATACCAAAAACTATCCATCAACTGCATTACGAATGCACTTTGAGGACTTTTGTCACATCATTTATATCAAGTCATGATTATTATACCGAATGATCCTGGTCATAATCATACTAAGTTCATCTATGCACGTAAGCCAAAGATAACATAATATAACATGAGGATGATGACAATGACATAATAATTCAATAAAACAAGTTCAAGAATTATTTAATCCATGAATTATTAACGTCCAAATTGTCAACATGATCTTTGTTTTCGTAGAGTAAAATTCAAGAATGATCGGAAGAATATTTCCATGAAAAGATACTTTAGATGAAACGCAAATATCAAGGATATTCTACTAATTTCATGGAGTATAGAAGTCAAAGTTTTAACCAACCGGGTATAATAAAGAATGGAATAACAAAAGAAATCACCGTGCATGCGGTACTTGGCATAGGACAGTTATTCCAATGAGAATAATAATAACGGAACGTGTCGTGAAATTCACACCCAAGCGGGATGTTCCAATGTAATAATAAAGATGGAACCGGATCCGGTGTAAAACACACGAGATAGGATATTCCAATGTAATGATAAAGATTTTAACCGGTCCTGTAAAACACACGACATGTGATGTTCCAATGTAATAATAAAAAGCGGAACCGGTCCTTGTAAAACACACCTGACAGGATGTTCCAAATGAATAATAGAAGAATGTCACCAAGTATAGGGTAAACCGCATATACAAAGTTATTCCAATGTAATAATAAGCAATGGAATAACATAAGGATTTCACCAAGTATAGGGTATGCTTGCGTGTCAAAAGTTATGTATAGGGTATGCCACTTTTACGGGTTATTCAAATGTAATAATAATGAATGGAATAACAAAAGTTCTCTTCAAGAAGAAAGAATAACACCCTACTAGTAAAAGAACCGAATATAGAAGTAGTGAAGTAGCGAGAATACTCTTCTTTCTATAATTTTCTCTCTATAGCTTCTCTATATAATTTCTCTCTCTGTAGAGTTTCAATGAATTAAATAAAAAATAATGAAGGAATGAGCTTCATTTATAGGAAAATGGAATGCATAAGTAACTAATCCATGAACGGTCCAGTTTGATTTACTTTTAATCGGACGGTCCATATTTAAAAGAAAAATCTTTTAAATAAAATATAATATATTCTATTTATATAAAACATTTTACTATGCAAACACTATGCAATACTATGCAAAACACTACGCAAAACACTATGCAACACTATGCATAATAAAATATAATATATTCTATTTATAGAATAACTTTAATAAAGTATTCTATTTTATATAAAAGATGTTTCGCTTTTATTACGTTAATAATACTGAATAAAACAAAAAGTCATTATCGCTATAATAATTCATATTATTAATCGACAATAATGGAATCAAACCGAGTGACTTCTCACATAAGCATCAATAATCAATACAGGTGTGCTCTACTATGCAACCACACTTATTATCGTACTTTTACTACCGAAAGTAGTTCAACAAGAACTACCACGGTAAAACTTCCGCCGTTATTTTAATAAAATATTTTTGTCGTTTTCTCGATTTCGACAATAATTATTACATTAGGGTCCACCAATGATTGAGTAGTTATCGAATATTCTCTCGCTAAATCGAATATTCCCACCAATCGAATATAATATAACCACTTGCATACTTTGCAAAATTTATAAATACTACCCACAACTATAATATTATCTCAAATTCACACCATAATATTAAAAAAATTATTTTGACAAAATTTAAATCTTTATTGATAAAATGGGGGTCTCACATATACGGAATCAAATATTCATCTTTTACACTTTCTGAGCCAAAGATATTCATCGATTAATTCATGTTCATCTAAACACTTGTTCATCTTTGCACTACGGGCCAAAGATATTCTTCAAATCATTCATCTTTGTCTTACGTGCCAAAGATATTCATCGATTAATCATATTCATCTAAACACTGTTCATCTTTGCACTACTGGGCCAAAGATATTCTTCAAAATCATTCATCTTTGCCTTCTGGGCCAAAGATATTCAATAATATCATCATTTAAGGCGAGGATGATGAAAAATATTTTTTAAAAGCGAATCCGGTGAAACAAAATGATGAGGATTAAGGATTAAGGATTAGTACTTTGTTTTATCCATGTCCAAAAATACCTCAAAAATAATTATAGTGGTGTAAAATTCAAGAATGATCAAAACATGGATCTGATCAAAGCTAGTATCCGAATAGATATTTTTGACGAAAAGGAAAATTTTCATTTTTAGATGAATAGTTAATTATTAAATGAATAATCAGATATATCGTGAATAGTCTGCGTATTATCGTGAATAGTAACTCAAACACTAAAAGTTCCAAATTTGATTAAAAGTTCAAATCAATACTTGGCATAATGATATTAGAATAAATAATATCATTAAAAAAAATAATATCCACTTACCTCACAAAACTTACAGTTGAAACATCGGATATAGGCTATGACTTGAACTTGCATAGTATAGCAATACTCAAAGTATACTCAAAATACTCACAAGAATAAACTCGATAATATAGAGAGAAAACTTGATTTACGGTATAATTTTCAATTCTAACCTAAGCACCTATTTATAGGAAATTCTTTAGAACACAAAAGCGAAAATTTAATTTAATATTATTATATATATCAAAATTCCCTCGCCACTCTTGAAATCGATTTCAGCTCAATAAGCACATGCCACCTTCTAGAAAAAGTAAGAAAAACGTTTTCTAATTTAAAATAATTTAAACTTCCAAAAATCGATTATTTGAGCTTGAACTTCAATAATTCACAATAAATAGCCCTTTTGTCGAAAAATTCGAATCTACGCATTTTTTATAGGAAATTCAATTCTCTACAACTTTGCGAAGAAAGTTTTCCAAATTCCAAATAGGAATTGGCCAAAAATCCATAAGCAGACGATTTTACAGTGCTATAATCAAATTTCGAAAATAAATGGGGTCCACCGACATGTTTAACATGTTTTAAACATTTATTGCAACAAAAAATACTCTTCCTCCTCGTATACTCATATATCCCACATTCGTTGTAAAAATATCACCATTATTATATTATTAAAATATAATAATATATTTAAATAAATTATTTTATCGTAAAAAGATAAAATTTCAATTTTCAACAATTGTCACATTAAAAATTTTCTCCATCTATATCCACATAAAATCAATATTTTTCTCATCATATGAATCAATAATTAATTATTCATAAATAATATTACGTAATCACAATATCGATGACCCGTGCGCCTCCCAAGAAAGGGGGCTTTCGATAAGAATTTCTCTTTCTTGGTAGCGCAATTAGGTGACCAAACCTCTCCTTAGATGAACTTTCTAGACATTGCCAATAATGTTATCTAATAATATTATTCGGATAATATGAATTATTGCTTCGATAATGAAAAATCTTGTCTGCAATGACAATTATTGAAACAACAATGATATAAAATATCAACGCAAACAATTATTAAATCAATAAAATAAAATAATCGATCGGTAATTCAGTAACCATTATTGAGTAGTGCCTTCTTACGTAAGAATCAATAATTGGTGCAATACTGTGTCTTCTTGTGTGTTAACCAATTCCAGTATTTTAATAGTATTAATCTGAATAACAACTCTGTAGTTATTTTTAAACAACTTATATTTGTCGTTTTCTTCATCCAATCACTTTCCGTTATGGGGTCCACACATGATTAAGTCGTCGAATATTCCCAAACAACAATGAATATTTTATAACCACTTGCTTATTTTGAAATATTTACAGTATTTTACCCATAACTATCCACATTAATCAAATCAAACCTTACTATTTCAAAATAATAAATAGAAAATTAAATTTCATTAATAATAAGTTGGGGTCTTACATAATTGCGGCATGAGAGAGAAATCTTTATTGAAAGCCCTCTTTCCCTGAGGACCGGCACAGTTGCCCGATCTTGTGATTCTGTAATATTATTTGTGAATAATTAATTATTGATTTATATGATGAGAAAATATTGATTTTATGTGGATATAGATGGAGAAAATTTTAATGTGACAATTGTTGAAAATTAATATTTTATCTTTTTCGATAAAATAATTCATTTAAATATATTATTTTAATAATATATTAACGGTGATATTTTATAATGAATGTGTGATATGTGAGTATATGAGGAAGAGTATTTTTATGGCATTAAATGATTAACACATGTTTTGTGTGTCAGTGAATTCCCATTTCTTGATCGAAATTTAATTATAAATAGTAAATCGCCTGCTTTGGGATTTCAATCAATTTCTGTTTGAAATTTGGAAAAACTTTCTTCTCAGAAAGTTGTAGAAATTGAATTTCCTATAAAAAAGACACGAGATTCAAATTTTCTGATTAAAGGGCTATTTATTACTTAATTATTGAAGTTCAAGTTCAAAAATAATTGATTTTTGGAAGTTTAAAATATTTAAAATAGGAAAAACGTTTTTGGAATGTTTAGGTGGCCTCATTTAACATGTGTAGGAGCTGAATTCAGTTGGCAAGTGTGCGTATGAGGTTTTGGAAAATATATATTAATATTATATTAAATTTTCTACTTTTGTGTTAAAGCATTTTCCTATAAATAAAAGGTGCTTAGGTTAAATTGAAAATCACACCGTAAATCCGATGTTTTCTCTCTATATTATCGAAATATTCTTGTGAGTATTTTGAGTATACTTTGAGTATTGCTATACTGGTGCAAGTTCAAGTCATAAATTTTATATCCTGTTTCAACTGTAAGATCTTTTCTTCGAGGTAAGGATATTATTTTTTTTCAGAATGATATTATTTCTTCAATATCATTATCTTTGAAATATTGATCTGAATTTTTATCAAATTTGGAACTTTTGGTGTCTGAGTTACTATTCACGATACTGACACTATTCACGATACTCTGATTATTCACGAATACTTAAGACTATTCATCGAAAAATGAAAATTTTTCTTTTCGTCTAAAATATCTATTGTGGATACTAGATTTGATTGTATCCATGTTTTGATCATTCTTGAATTTTACACCACTATGATTATTTTTGAGGTATTTTTGGACATGGATAAAATAAAGTACTAATCCTTAATCCTTAATCCTCACATTTTGTTTCAATGATTCGCTTTTTTAAAAATATTTTCATCATCCTCGCCTTAAATGATGATATTATCGAATATCTTTGGCCTCAGAAGTAAAGATGATGCAGGTGTTGAGATGAATATGACCGATCGATTAATATCTTTGGCCGTAGTGCAAAGATGAACAGTGTTTAGATGAACACGACTAATCGATGAATATCTTTTGGCTCAGAGTGCAAAGATGAATATTTGATTCCGTATATATATTGATTGATGTTACAAGGATAAAATATCGACGATGAACTTTTAAATTCATATATAGAAGATTTTAGTTTGCATTCTCTCTTAACTCTTCTAATGAATTGTTGTTTCTACTGCAGGTTGTTGATTTAAAACCTGTTGTCTATTGTATTCTATTAGATTTTTCCTGTTGAAGACTAACGATAATTTGTTGTATATTATCTTAGTCATAATATTCTTTCTTCAATTAGTTGAGCTCACCCTTTTCCTTTTTGTTCCATTTTTCTTCTCGGGAGGCGAGAATGTAGCAAGTACTAGTTGGGGTATGGAATGAAGGTTCTAGAGAGAGTTGTTTAGTAGTCCTCACCATTTTGTAAAATAATATATCAATAATTATGATGGGGATTTATTTGCATGCAGTGGATATTGTCTGATGGCAATATCTCGTATTTAAACTCACGCTTTTATGTTGTAATAATAAAGTTGTAGTTATTTCGCACCATGTATTTGGCGACTCAGAATGGGTTGGATGGAATGGACCTATTTTGGGGGCGTCACAATTATAATGAAAAGTAGGAATGTATAGGACATTGTGTAAGGATAGCTTAGGGTTAATCCAGACTGAACCAGATTTTGTAACGAAAATACATGATCCAGTAGGCAGTACCACTTGAATAGGTGCAATAATCATGATGGAGGTAAAAAGAGTAAGATCACCACACATATGATCTGTTGCTCCACTGTCAATGATCCACTGAATACCAGGTCTAACTGAATGAGTATGTAATGAAAGAACAATACCTGCCAGATGATCATCAGGTATTGAAAAATCTTTAAATTTTCCTTTGTCAATGATGCTCAGTATATGATCAAACTTAGCTTCAAGCTGCTCAAATCTGCCATAATCCTCAGCAGGATTTTGAGTTTCCTCAGAATGAACTTGCATTGCCTTTGGTCCAGTATAAACATAACTCTTTTGAGAAAAATTACCAGGTCCTTGAGTGAAATTTCCTTTCTTAGGAATCCCAGATATGTTACCAGATCCAGGTTATTGAGTATTAGGTTTATTGTGTAAAGGATGTCCTTTAGGATAACCATTAAGTTTGAAGCAAGTCTCTCTAATGTGATTCTTACCATGACAATAACTGCATTCCATGCTTTCCTTAGAAACTTGAGGTTTATACTGAGAATTATACTGAGTATTAACAAATCTTTTCCTGTTTTGAAAGCCATTAGAACCAGTTTGAAAACCAGTACTAGAAGCAAAAGCCATGACATTAGAATTGGAATTTCCAGTCTGATAACCTTGTCATTGTTTTTCATCTTGTTTGATCAAAGAATATGCATGAGTCACTGTAGGTAAAGGACTCATCATGAGGATTTGACCTCTTGCAGTTGCAAAACTATCATGTAGCCCCATTAAGAACTGCATTAATTTCCTCCTTTGCTCCTGTTCATCTTGTGCTTTAGATGCACCACACGTACATTTAGAACTACCTCGAGAAAGCGTAATGTTCATCCCACAGTCCTTTTAATTTGTGATAATACATGTCAACTGATAGATTTTCTTGTCATAAAGTGCTTATGTCCTTTTGAAGTTCATAGATCCTATAGATCCTATGTCCATCAATACTTGAAAATCTTTCATTCAATTCATTCCATACAGAGAAGGCGTTTTCAACAAATTTCATGCTATCCCTGATTTCATCACTAACAGTATTCATTATCCAGCTTATTATCATATCATTCACACGCATCCATTGATTATACAAAGTTGAATTCTCAGTAGGTGTAGGATATGTTCCATCAGTAATTGTCATTTTATTCTTAGCAGATAAAGCAGTTTTGATTGATCTTTTCCATGTAGCAAAATTCTCAGCTCCATTGAGTTTCTTTGAGATTAAAATCATACCTGGATGATCATTATTATGTAGAAATAATGGATGTGAGTTAGATTCAAAAGCACGAAAATCTGTCGTGCTCTGTTCTGATTCTTCATGTGTGTTTGATGCAGTAGCCATGATTAATTGAAACAGAATGAATTGATAGAATCAATTGAAACAGAATGAATTGAATCTTTAAAAAGATCTAGAGTTGTAGAGTTGATGAGCACAAAAGAAAACTGATAAAGAAAAGAAACAAAAAAAAACAGGAAGATGCTCTACACGAGCAATAGCTTTGATATCATGTAAACTTTGTAAAAGCTTATCAGAGCAACAATGAAATATGGAGAGAAAATCATTCTCATTTTCATCAGTACAATATTACAAAAAACGTAAGTAACAAAATATACACACCAACTATTTATAAAAAGAACTTTGCTTGAAAGAGAAGCTAACCTCACAACCAACTCTAATTAATTCTAATTTAACTATAGTATATAAGTTAGCTAACTGTCACTATCAAGTGATCAGCACTATTTCAGTATTTCTCTACTCCATCACAAGGACTAGATGTCACACTACTATCATATGTCCTTTCCTTCTTTGTTGCTGCAGTCACAATGCTGAGGCATTTTATCATGGACAGTTTCAGACTTTTAGTGTCACGTGGGTGTGGTGAGTAATGTGTTGCACATGAGACTAATGTTGATGATGGTGATGTGTTATCTGATGTTGCTGCGGTTGCTGCTGTAGTATCCTTAATAACTCCCTCCATAAATATTACTCCCTCCCATGCATATTTTTGTCACAATCCATTATTTCCATTAACCATGGCGAAAACCCTCGGTTTCACCCTCTTCTCCATTTTCTTTTTCTCTCTCCTCCTCGCCGGAAAATCCCAAAGTTTCTCGAGAAACTTGTCGAAAAAATCAGTTGGCCTGAAAAGAGAAAAATTAACCCACCTTCATTTTTACTTCCATGACATACAAAGTGGCCGAAATCCCACAGCCGTTCAAATCGCATCAGCTCCCACAACAAAAACATCAGCCACTTTTTTCGGCCTTTTAAATATGATGGATGATCCATTAACCGTCGAGCCGGAACTGAGCTCCAAACAGGTTGGAAGAGCCCAGGGAATTTACGGGGCAGCTTCGTTAAATGAAGTTGGCTTATTGATGGTTTTGAACTATGTTTTTACGGAGGGGAAATATAATGGAAGCACTCTTAGTATATTAGGACGGAACGCCCCGTTTACGGCGGTGAGAGAGATGCCGGTGGTCGGAGGGAGCGGAGTTTTCCGGAATGCTCGTGGGTATGCTCAGGCGAAGACTTATAGTATGAATCTCAAAACAGGGGATGCTGTTGTGGAATATAATGTCTTTGTTTTTCATTATTAATTATATTTAGAAAAGAAGTAATATTTTCGGATGAAATTAAAATTTTCACATAATCTCCATCATATCGACAGGATAGTAGTAATGAATAGAGCTCAGTGTAAAAATGATACACATGGAAATTTCAAGTTTCCTAATTTTAATAAGAAATTGATAAATACATAATAAAAAATAATAATTTTATAAATAAAATATCGTTATAACGATATTTTTTATCGTCGTTATACATCTATAACGATACTTTAATTTATTATAAAATTTGTGAAAATATAAACTTTCATATTTTAATACTCCATATACGTGGTAACCTTACAAAAGCTGGTCTTGTGATCATTTTCATTTTAATTAATAATACCAGTACGTTAATACCGACATTTGACCAATTTGCAAGAAAGAAAAAAATCCATTTAGTCCTAATTGGTAGAAAGTGAAAGAGAAAAGTAAGGTTAACGCCTTAGACAACTTACGGGAGGAAGAAGTCAATGCAATTTATCTTCCCAAGTCAGAAAGGGAATAATTTAAAACAAACTAGTTGATAATCCGTGCAATGCACGGGCTAGTTCAAATAATAAATATATTGAATAATTTATCTAATATGCAATGAATATCTGACGAAATTTTAAAACAAAGAGACGTCCTTTGATTGGCCCATAATTTGATCTATAGCATAAAAAATTGTCTTTCCCCTCTCCATTTTTAATTCAGATTGTTAATTAAAAAAAATTACATCCTAAATTTCGATGCATACATAAACCTCAAAAATCCTACATAAATAAAAGCTAAAAGACATTCAAACAATGAAACTAATTATTGATCAAATAAACATTGCTTACAAAAATAAATACTAACCCAATAGAGCAGAACACAATGTGTGATTTTTTTTTTTGAAATAATAATGTAAATATGCAATTAGTACAACAGATATAGGAGTAATTGGTATTGTAGAAGCGAGCCACTACTTATTAAAAGAATTTCATCAATTTGATCACAAGACGTTTCGACTTTTCTTGTAATTGCGAACTGGCCCATAATTTACAATAAATACATTTTAAGTAACAAAAAAACATCACGTTTTTAGTAACAAAAAACAACCCATACAACAGTAGGAAGCTCATTGCGTCTTCATTAACTGATCTACTGCATTATCCGTTGCATTACTCATTGCATTCATCATTGCTGCAAGCTCGCCAATGACTGCAATGCCCTCAAATCTGATTATTCAAATAGAGAGGCATCAATACATCAAGAATCTTAACTGAATCTTCCTCAAATTGCATTTTAGGCAACCGGTAACTCTCGTCGTATCCCTCTCTACAGTCAATTTCTCTTAGTTATCAACCTAAAGAACTCATCTTCACTTGCATCAACCCAATTCCAATTCACATCATAAACCTCTCCCTTTGCAGACAATGGAAGCAATGTATGAATCACCATATCAGATTTAATCAAGGGCAAAAATTTACTATACAAAAGCTCAACTTTATCATTTTTCCCCCAAAGGCTGCATCAACAACTTCGTAAATCTATCAGGCAGCATTGCATCTAACATCTCATGGCAACCATGCATAATGTCTCTTTGAAATCTGAAATAAAAGGATATTGAAAAAGCTTCTCCATCTTTTTCCAAAAAGTCATCGATTTTTTATGTTATAGGAACTTCCAACTATGTCATGAAAAGAATCCAATGACTGCTAAATATACACACACATACAAGGCTAGTTTGAATTGGGGAATGACATTTGTTCTCCCTAAAATCACATTCTAACAATTTTTCCATCTTCGATTCGAAGTATATAAATTTCTCTCTTGGTGATGATAGTGAGTGGCAGTTAGTTGAAATTAAGACCAAGCCTTTGGTAAATTGGACCAAGAATGAATTGAAAAATACCAAACTGAAAAGGTTATTTCTGGCATATATGCATAAAGGTTTCCTACTTTCCTCAAAATGAGACAATCTTTCAAGGGTTCAAGTATATGTTAGTTAGTCTAATTGAAGGTTATGACCTCTTTTTGTCATTCCACCAAACATGTAATGTGCAAATATTATCAAACCTTAAGATTTTACCATCTAACTGGACAGTCCACTCCATCTGATCTATCATCTACAAAAAATTTAAATAAAAAACAAATACTAAAATTTTATATCTAAAACAACATATTCGCCTTTGTTACATAATGACGGTCTCCATTCAAAAGCAAAAGCTTGATCGAATTGTGAATGTATCATCACATACACACACTCAATCATGTTTCATATCAATCAATTATTGCATCAAAAACATGAAAACAAAAGAAATAGAAAAATCAAGTGCTCAACATTTGATCACCATTTCCATCAAATTCTCCAGACAGTAAAATTTAGCTCATAGTATTAAAATTCTACCAAGAAAACAGTACCAACAGCTAATACCCAGTAGAAAATCCGTAAAATTTTAAAAATTGAACTTTCTTAAGAGAGATAAATTCAAAAAACTGCAAGAGAAATTAAATTTTAAGAAATACACACTTGGAATAATCCGGCAATCTCAACTGATGAGATCAAACCGATATCAGATTTATTGAGGAGGAGATGAAGAGATTGCTGTTTGGAAGACTGAAAGCCAAATCGAGGGAACGGATAGGAAAAGCCAGAAGAAGAGAAGGAATCGATTTAATTTTTAATCGAGATAACACACCTGGTTTTCAAATTGACCGAGTTAATTTTGAAATTGACTGAGTTGACTCGCCTAGTTTTCAAATTGAATAGATCGCCTTTGATGCCTTTATATATAAGATATTGATTAATGTTAGGTGACTACACATGAGATGTTAAGCTAATTATATATATATATATATATATATATATATATATATATATGGTTTGTATCTCCAACGAATTGGTTCATTATCGAATCGAACGATTCAGACCGTCGTTATAAGATTTTCTATTCTACGATAACAGTTTGGATCGTCGCCATAGAACATAAAATCATCGTCATAGCATACATCGACATCTTTCTGTTCTATGGCGACATTCCGAATCATCGCCATAACGGTTCATTAATGAAATCATTTTTGAAATTTTATATATATATATATATATATATATATATATTGGGGTCATGGAGGTACAAGCAACGACACTTAGATTAGTTGAGTTCTGTACGTAGCTCCCTTCTCATTCTTTTCTTTTTCCTTTTTTGTCTCTTTTCTAATAATCGCCACACAATCTCTAATATATATATTCTCATACACCATGCACTGTCCATAATCAATTTATCACACTCACCTGCGTCATCACTACTATCCAAGATTAACAACACCCACCAACACACGAGAATTAAAGAAAATTTAGGAGGAAAAATAGCCACCGCGGCCAGCACCAAGAAAAATTGTCTACGGCGCCGCCACCTACCACTCATCACCAGTGATCAGATCATCAACAATTGTCACCACTAAATTTACCACCGCCGCCACTACTATATCCACAAACCACTACCATAATCAACCATCATATTATATATATATATATATATATATATATACCGCTAGCTAGATTCATTACCGTCATGACCAACAGGCTAGGTAGTAGGTACCGCCACCTCCACTCACCGACCGACCATCATCTCACCCACCCATCACCAACAAATCCACTCAAAAGAATAGATATAATATAGGGAAGAGAAGGAGAAAACAAAAGGAGGAGGAAGAAGATTAGGAGGCGTGTGCTTTCGGAAGAAGGGTACCACACGTAATTAATTAGGTGCCGGCAACCGTACCGCCCGCACCTCCCTTTAAGCATATTTTTAATATTTCTATCATTACCATTTCCATTACCATTGTTTATATGACGAGATATCATTGTCTATACGTTACAATTAGTGAATAAATTAAAACTCATTTCCCACGTTAGTTTCCTATATCTAGCACTAATCATGCCTATGTTCCCATCAAAATTGAATATATAGATTGAGACAAAATATATACAAGTATTTGCTAGCTCGTAATTCTCTATTTGCCTTGGTTGCATGGAAGGTAGAAAATTTATAATTTTAGAAAATTCTCTTTATATTAATTAATAGTAATAAATATGGTCAGTCTTACATTCACGTGTACCTTACTCTTATGTGAATTAAAATGGGGAAATGCAAATGCGAAAATAATCTCCTATTATATTTACTAGTTATAACTAGTAATTGTCTGTGCTTGAAGATACGGTCTAACGAAAGCCTCTTTTTTTTTTTTTTTTTCCGTTTCAACAATCCCATTTTCATTTCCTCTCCCTCCTCCTTCCTCTCGCATCACACTTTCTCGCCCAAATTAATTAGTATGAATCTGGACCGTCCTTGTGCTTTCCCGCTCAAATCAATTAGAATGAATCTGAATCGTTCTTATGTTTTTCTCCTCAAATTCAAAATGAGTTCTATCTTATTAATATAAATTTGCAACTCCTATTTCGTTTTCTTTTTGTCTTTTGTTAGTCAAAAAGCATAAATCATATTTTTGATTTGAAGAAGATTGCAAGTTAGTGAAAAATCTCTGATATTTTACGAGTAGTTTTCTTTAAATAAGTAAACCTTCCTTTGATTGAGCTAAAACAAATTAGAAATAGACTAGCTTAGCTCTAATTAAAATTAAATAAATGTATAGCCAAAATTAAAATATATATATATATAGTAAGATTTAGAATTTGGGAGAAGGGTCAAAAAAGCCCCTAACTTTTACCCGATGTCAACCGAGCACCCTATATTTTTCTTTGTCCAAAAGTATACTTAACGCCCGTGCCCCTACCCCTGCCTCTGTCGTTAACAGATCTGCCAAATAGACTAACGAGGTTACAATCTTGATGACGTGACTGCCACATGAAATATTTGCTGAAATTAATGATGGTCAAAACATACTAAAATACTAATTATATATTTACATCAAATATTAAAAATACTAATTAAAAAAATACAAAAAAAAACTAAAAAACTAAAAAAAATCAACTAATTAAAAAAATATGTTAGTATTATATTTAACGTTACTAAAATATGAATTTACTAAAATTTAACGTTAATTTTTTTTCAGTTACTAATTTTATTATTATTATTAAAATATGAATATATTTAGTATTATATTTTATTAAAATACTGAATTTACTAAAACTTAACATTAAATTTTTTTCAATTACTAACTTTTTTTAGTAAAATACTTAATATATTTAGTATTATATTTTACTAAAATGAATTTACTAAAATTTTACGTTAAATGTTTTTCAATGACTAATTTATTTATTTTTTACTAAAATACGAATATATTTAGTATTATATTTTATTAAAATACGAATTTACTAAAACTTAACGTTAATTAATTTTTTTCAATTACTACTTTTTTTTTTAAAAATTGAATATATTTAGTATTATAATTTACTAAAATACGAATTTATTAAAATTTAACGTTAAATTTTAGTAAATAACGTTAATAATTTACTAAAATACTAATTAGTTAATATGTCAATTTACTAAAATATGATTTCGTTAATATTTACTAAAATATGTTAATATGTCAATTCATACGCATTATATTTACTAATTTTTTAGTAAAATACAAATATATTTAGTATTATATTTTACTAAAATAAGAATTGATTAAAATTTAAATAATTTTTTAAATGCCATATTAATAAAAAAAAAAAATTAATTGCCGCTACTTCTCAAATTAACGTTAATTTTTTTAGATTACTAATTTTTTTTTTAGCAAAATTTGATATGTTATACAACTATAATAAAATTTTAGTAATTTAGTATTTGAATTTTAGTATTTTGATTAAATGATGTAAATATGTTATGATGTAAATATGATAATATGTTATGTTATGATGTAAATGATGTAAATATGTAATGATTTTAGTATTTTAATGATATAATTTGATTTTTGTTGTTTTGATTAATTATCAAAATAATTTGAATTTTAGTATTTTAGTTTTTTTTGAATTTTAGTATTTTTGAATTTGATTTTTTAGTATTTTAGTATTTTTCTTAATTAGTATTTTAGTATTTTTTTAATTAGTATTTTTAGTATTTTATGTAAATATGTAATTAGTATTTTAGTATGTTTTGACCATCATTAATTTCAAAGAATGTTCTACATGTAAAAGAGAGGCGTAACTAGGGGGCATCGACCCTGTAGAGAGGCGGTCTCAGCGAACTTGGGTGGGTGGGGGGGGGGAGGGGGGGGGGGGGCACTGAATGCCGTGAGTAGTCTGCTCAGGTCTTTGGCCTTCCGACTTTTCTTCTTCGACTCTGCAATCAAAATGCAACACGATTGGTTTTTTTTTTTTTTTAGTAACATGAAACGACGTCGTTTCTTTAAAAAAATAAAAAAAAATTTAAGGCTTCACTTTTCAGATTCTTTTACTCTCTTCATAAACTTCACTAACGCTTCGTCTCTTTCCTCTTCCGCCTCCACTGCTCCTGCCTTTATCGCCGTTGACTGCTCCACTGCTTTGGACTTTGGTAATTTGACTAATTTCAATATTCTAATTTAACCTAAATGTCTTTCAAATTATATTATTTCATGTTAAGAATCAAGATGATCTCTTTAATTTTTTCGATTATTGTAGTTAATTTTAATTTATTAATTTTTCTGATTGTTGACTTGTTGTAATTATATTATTTAATTTTTTTTCTTTAATTTAGGTTTGTTTAAATTTTTCTTTTCTTTTACCTTTGTTTGGCCTTTGAGAATCCGAAGAGAAATAATTTTGATGAGTTTTAATAATTTAATGTTTACATCTTTAATCTTTTAATAATTTAGTTTTCAAAATTGTTACGGTTGGAGTAATCTTAAATTATTGTTTAATTTCTATTTGCTGAATATATTAATTATGTTTATTTATCAGAGTAAAGTAACAATTCTATAATTTAACGTACTAGCTAGCTTTTAATTTCCTTTCATTTTCGTTCATTTTTTATTAAAAAAAAAAAATTCGAGAAACAAAATTTAGAGATTACAATACTAGTGCTTTCTTATTTTAGGCTAAGGCCTAAAGGAATGCTTCTGCTATTGAATTTTTCAACAATCAAACACCCACCTGCAGACGTGCTCTAGCTCTTCCAATGAAGTTTACCAATTTAGTTTGAACAAAATAATTAAAAGTTCATTTTAGTCTTATATTTTAGAACAAATAGAATATCATATATTTTTAACAATTAACAAGTTCCGTAAGTAATAGTAAAGAAAAACTAAGATCATAAAATTTAAGAAATTAATATTTCTCATATAAATGATACTAGCTAGTGATTAATTTAAGGTTAATTGATGAAATTATGATGAAATGTTTGAATAATTGAATTGATGAATGATGAAATTATTATGAACTATTTAAATTGATGAAATTATTGATTAGCAATTGATGTTTTTATTTATACTAGATTATGGATAAATACTTGATTAAGCGACAAAGAACTGTCAATTACCAAGTTCCGAAGCAAGTGGTGGTATTAATAATTTTGGTCCGCTTGATTTAAAAATTTTGACCCCCTACAAACACGTTCTGGTTCCACCACTGGTGGCAGTCAAGTCATCAAGATTGTAACCCCGTTAGTCTATTTGGCAGATTTGTTAATGGCAGGGGCACGAGCGACCCGAAAATTATAATGTTAAAGGTATTTTTGGATAAAAAAAATATAGAATATTCGGTAGACATCGAATAAAAGACAGAGATATTTTTGACCCTTCTCCCTTTAGAATTTTCATTAATTTTCAATTCTTAATTTAGGTGCATGATCAACCACAAAGTACTGTCAGTCAAGTCTTCTCTTTACGCCAAATTCAAAAGATGTCTAAAAGTGTCAGTTGGGCAAAGCAATGGAATGTGGTTTGATAATATGGTTTTTTTTTTTAACTTTATTTTAAAGGTCAAATTTGTGAATTAATATACTTCTCTCGAATGTACTTGTGTTCAAAGTACAGTTTTCTGCTACCCAAAATTTGATTCATTATAAATATTTTTGGAGTGTTTTCAAACACTAAATAAATTAAGCTCTCCCCAACAGGTTCTAAATATACAATAAACACACAAATTAAGGTTGCAAATTAGAGAAATTATTATAAAATTTGTTTTAAATTATATTTTTTATTTAAACCCGCACAAATATTATAATTATCTAGAGAATGAAGAATTTGTATAACAAAATATGCTCCTCAAGGTAAATTGTATATATATATATATATATATATATATATATATATATATATATATATATATATATACAGTGTGTGTGTGTGACCCCAAAATAGGTCCATTCCATCCAACCCATTCTCGAAATCGCCAAATACATAGTACAAAAACAAATACAACTTCAAGAATACAATCGCTGCATACAAAATACGACACACATATAATGTGAGTTTGAATACAACTATTGTCTAATAGATAATATAAAAACTCAAAAGGGGTCCTCATTACAATTATTGATACGCTATTTCACAGAATAGTGAGAACTACTAATGCAACCATCTGGACCGTTAATCCATTCCCCGACTAGTCCCAGCTATATTCTCATTTCCTGAAGAGAACAGTGAAAGAAATGGTGAGCTCAACTAGCCCAGTAAAAAATATTATGACTAAGATAATATACAACAAATTATCATTTGTCTTCAACTGAAAAAAATCTGATAAAATATAATAGACAACAAGTTTTAGATCAACAACTGCAGCGGAATAAGCAATCCATTAGAAGAGTCAAGTAGAGAAAGAATTCTACTATCTTCTATGAATTTAAAAGTCCATCATCAATATTTTATACATGTAACATCAATCAATACACATCTTTAATCAAATATTCATCTTTGCACTGCGGGCCAAAGATATTCATTTGTATCACCAGTTGGTCATGTACATCTCAACACCTGTTCATCTTTGCACTACGGGCCAAAGATATTCATTAGGTAATCATTCGTCTTTGCACTACAGGCCAAAGATATTCATCAGTTAATCATTCATCTTTGAACTACAGGCCAAATATATTCAGTAATATCATCATTTAGGACTGAGGATGATGAAAAATAATTTAAAGGAACGAATCTAGTGAAACAAAATAACAAATATTAGAGATTCGTATTACGGTTTATCCAAGATCAATAATACTTCATAATAACCAATTTTGAAGCAAAATTCAAGAATAAAGATCAAAACATGGATACAATCAAAGATAGTAACCATAATAGACATCTTGGACAAAAAGTATAAAATTTTATTTTTCGGTGAATAGTGCCGTATACGTGAATAATAACCCCGACACAAAAAGTTTCAAATTTGATAAAAAGTTCATACCAACATTTCGGTATAATGATATTGAAGAAAATATCATTTTAAGAAAAATATAACACCCCTTACCTTGCAAAGACAGTACTTCTGACTTGAGTACTGGATATAGTGCTGAAGGAACTTGCACCGCGAATTAGAAACTCACAAAGTATCTAAATACTCACAAAATACACTCGATAATATAGAGAGAGAAGAGAAACTTTGTTTACGGTGTGATTTTCAATTCTAACTTAGCCTTCTATTTATAGGAAAATGTTAAGACGTCAAGCAGACTTAACTCAAGCAACTTTGATGGCTTTTACTCGCTACTATTCCCACCCACCACATTTGAAAATTCAATTGAACACATTTCTCACCAACCAAAAGTGGGGCCCACCAATTCTAAAATTTTTCACCAAAATCATTTATAACCTAATTTTCGAATCAGTCACCTCTTAAAATTCATAACAAATTATACGATCATTTTTAACGGTTCAAAATTTGTGAACATATATTCAACTTATATATGTATAACATATCCAAAAATTACAACGATCCAACGGTCGGATTAAATATTATAACTCACACAATAAAGTTGTAATAACACCGATTTGATCTTTTAATACCTCCAATTCGACAAAATACTGATAAAACACCTCAACATTAACTCCTTCATTTATAACCACATAAATAAACCCATCATTTATATCCACATCAAATAAATATTTTCTTATCATATAAATCAATAATTAATTATTCACAAATAATATTATAGAATCACAATTATGACAACCAGGCCATTCCCAAGAAAGAGGGGGCTTTTCGATAAGGATTTTTCCTTATTGGCGCGCAATTTGGTGACCAAACCTCTCCTTGACAGAACTTTCTAGACATTGCCAATAATGCTATCTAATAATATTATTCCAAATAATATGAATTATTGATCCGATAATGGAAAATCTCATGCGATGACAATTATTGAACAACAATAATATAAAGTATCAACGTAGCAATTATTGAATCATTAAAATAAAATATTGAACAGTAATTACTGTAACAATTATTGAGTAGTGCCTTCTTACGTATGGATCAATAATTCAAAAATACTGTGAAATACCGTGTATGCTTCTTGTGCAACCACGCCATTCATCGTATTTTAACCAAAGGGTATTCCAACGATCTTAATTCAGTAATAACTACGCCAAGTTATTTATAACAACCCAAACTTTGTCATTTTTTTCATCCGCGGTTATTATCCGTTATGGGGCCCACAAATGGTCATTGTACCGACGCGTTTAATATTCTCTACGTAAAAGAATATTCCACGACCAAACGAATATTCTCCGACATAATGAATATTTTATAACCATTTGCTTATTTTACAAAATTTGCACATTTCACCCATAACCAAAGTATTATATCAAATTAACACCTTATTATTCACAATAATAAATAGAAGAAATTCGATTTTTATTTATAATAAGTTGGGGTCTTACAACCTCCCCTCCTTATGAAATTTTGTCCTCGAAATTGACGTACGTACCTGGTGTTTCGAAAAGGTGAGGGTACCTCGCTTTCATTTCTGATTCCAACTCCCAAGTCATTTCTTCAATAGCATGGTTCTTCCACAAAACTTTAACTTGTGGTATAACCTTTGTTCGTAAGACATGCTTTTTTCTATCCAATATCTTGACAGGTACCTCCTTGTACGTTAAATCTTCGGCTATCTCGTCTGGTTCTAACGCAATAATGTGGTTTGGGTCGTCCACATATTTACGTAACATCGATACGTGAAAAACATTATGAACACGCGGAATACTTAGCGTTAAGGCGAGTCTATAGGCCACAGTTCCTACTTGATCGATGATTTCAAATAAATCGAAGGCTTGAGCTTTCTCCTTTTCATCGACTCTTACATCTAGAATAACGCATTCTTACACCTTCTTCTTTATATTCATCAGCTCTAGTGTGTAGCTTGAGCGATTTTAACTTTATCGATTAAAGTCGATTGTACTCGTATATTCGTTATCTTCACGTGGGTCCCTGGAGTCTTTAACTCTATCTTCATCATTTGTAAGTTATACGAAATGGGTTTTTGTGTTAACAACGTCGCACTCGTAAACGCATATGATCTTCTATTCAACGCGTCAGCTACCACGTTCGCTTTCCCACGATGGTATTGAATGGTATGATCGTAATCTTCAACAGCTCGAGCCAACGTCTTTGGCGCATTATGTGATCGTTTTGGTTGAAGAAATATTTAAGGGTTTTAGAAATGGATTTTGTACTGGGGTCAATACAAAATTCGATTTCACACTCTAGGGGTAGGCTAAGAAGTCCTTCGAGAATACGTCAGGAGATTTAATAACAATAAAAATATCATTTAAAAATTGTGACTCTCATCCAAGACATGGATAACACATATAGTGAAGGTTTCTCTAACGAAGTTTTCAACGATAAGTCAAAATCTAACTTCTTCTTCGAGTCGATTTAAACGTTGGTATAAGCAAGAGATAAAAGAATGGGTAGAACCCCAGATCTAATAAGGTATAGACTTCGCAAAAATTTATAATTAACTAACCCGTGCTAACTTCGTTCGAGTCACTCGCTTTTTGAGAAGTCACGAAAAACGCTCTTCCTGAAACCACCGACTTCGTTTTGTCCGTATTCTCTTTTGGTGCCACCGTCCCAACTGGACTTGATTTCGCTACAGGACAAAATCGAGCTATGTGACCGTCTTTTCCACAACTAAAACATTTCTTGGAAATCTGTGAACAGTTTGGACTTATATGTCTTTCCTCTCCGCATCTGTAGCATCTAACTGGCGGTCGTTCTCCTCCCCTAGAATTTGTTACTGGTGTTGGTGTTGTTACTGACGTCTTCCCGTCATCGTTAAATCTTCTCTTCTTGAAATTTCCACTTGAATCATTTCTTCTATTATCTTGGCCATGATTACCACCGAAGTGGTTACCATTTCTGGCATAATAATTTCTTCCACGATGGTTATCATTGTTTCAATTACCGTTGTCACCGGTACGATTATTATCGTGTTGTTGCTCGTTATCCTTCGGTTGGGCTGGCTCATTATCGCGCTCCACTAACTGAGCCCTATTCACAACATCTGAATATAAACAAAGTTTGTGAGAAATGAGGTATTGACGTATTTTGGGTTTCAAACCTCGCAGAAACATTCGTGTCATTCGTTCATCATTATCAACCAAATGGGATGCAAATCGGGATAACTCCGCAAACTTAGCTTCGTACTGCGACACGTTCATATTGTTGTGCTCCAGCTTGATGAACTCAACCTCCTTCATGTGACGAATACTTTCGGGAAAGTACTTGTCGTTGAACAATTCTTGGAACTTCTCCCAAGACATCTTCAGTGCGGCAGATTGAGTACGCTTTACAGATTCCCACCAAAGATGTCGCCTCTCCTCGCAACATGAAGGTGGCAAAGGGAACCTTTTGCTCCTCGGAACATCCCAAGACATCAAATATCTTGGTGATCTGCTTTATCCACGTCTCTGCCGTAAGTGGTTCTTGCTTTGCCAAAAACTCCGGTGGTCCCAGCTCCTTGAACTGCTTAGCGGAGACCGACCGTGGGTTGCCATTGTTTCCACCTGCATTTTGAATAGGAACCGCCTTCGCCTGATGTTGCATGAATTACATAAAGCCTCTGAACATCCCATCGTTCACCATTTCATCGGTGTTATTGTTTACCTGAGGATTATTGTCTTCCTGCTGTACCTTATCCTGTGTATTGATTAAAGGTGTCTCCACTGTCTCATTCACTCCATCGTTAATATTTCCTGATGCCATTCTTAAATACTTCCATAAAACAAGGGTTAATTAACAAATCACATATTATCCCTATACTCTGACTGACCAATTAAATACCAAATAAACTTAGGTAGGTCATACTAGTGAAGGAATTCCCCGTCTCTCCCCTCCTAGTTCTTGTCTCATATCTCAGCCAGGGATCATATCCCTAAGCTTTGATACCAACTGTGACGACCCCAAAATAGGTCCATTCCATCCAACCCATTCTGAGTCGCCAAATACATGGTACAAAAACAAATACAACTTGAAGATACAATCGTCGTGTACAAAATACGACAACACATATACTGTGAGTTTGAATACAACTATTGTCTAATAGACAGTATAAAAACTCAAAAGGGGTCCTCATTACAATTATTGATACGCTATTTCACAGAATAGTGAGGACTACTAATGCAACCATCTGGACCGTCAATCCATTCCCCGACTAGTCCCAGCTATATTCTCATTTCCTGAAGAGAACAGTGAAAGAAAGGGTGAGCTCAACTAGTCCAGTAAGAAATATTATGACTAAGATAAAATACAACAAATTATCATTAGTCTTCAACGGAAAAAAATCGATAAAATATAATAGACAACAAGTTTTAGATCAACAATCGCAATGGAATAAGCAATCCATTAGAAGAGTCAGTAGAAAAGAATTCTACTATCTTCTATGAATTTAAAAGTCCATCATTAATATTTTATCCTTGTAACATCAATCAATACACATCTTTAATCAAATATTCATCTTTGCACGGTGGGCCAAAGATATTCATTTATATCACCAACATGGTCATGTTCATCTCAACACTGCTCATCTTTGCACTACTGGCCAAAGATATTCATTAGGTAATCATTCATCTTTGCACTACGGGCCAAAGATATTCATCGATTAATCATTCATCTTTTTGCTTACTGAGCCAAAGATTTTCAATAATGTCATCATTTAGGACCGAGGATGATGAAAAATATTTTAAAGGAACGAATCCAAAGGAAACAAAATAACAAATATTAGAGATTAAGTATTACGGTTTATCCAAGATCAATAATACTTCATAATAACCAATTTTGAAGCAAAATTCAAGAATAAAAAGATCAAAACATGGATACAATCAAAGATAGTAACCATAATAGACATCTTGGACAAAAAGAAGAAAATTTCATTTTTCGGTGAATAGTGCTGTATACGTGAATTGTAACCCCGACATAAAAAGTTCTAAATTTGATAAAAAGTTCATACCAACATTTCGGTATAATGATATTGAAGAAAATATTATTTTAAGAAGAATAAAACACCCCTTACCTTACAAAAGACAAAGATCTTTCCGACCGAGTAATTTGGATATAATCTTGAAGGAACTTGCACCGCTAATTAGAAACTCACAAAGTATCTAAATACTCACAAAATACACTCGATAATATAGAGAGAAAGAGAAAACTTGTTTCTGGGTGTGATTTTCAATTCTAACTTAGCCTCTATTTATAGGAAAATGTTAAGACGCCAAGAAGCATTTTAACTCGCAACTCACGGGCTTTACTCGCTACTATTCCCACCCACCACATTTGAAAATTCAATTGAGCACATTTCTCACCAACCAAAAGTGGGGCCCACCAATTCTAGAATTTTCCACCAAAATCATTTATAACCTAATTTCCGAATCAGTCACCTCTTAAAATTCATAACAAATTATACGCTCATTTTTAACGGTTCAAAATTTGTGGACATATACTCAACTTATATATGTATAACATATCCAAAAATTACAACGATCCAACGGTCGGTTTAAATATTATAACTCACACAATAAAGCTGTAATAACACCGATTTGATCTTTTAATACCTCCAATTCGACAAAATACTGATAAAACACCTCAACATTAACTCCTTCATTTATAACCACATAAATAAACCCATCATTTATATCCACATCAAATAAATATTTTCTTATCATATAAATCAATAATTAATTATTCACAAATAATATTACAGAATCACAATTATGACATAACTAGGCCATTCCTGTGAAAGAGGGGCTTTCAGATAAGGATTTCTCCTTCTTGCGCCGCAATTAGGTGACCAAACCTCTCATTGATGAAACTTTCTAGACATTGCCAATAATGCTATCTAATAATATTATTCCAAATAATATGAATTATTGATCCGATAATGGAAAATACTGTGCAGTGACAATTATTGAACAACAATAATATAAAGTATCAACGTAGCAATTATTGAATCAATAAAATAAAATATTGAACAGTAATTACTGTAATAATTATTGAGTAGTGCCTTCTTACGTAAGGATTAATAATTCAAAATCATTATGCAATACAGGTAATATCTCTTTCTGCGACCACGCGTATTATCAGATTTTAACCATCGGTATTCCAACAGGTCTTAAATTTGTAACAACTACGCCAATTATTTATAACAACCCAAACTTTGTCGTTTTCTTCATCCGCAGCTTATCCGTTATGGGGCCAATAAATGATCGTGTCAAATCGCATTTAATATTCCTCGACGGAAAGAATATTTCACGACCAAAGCGAATATTCCCAAATTACATAAATATTTTATAACAACTTGCTTATTTTGTAAAATTTGCACATTTCACCCATAACCAAAGTGTTATATCAAATTAACACCTTATTATTCACAATAATAAATAGAGGAAATTCGATTTTTATTTATAATAAGTTGGGGTCTTGCAATATATATATATATATATATATATATATATATATATATATACAGAACCGATCAGGTGAGGGCTCCCTTACTTTGTTAAAATGCGGACTTTTTTTTTTTGTTTTTTTAAAACAACGAAAAAAATATTTAATATTTTATGGAACTGAAATTTTCCCATAATACAATGTTTTGGGAGTGATTTGGATACCTATACCAAAAAATCGTGGTACAGTCTGCACAAACCTGTTTTGTTATACGTATCCAAAACACTGTATTATGAAAAAAATTTAGTTCCATAAAATATTAAACTTTTTTTTTTAGTTATTTTTTTTAAAAAAAGCAAAAAAAACCAAGAAAAATAATTCTGCATTTTAACAAATTAATGGAGCTCTTACAGGAACCGGACCCTATATATGTGAGACCCCAGATTTTATGAATAAATATTTAATTTTCTCGAATTATATTTTTGAATATTATGGTGTTTATTTAATATAATGTTATAGTTGTGGGTAGTATTTATAAATTTTGCAATGTTAGCAAGTTGTTATATAATATTCGTTTGGTCGGGGAATATTCTTTTTGTCGGGAAATATCCGTATGATGGTACAATCATTGGTGGACCTCATTAATGGAATTATTGTTTGATTGAGAAAAACGACAAAAAATACTTTATAAAAATAATAACATGGAAGTTTTACCGTTAATCTTGTTGAAACACCCGTGTTAAAATAAAGAATAATGTCTGGCGTGGTTGCATAGAAGCACACTGCTGTATTGATTATTGATGCTTAAGTGATAAGTCACTCGATTTTGTTGGTATTATTAATGTAATAATACGTAAAATCTTTTATATAAAAATGCAAATACTTTTATAAAGTTATTCTATAAATAGAATATATTATATTCTATTACGCATAGTGTTGCATAATGTAAGAATAGTGTTTTTGCATAGTAAAATCTTTTTTATATAAAAATGTAATACTTTTATAAAGTTATACTCGCTTTATTAGACAATAATTAGAATATATTATATTTTATTATGCATAGTGTTTTGTATAAGGCTCTGCGATAGTATTTGCATAGTAAAATCTTTTATAAAGTTATTCATTTTATTAGATTATAAATAGAATATATTTTATTTTATTTAAAAGATTTTGCTTTAAATATGGACCGTCGATTAAAGTAAATCAATCTCGATCGTTCATGAGAGTTAGTTACTTATGCATTCCATTTTTCTATAAATAAAGCTCATTCATTCATTATTTTCTTACGAATTCAATTGAAACTCTGTAGAGAAAAAGAGAAAGTATTCTCGCTATTTCACTAATTATATATCCAAAGACTCTTCTTCTTAATGTAGGGGATATTATTTGTTGTACTCGTAGGGAATATTATTTGTTGTACTCATAAGAGGTATTCTTTATTTCTTTTGTATTCATAAAAGAACTTGATTATTATTCCATTATTTATTATTCATTGAATAACTCAGATACTGCTGAGCTACCCTATACATGGTGACATTCTTCTAATATTCCGTTCTTTATTATTACGTTTAATATCCTCACATGCATAACGTTTACGTCGGACCAAGTTCCATTATTTATTATTACGTTTAATATCACATGCATTCGCTTCTTACGCGGACCGGTTCTATTATTTATTATTACGCCGGAATATCCTCACATAAAATGCGTTTACGTGGACCGGTTCCATCCTTTATTATTACATTGGAATAATCACTGCATCTTGATCTATCGCGTGCGTGGTGATTTCTTTTGTTATTCCATTCTTTATTTTACTCACTTGGTTAAAACTTTGACTTCTATACTCCATGAAATTAGTGGAATAGCCTTGATATTTCAAGGCTTCATCCAATATCTTTTCATGGAAATATTCTTCTTAGCATTCTTGAATTTTACTCTACAAAGCGAAGATCATGTTGACAATTTGAACGTTATCAATTTCTCGGATAAATTAATTCTTGAACTTGTTTTATTGAATTCTTATATCATTGTCATCATCCTCATGTTTATATTATGTTGAAAGTCATCTACGTGGCACAAAGTGCATAGATGGACTTGGTATGATTATGACCGAGGATTATTCGGTTTAATCATAATCGTAATGTTACAAATGATGTGGAAAAAGTCCTCATTGGCCCGTAGTGGTGCATTGATGGATAGTTTTGGTATGATTATGGCTATGGATTCTCTTTGGTAGTAGTCTGAAAGATGAATTATTTTATGGCATGATCGGGGACCGTTGATGAAAACATGATTATCTTAAGCCGTAGTGCATGGATAATTCGTGGTCGTGATACTAAAGAATATCCTTGGCCGTAGTGTAGGGGTGATTCGATGATGTGGATTATTTATTAAGCTGAGTTCCAGCAATAAAAGTGATCTCAACCCTCGATTTTATTGGCCCATTTGAAATCCTTGATCGAGTAGGAACTGTGGCTTATAGACTCGTTTTACCGCCAAGTATGTCGCGTCTTCATAACTTTTTTAACGTATCGATGTTACGTAAATATGTGGACGACCCGAACCACATTATTAATTTAGAACTGGATGAGATAGCAGAAGATTTAACATATGAGGAGATACGTGTTAAAATCTTGGATAAGAAGGATCGTATTCAACACTCAAAGGTTATACCTCAAGAATTATAATCTGAAATGAAGTCAAGGTATCCTCACCTTTTCGGCATACCAGGTACGTACGTAAATTTCGAGGGCGAAATTTCATAAGGAGGGGAGATTGTGAGACCCCAGATTTTATGAATAAAGATTTAATTTTCTCGAAATAATTTTTTTTTATATTATGGTGTTGATTTGATATAATGTTATAGTTGTGGGTAATATTTACAAATTTTGTAAAGTAAGCAAGTGGTTGTATAATATTCGATTGGTTCTGGGAATATTCTTTTTGACGGGAATATCCGTATAACTGCAATACAATCATTGGCGAGACCCATAATGTAATTATTGTTTGATGAGAAACGACAAAAATATTTTATGAAAATAACGGCGGAAGTTTTACAGTTAATCGTTGAAACACGGTGTTAAAAGAAATACGATGTCTGGCGTAGTTAGCACAAAGAAATACACTCAGTATTGATTATTGATGCTTACGTGAGAAGTCACTCGCTTATACTCAATTATTGCTACGATAATTGTTGCATCATATCTCTCATATTATTGATTCAATTATTGTTATAGTATCATCTACATAATATGATATATTGTTCAATCGGGTATTCGGGACACTTTTCGTGTCGGAGTTACTATTCATGAGTTACTATTCACGAGTTACTATTCATGAGTTACTATTCACGAGTTACTATTCATGAATTACTATTCACGAGTTACTATTCACCCAGTTACTATTCACTATAGTATTGTGCATTCGGGTATTTGGGTACAATATTATTTCATGAAGAGATGTGCTAATTTTTCAGACCGTTGGTTGAAGATAAAATAGTAAGTCAATATGGACCGCTGGTGGAGTTATAATAGTAAATCAATATGGATCGTTGGTTTAAAGTTTTAATAAGAAATCAAGATGGATCATGACGCCCTAAAAATAGGTCCATTCCATCCAACCCATTCTGGAGTCGCCAAATACATGGTATGTAAATAACTACAATTTTATTATTATAACATATAAATCGTGAGTTTAAATACGATATTGTCATCTAGACAATATCCACACGCAAATAAATCCCCATCATAATTATTGATACATTATTTTACAAAATGGTGAGGACTACTAAACAACTCTCTCTAGAACTTTCATTCCATACCCACCTAATTTACTCGCTACATTCTCGCCTCCCGAGAAGAAAAATGGAACAACAAGGAAAAGGGTGAGCTCAACTAGCCCAAAGAAAGAATATTATGACTAAGATAATATACAACAAATTATCGCTTATCTTCAACAGGAAAAATCTAATAGAATACAATAGACAACAAATTTTAAATCAATATTCGCAATGAAATAATAATTCATTAGAAGAGTTAAGTAGAGAATGCAAACTACTATCTTCTATGTATGAATTTAAAAGTTCATCGCTCTATCTTTTATCCTTGTAACATCAATCAATATATATCCGGAATCAAATATTCATCTTTTGACCACTAAAGCCAAAGATATTCATCACTTAGTCATGTTCATCTAAACACTTGTTCATCTTTTCACTACGTGTAAAGACCCTCGAAATTTTTTAAATAAAAGGAATTTCCTTTATTTATTATTTTGAAATAGTAAGGTTGATTTGATTAATGTGGATAGTTAAGGGTTAAATACGCAAATATTTCAAAATAAGCAAGTGGTTATAAAATATTCATTTTTGTCGGGAATATTCGTTTGGTCGTGGAATATTAAATCGCTGTCGGGAATATTCGTATTGCTGACAGTAACCACCGTGTGTGGGCCCCATAACGAAAAACGATTGGATGAGGAAAACGACAAATATAAGTTGTTTAAAAATAACGGCGTAATTATTACCGAATTAAGATCATTGGAATACCCTATGGTTAAAATACAAGATACGCTGGCGTCGCATTAAGCGATGACACCAGTATTACCAGACAAGATTGTTGAATTATTGATTAAATGCGTGAAGGCACTACTCAATAATTGTTACAATAATTACCGCTCAATAGTTTATTTTATTGATTCAATAATTGCTGCGTTGGTATTTTATATTATTCTTTGCTTTGATAATTGTCATCGCACAGATATTTCCCATTATCGGATCAATAATTCATATTATTTGAATAATATTATTAGATAACATTATTGGCAATGTCTAGAAAGTTCTGCTCTAAGGAGAGGTTTGGTCACCTAATTGCGCGCCAGAAGAAGGAGAGATCCTTATTGGAAAGCCCTCTTTTCTGAGGAACGACTTTGGTTGTCTTAAATGTGATTCGTAATATTATTTGTGAATAATTAATTATCGATTCATATGATAAGGAAATATTTATTTTATATGAATATAAATGATGGATTTATTTATGTGGTTATTAATGAAGGAATTAATCTTTGAGATGTTTTATTTGTATTTTGTCTGGATTGAGGTATTAAAAATCAAATCAAGATTTTTACGATATATCAAGTGAGGTCTTGACTACAAGTTGGTGTCCGAGTTACAGATTGGTATCGAGCTTAGGGATATGATCTCCATGGAGATCGGGAATAGAACTAGGAGGGAGAGACGAGTAAATCCTTCGCTAAAGTGTCCTACCTAAGCTTATTTGTTAGTTAGTCACTTTATAGGGATATTATGTGATATATTGATTTCCTTAATTAACCCTTATTTTATGACAAGATTTTTGAGAATGTCGAATTGAGAATATTAACAATGGAGTAAATGAGACCGTGGAGATGCTCAGTTTTACCAACGAGGAGAACGCGTAACAAAGTCGGGCAACGTACCTCCCATGAACAACACCAATGAAGCGCGATGATGAACGAGGGATGTTTAGAAGCTTTTTGCAGCTCATGCAAAATCGACGAGAGGAGACTCGTGTTCAAAATACGGGAGGAAATGATAGCAATTCACGGGTTGTCACAAACCAAGCGCTTCAAAGAGTTGGGACCACCAGACTTAAGGGAAAGCCGATCCGATCATGGCGGAAACATGGGTCAAGCAAATTACCAAGATATTCGATGTCTTGGGATGCACGGAGAATGAAGGTTCCATTCGCCACCTTTAGGTTCCGAGGCGAGGTGATTCATCGGTGGAAATCATGAAGCGTACCCATCCAACACCACTCAAAGATGTCATGGGAGACATTTCGAAAATGGTTCAATGACAAGTACTTCCCGAAAGTGTTCGTCGTATGAAGGAAGTGGAGTTTATTAGACCGGAGCGAGAATAACATGGCGGTGTCCCAAAGACGAGGCGAAGTTCACGGAGTTATCGAGTTCAGACCTCATTTGGTGGAGAATGAGGAACGATGACGCGGATGTTTCGAGAGGTTTGAAACCCGACATACGTCAAGATCTCATTTCATAAATTTTCTCTATTCGAGATGTTGTCAACGAGGCTCAATTGTTAGAGCGAGATAACGAGTACGTTCAACCGAGGACCATAACCAGATCATATCAAGATAGCGATCATCGAATAACGATAACCAAATGAAGAAAGAAGAATACAGACAAAGGCGGTAACCACTCTGGTGGTAATCGTGGCCATGAAAATAGAAGAAGCGAGTCGGGAGGAGATTTTAAAAAGAGGAGATTTAACAACGACCATGTGAAGACGACAGTACCGGCAGCAATTGGTTCCAAGGGAGGAGAAAGACCACCGGTCGTATGTTACAAATGCGGGAAAGAGGGACATATCAGCCCAAACTGCCCACAACAGTTTAAGGTATGCTATAATTGTGGAAAAGAAGGACATATCGCTCGAGATTGTACGATGTCGAAACCCAGTCCAGCGGGAATGGTGACTCAAAAGGATGTCCCAGAAAAGTCAAAGTCAACGGTTCTTGGAAGAGCGTTTGTCGTGACCGGTCAAAATACGAGGAACCCGAAAGTTAAGACGGGTTAATTAATTATAAATTCTTGCGAAGTTTATACCTTACTAGATACCTGGGTTTCTACCCATTCTTTTATTTCTCTTTACTTGCGCTCAACGTTTGAACTTGACTACGGAGAAATTAGACTTTGACCTATTTATGGAGAATCTGTTAGAGAAACTTTCATTACATCCGTTGTTTAAAAATCTTGCTTGATTCAGGTTGGCACTATCACATTACCTCGTTAACCTTATTTCTATAGAGATATTTGCTTTTGAT
The DNA here is from genome assembly GCA_020205615.1 of Panax quinquefolius. Lineage (NCBI taxonomy): Eukaryota > Viridiplantae > Streptophyta > Magnoliopsida > Apiales > Araliaceae > Panax > Panax quinquefolius. The sequence goes on along the minus strand of CM035170.1, from coordinate 101,251,566 downwards.
GTGATTTCAAGGTTAACTACTCATCATGCCGAAATTGATTGCTTTTGTAAGGTTGTTAGTTTTCATATTCCTAAGCAACTCATTATTCAATTCAAGCAATCAAACCATTGTAGTAAAACATTTTCATGTCGAGCCATGAAGTCATTCGCTTATTACGGATGTCAAGTTTTCTTAGTCCATGTTATGGATTTGAATAAAGACACGCCGATTTGAATAATATTCTTGTTGTTATTGATTTTTCCGACGTATTTTCTCAAAGAATTTCTTGCTTACTCCCAAAGCCCCGATATTAAATTTTGTATCGAATTTGAACCCTAGACAAAACTCATTTCTAAAATCTCATATTGAATGGCTCCTATTGAACTTCGTGAGTTAAAATTCAACTATAAATTTGGTACTGAGCCTTTATCTTGTGACTTCCTTTGTGGAATGCACCGAGCCGACTCTCTCGTAAGGGACGCCATATTCGCGCGATAGTAAATTGATAGGTGTCATTGTAACGTGTTATCCAAGGTTGGGATATGAGTCACGATTGAGAACAACCTAAGCTCAGTAATCGAAATACGTAGCTTTCAGGCTTAGTTGGTTATTATCGAGATTTGTTGAAGGATATTCTCGAATCGCTATTCCATTAACGTAGACTTCATAGAGATACAAAATTCAAATGGAGCAAGGAATGTGGTAAGAGCTTGAAGAACTCAAGAGGAGACACATTTCAAAGACATGTTCTCGACCACGCCATCCTCGGAAAAGCGAACGTGGTAGTCGACGTGTTGAGTAGAAAATCGTTATCTGAGTACGAGTACGATATTGTCAAAGACTCATTTCAGATAACTTACAAATATTAGAGATGGAGATGAAAACTCTAGGTACCCACGCGTGATGATATACTGAGTATATTCGACTTTAATCGATAAAGTTAAAGTTGTTCAAGCTACACACACCGAGTGATGAATTTGAAGAAGGAGGTGCAAGAAGTTGTTATTTCAAAAGCGAGAATCGGTGAGGTGAGGAAAGCTCAAACCTTCGATTTATTAATCCATTTGAAATTCTTAATCGAATAGAACCGTGGCCTATAGACTCGCTTTTATCGCCAAGTATGACGCGTGTTTATAACGCTTTTCACGTATTGATGTTACGTAAATATGTGAACGACCGAAACCACGCCATTGAAGTTAGAACCGGACGAGATAGACGAAGACTTAACGTCACGAGGAGGTACCACAAGATCTTGTAGAGGAAAGAACATGTCCTATATAATGAGGTTATACCACAAGTTAAAGTTTTGTGGAGGAATCATGCTTATAGAGGAAATGACCAGGGAATTGAAACGGAAATGAAAGCGAGGTATCCTCACCTTTTCAAACACACCAGTGCGTACGTCCAATTTCGAGGACGAAATTTCATAAGGAGGGAGGTTGTAAGACCCCAAATTTTTTTTAAATAAAAGGAATTTCCTTTATTTATTATTTTGAAATAGTAAGGGTTGATTTGATTAATGTGGATAGTTAAGGGTTAAATACGCAAATATTTCAAAATAAGCAAGTGGTTATAAAATATTCATTTTTGTTTGGGGAATATTCGTTTGGTCGTGGAATATTCAGATCGTTTGGGAATATTAAATGCAACGACAAACCATGTGTGGGCCCCATAACGAAAAAACGATTGGATGAGGAAAACGACAAATATAAGTTGTTTAAAAATAACGGCGTAATTGTTACTGATTAAGATCGTTGGAATACCCTGGTTAAAATACGTGCTGGCATCGCATAAAGAATTAGCACCGGTATTGACAAGATTGTTGAATTATTGATTCGCATATAAGAAGGCACTACTCAATAATTGTTACGATAATTACTTTATTCAATAGTTTATTTTATTGATTCAATAATTGCATGCGTTGGTATTTTATATTATTCATTGCTTTCAATAATTGTCACTTTGCGAATTTCCCATTATCGGATCAATAATTCATATTATTTGAATAATATTATTAGATAACATTATTGGCAATGTCTAGAAAGTTCGCCTAAGGAGAGGTTTGGTCACCTAATCAATTGCGCCAAGAAGGAGAGATCCTTATTGAAAGCCCCTTTCCTGAGGAACGGCTGGTTCATTATAAATGTGATTCTCGTAATATTATTTGTGAATAATTAATTATTAATTCATATGATAAGGAAATATTTATTTTATATGAATATAAATGATGGATTTATTTATGTGGTTATTAATGAAGGAATTAATGTTTGAGATGTTTTATTTGTATTTTGTTTGATTGAGGTATTAAAATCAAATCAAGATTTTTACGATATATTATGTGAGTTATAATTTTTAATCCGACCGTTGGATCGTTGTAATTTTTGGATATGTTATACATATATAAGTTGAGTATATGTCCACAAATTTTGAACCGTTAAAAATGAGCGTATAATTTATTATGAATTTTAAGAGGTGACCGATTCTAAATTAGGTTATAAATGATTTTGATGGAAAATTCTAGAATTGGTGGGCCCCACTTGTGGTTGGTGAAGAATTGTGCTGAATTGAATTTTCAAATGTGGTGGGTGGGAATAGTAGCAGGTAAAGCCATCAAAGTTGCGAGTTAAGTCCGCTTTGACGTCTTAACATTTTCCTATAAATAGAGGGCTAAGTTAAATTGAAAATCACACCGTAAACAAGTTTTCTCTTTCTCTCTCTATATTATCGAGCGTATTCTTGTGAGTATTTTGAGTATACTTTGAGTATTGTTAGATTTTGCAAGTTCCCTTCAAAGACTATATCCTGTGTTTCAACTAAATCTTGTCTTTTCGAGGTAAGGATATTTTTTTGTAATGATATTATTTCTTCAATATCATTATCTTTGAAATGTTGATCTGAAGTTTTTATCAAATTTAGAACTTTTTCATGCTCGGGTTACTATTCATGAGTTACTTATTCACGAAGTTACTATTCATGAGTTACTATTCACGAGTACTATTCATGAAGCGTGAGGATGTTTTTGTGGAATTTCTATCATTTGGTGTCTGAGTTACTATTCACGATACTGCACTATTCACGATACTCTGACTATTCACAAATCGACACTATTCAATCAAAAATGAAAATTTTTCTTTTAAATAAAATATCTATTACGGAGACTAGCTTTGATTGTATCCATGTTTTGATCATTCTTGAATTTTACACCACTATGATTATTTTTGAGGTATTTTTGGACGTGGATAAAACCAAGTACGAATCCTTAATCCTTGTCATTTTGTTTCAATTTGGATTCGCTTTTTTAAAATATTTTTTCGCCATCCTCGGTCTTAAATGATGATATTATTGAATATCTTTGGCCGTAGTCAAAAGATGAATGATTTCTCAAGAATATCTTTGGCGTGTAGTGCAAAGATGAAACAGTGTTTAAATGAATACATGACCAATCGATGAATATCTTTGGCCTTTAGTGCAAAAGATGAACAGTGTTGAGATGAACATACGACCGATCGATGAATATCTTTGACTTGAGTGCAAAGATGAATATTTGATTTGAGATGAATATTGATTGATGTTATGGGGATAAAATATTGATGATGGATCGTTAAATTCATAGATTATAGTAGATTTCATTCTCTACGTAACTCTTCTATGAATTATTATTTCACCGCAAATATTGATCCGAAACTTGTTGTCTATTGTATTCTATCGATTTTTCCTGTTGAAGACTAACGATAATTTGTTCTATATTATCTTAGTCATAACATTCTTTATCGGGCTAGTTGAGCTCACCCTTTTCTTTTTTTGTTCCATTTTTCTCGGGAGGCTAAAATATAAGCGATTTCAGCCCGGGTATGGAAAGAAGGTTTTAGAAAGGATTGTTTAGTAGTCCTCACCATTTTGTAAAATAATGTATCAATAAATGTGATGAGGATTTATTTGAGTATAGATATTATGCAGAAGATAATATTTGTATTCAAACTCACGCTTTCTTCATTGTAATAATAAAGTTGTAGTTATTTCGCATCATGTATTTGGCGACTTCGTAATGGGTTGGATGGAATGGACCTATTTTGGGGCGCCACACTACTACGCCAAAGATATTCTTCGAAATCATTCATCTTTGTACTACTGTGCCAAAGATATTCATCACCGTCATGTTCATCTAAACACTGCTCATCTTTTGCACTACTGGGCCAAAGATATTCTTCAGAATCATTCATCTTTGCACTACGGGCCAAAAAGATATTCAATAATATCATCATTTAAGACCGAGGATGATGAAAATATTTTTAAAGAAACGAATCCAAAGAAACAAAATGACAAGGATTAAGGATTAAGGATTCGTATTTTGTTTTATCCATGTCCAAAATACCTCAAAAATAATTATAGTGGTGTAAAATTCAAGAATGATCAAAACATGGATACAATCAAAGCTAGTATCCGTAATAGATATTTTGAACGAAAAGGAAAATTTTCATTTTTTTTATTGAATAATCTTGCAGATTCGTGAATAAGATCAGATATCGTGAATAAGGGTCTGATATCGTGAATAAGAACTCCTATACTAAAAGTTCCAAATTTGATTAAAAGTTCAAATCAATATTTGGCATAATGATATTAGAATAAATAATATCATTAAAAAAAATAATATCCCTTAACTCGAAAGACAAGATTTCTAAATAAAACACCTGGATATAAAGTTATGACTTGAACTCAGACCAGATAAAGCAATACTCAAAGTATACTCAAAATACTCACAAGAATACGCCGATAATATAGAGAGAAAACTTCAGCTTTACGGTGTAATTTTTAATTCTAACCTAAGACCCTATTTATAGAAATCGCTTAAAACACAAAAGCGTAAAATTTAATTTAATATTATTATATGTATCAAAATTCCTACGCCACTCTTGAAATCTGATTTCACTTCAATAAGCACATGCCACCTTCTAGAAAAAGTAAGAAAAACGTTTTCTAATTTAAAATAATTTAAACGTCCAAAAATCAATTATTTTGAGCTTCGAACTTCAATAATTCACAATAAATAGCCCTTTTAATCGTAAAATTTTGAATCTCGCAATTTTTATAGGAAATTCAATTCTCTACAACTTTGCGTAAGAAAATTTTTCCAAATTCCAAATAGAATTGATCAAATTCACAAACTGACGATTTTACAAGCTAAATCAAATTTCAAATCAATAAATGGGGTCCAATTTACATGTTTAACATGTTTTAAACATTTATTGCAACAAAAATACTCTTCCTCCTCAGATACTCATATATCCCACATTCGTTGTAAAAATATCACCATTATTATATTATTAAAATATAATAATATATTTAAATAAATTATTTTATCGTAAAAAGATAAAATTTCAATTTTCAACAATTGTCACATTAAAAATTTTCTCCATCTATATCCACATAAAATCAATATTTTTCTCATCATATGAATCAATAATTAATTCCTACATATGATCTTCTACTCAATGCGTCAGCTACCACGTTCGCTTTACCAGGATGGTATTGAATAGTGTGGTCGTAGTCTTTCAATAGTTCGAGCCAACGTCACCGCCCAAGATGTTGAGTTCTTTTTTGAGTGAAGAAATATTTAAGGCTTTTATGGTCCGAATATATCTCCACTTTCTCCCCATATAAATAGTGCCTCCATATCTTTAATAATGAAACGATCGGGCCGCTAACTCTAGATCACGAGTAGGATAATTCCTCTCATACTCTTTTAGTTGTCGCGAGGCATAAAGCTATGACTTTCCCCGTTGCATGAGAACACATCCTAACCCTTTGCACCAAGCATCGTTGTAGATAACAAATCCATCCGAACCGGATGGTATTGTTAGAACAGTCTTAAAATAAGTCTCCTCTTAAGCTCTTGGAAACTCTTCTCGCATTCTTCGCTCCAAACGAATTTTGTATCCTTCCGAGTTAGCTGGGTTAATGGAGTTACCTAATTGTGACACCCCCAAAATAGGTATACATCACCCATTCTGAGTTGTCAATACATGGTACAGAAATAACTACAACTTTATTATTACAACAATAAAACTGTAAGTTTGTATACAAATATTATCTTCTAGACAATATCTATACTCAAATAAATCCTCATCACATTTATTAATACATTATTTTACAAAAATTGTGAGGACTACTAAACAACTCTCTCTAGAAATAACACAGTTTTATTGTTGTAATAATAAAGTTGTAGTTGTTTCTGTACCATGTATTGACAACTCAGAATAGGTGATGTATACCTATTTTGGGGGCGTCACAAGTGTGTTTTAACCACCGGGTATTCCAACAGTATTAATGGTAACAACTACGCCGTTATTTATAAACAACTTATATTAGTCGTTTTCTTCATCCAATCGCTTTCAAGCATGGGGCCCATTAAAAGATCAAGGCCATCGCATTTAATATTCCTCGACAAAGACGGATATTCCACGACCAAACGAATATTCCCCGACAATAATCAATATTTTATAACCACTTGCTTATTCGAAATATTTGCGTATTTTACCCATAACTATCCACATTAATCAAATCAACCCTTACTATTTCAAAATAATAAATAGAGGAAAATAAATTTCATTTATTAATAATTTGGGGTCTTACAACTTCCCCTCCTTATGAAATTTCGTCCTCGAAATTGACATACGTACTTGGTGTTTCGAAAAGATGAGAATACCTCGCTTTCATTTCTGTTTCTAACTCCTAGGTCATTTCCTCAATAGCATGGTTTCTCCACAAAACCTTAACTTGTGGTATAATCTCTGACATAGACATGTTCTTTCCTATCCAAGATCTTGACAGATACCTCCTCGCACGTTAAGTCTTCTGGTATATGTCGTTCGGTTCTAACTCAATGACGCGTGGTTCGGGTCATCCACATATTTACGTAACATCGATACGTGAAAAACATTATGAACACGCCACACACTTGCGGTAAAAGCGAGTCTATAGGCCACGCTTTCTATTCGATCGAGAATTTCAAATGGATTAATAAATCGAAGGTTTGAGCTTTCCTCACCTCACCGATTCTCGCTTTTGAAATAACAACTTCTTGCACCTCCTTCTTCAAATTCATCACTCCGGTGTGTAGCTTGAATAAATTTTAACTTTATCGATTAAAGTTGATTATACTCAGATATCATCACGGGGTACCTAGAGTTTTCATCTCCATCTCTATTATTTGTAAATTATACTGAAATGAGTCTTTGACAATATCGTACTCAGTATTTGTATCGATCTTCTACTCAACACGCCGCCTACCACGTTCGCTTTTCCAGGATGGCATACGGTCGTAACATGTAACAAATGAGTCTCCTCTTGAGTTCTTCAAGTTCTTCCCACATTCCTTGCTCCATTCGAATTTTGTATATCTTCGAGTTAATCAAGTTAATGGAATAGCGATTCGAGAATATCCTTCAACGAATCTCCGATAATAACCAACTAAGCCTGTAAAGCTATGTATTTCGATTATCGACTTAGGTTGTTCTCAATCGTGACTCATATCCCAACCTTGATAAAGACGTTACAATGACACCTATCGCCTTTTATCGCATCGAATATGGTGTCCCCTACGAGAGTCGCGGGCTTGCATTCCACAAAGGAAGTCACCGGATAAAGGCTCAGTACCAAATTCTATAGTTGAATTTTTAACTCCTCGAAGTTCAATAGAGCCATTCGATATGAGATTTTAGAAATGAGTTTTGTCACCGGGTTCAAAGTCGATACAAAATTTAATATCGCCGGTCTTTGGGAGTAAACCAAGAAATTCTTCAGGAAATACGTCCGGAAAATCAATAACAACAAAAATATTATTCAAATCTGACGTGTCTTTATTCAAATCCATAACATGGGCTAAGAAAACTTGACATCCGTTTTTCAATAAACGAATGACTTCATGGCTTGATATGAAAGTGTTTGACTACAATGGTTTGATTGCTTGAATTCGAATAACAGGTTGCTTAGGAATATGAAAACTAACAACCTTACGAAAGTAATCAATTTTGGCATAATGAGTAGTTAACCTTAAAATCACATCAAAAGCAAATATCTCTATAGAAATAAGGTTAACAGGTATTTGTGATAGTGCCAACTGAATCAAGCAAGATTTCTAAACAACGGATGTAATGAAAGTTTCTCCTAACGGAGTCTCCATAAATAGGTCAAAGTCTAATTTCTCCATAGTCAAGTTCAAACGCTGAAATGCGCAAGCAAGAGAGATAAAAGAATGGATAGAACCCCAGATCTAGTAAGGTATAAACTTCGCAAGAATTTATAATTAACTAACCCGTGCTAACTTTGTTCGGGTTCTCGCATTTTTTGACCGGCCACGACAAACGCTTCTTCCAGAACCGCTTGACTTTGACTTTTCTGGAACATCCTTTTGAGTCACTATTCTTCTGGACTGGGTTTTTGATACTGCATAAACTCGAACTCGGCGATATGTCATTCTTTTTCCACAATTATAGCATACCTTAAAACTGTTGTGGGCGGTTGAATGATATGTCCCTCTTTCCTACATTTGTAACATCTGACCATGGTCTTTCTCCTCCTCGGAACCAGATTCTTCTCGGGCGTTGACATCTTCACATGGTCGTTGTTGAATCTCCTCTTTTTAAAATCTCCTCCCGACTCGCTTCTTCTATTTTCATGGCCACGATTACCACCGGAGTGGTTTCCGCCTTTAATCAGTATTCTTCTTTCTCCGCCGGTTATCGTTATTCGATGATCGCTATCTTCTTGATGATCCTCTGGTTATGGTCCCTCGGTTGAACGTATTTCGTTATCTCGCTTCTAACAATCGAGCCTCATTGACAACATCTCGAATAGAGAGAAAATTTATGAGAAATGAGATACCGACGTATCTTTGGGTTTCAAACCTCTCAAAAACATTCGCGTCAGACGTTCCTCATTCTCCACCAAATGAGGTGCAAACTCGATAACTCCGCGAACTTCGCCTCGTCTTCGGGACACCGTCATGTTATTCTCGCTTGATCCTAATAAACTCCACTTCCTTCATACGACGAATACTTTCGAGAGAAGTACTTGTCATCAACTATTTCAAACGTCTCCCACGACATCTTTGAGTGCGAACTTGATGGTACGCTTCACGATTCCCACCAATGTCGCCTCGTTCTTTAACATAAAAGTAGCGAATGGAACTTTCTGTTCTCCGCATCCCAAGACATCGAATATCTTGGTAATTTGTTTTGACCCACGCCTCCGCCTTTTAAACGTTATTTCTTTTGTATTCATAAAAAGAACTTGGTTATTCCATTATTTATTATTCGCTGGAATAACTCAGATATCGCTGCTACCCTATACATGGTGACATTCTTCTAATATTCCGTTTCTTTATTATTCGCTTTAATATCCTCGTCATGCGCGTTCGCCGAACCGGTTCCATGATTTATTATTCGCTTAATATCCTCATGCGTGTGTTTACGCCTTTAACTGGTTCTATTATTTATTATTACGCCGAATATCCTCGTGCATATGTTTACGTCTTGACCGGTTCCATCCTTTATTATTCTCGTTGGAATAATCACTTGTGCAAGGTTCATCGCATGCACGGTGATTTCTTCATTATTCCATTCTTTATTTTACTCGGTTGGTTAAAACTTTGACTTCTATACTCCATGAAATTAGTGGAATAACCTTGATATTTGCGCTTCATCCAAAGATCTTTTCATGGAAATATTCTTCTTAGCATTCTTGAATTTTACTCTACAAAAGCGAGATCATGTTGACAATTTGAACGTTATCAATTTCTCGGATAAATTAATTCTTGAACTTGTTTTATCAATTCTTATATCATTGTCATCATCCTCATGTTTATATTATGTTGAAAGTCATCGTGGCTTGTAGTGCATAGATGGACTTGGTATGATTATGACCAGGGATTATTCGGTATAATCATAATCGTAATGTTACAAATGATGTGGAAAAAGTCCTCATTGATCCGTAGTGCATCACGGACGCTTTTTGGTATGATTATGGCTATGGATTCTCTTTTGGTCAGTAGTCAAGGGATGAATTGTTTTATGGCATGATCAGGACCGTTGATGTAAGACCCCAACTTATTATAAATAAAATCGAATTTCCTCTAATTATAATTGTGAATAATAAGGTATTAATTTGATACAATTCTCTAGCTTATGGGTGAAATGTGTAAATTTTGCAAAATATCAAGTGGTTATAAAATAATCATTGTTGTTTGGAATATTCATTTGGTCGTGAAATATTCTTGTTGTTTGGGAATATTCGTGCGATGGCGCAGATCATTTAGGGCCCTATAATGTAATAATTGTTTGGATGAAGAAAAACGACAAGTTTGAGTTTTTATAAATAACAACGTAGTTATTCTATCAAGTAACACTTGCTTGGAATACCCTATGGTTAAAATACGATGTCTACGCGTGGATGCACAATATTGAAGAATTATTGATCCTTACGTAAAAAGGCACTACTCAATAATTGTTACGATGAGTTACTGCTCAATATTTTATTTTATTGATTCAATAATTGCTACGTTGATATTTTATATTATCATTATTTCAATAATTGTCACCGCACAAAGATTTCCCATTATCGGATCAATAATTCATATTATTTGAATAATATTATTAAATATCATTATTGGCAATGTCTAGAAAGTTCTCATCAAGGAGAGGTTTGGTCACCTAATCAAGCTACCAATAAAGAGAAATTCTTATTGAAAGCCCACTCTTTCCTGGGAACTACCGGTTGTCATAAATATGATTCTGTAATATTATTTATGAATAATTAATTATTGATTCATATGATAAGGAAATATTTATGTTATGTGGATATAAATGTTGGATATATTTATTGTGGTTAAAAATGAAGGAGTTAATGTTGAGGTGTTTTATCAGTATTTTTATCGGAATGAAGGTATTAAAAATTAAACCAAGTGTTTTTGAGATATATATCAGGTGAGTTATAATTTTTAATCCGACCGTTGGATCGTTGTAATTTTTGGATATGTTATACATATATAAGTTGAGTATATGTCCACAAATTTTGAACCGTTAAAAATGAACGTATGATTTGTTATGAATTTTAAGAGATGATTGATTCAGAAATTAGGTTTATAAATGATTTTGGTGGAAAATTCTAGAATTGAGTGGACCTCACTTGTGGTTGGTGAAGAAATGTGCTGAATTTATATCAAATGTGGTGGGTGGGAATAGTAGCAGGTAAAACCATCATCGGGTTGCAGTCAAGTCTGCTAACATTTTCCTATAAATAGAGGGCTAAGTTAGAATTGAAAATCACACTAAAAACAAGTTTTCTCTCTCTCTCTCTAGATTATTGAGTGTATTTTGTGAGTATTTAGATACTTTGTGAGTTTCTATTCATCGGTCTGCAAGTTTCCTTCACCTTTTATAATTGATATTTTGATCGTAATCTTGATATTTTGAGGTAAGGGGTGTTATATTCTTCTTAAAATGATATTTTCTTCAATATCATTATACAGAAATGTTGGTATGAACTTTTTATCAAATTTAGAACTTTTTATGTCGGGGTTACTATTCACGTATACGGGTACTATTCACGAATACGGCATTATTCACCGAAAAATGAAATTTTCTTCTTTTGTCCAAGATGTCTATTATGGTTATTATCATTGATTGTATCCATGTTTTGATCTCTATTCTTAAATTTTACTTCAAAATTGGTTATTATAGAGTATTATTGATCTTTGATTAAACCGTTATACTTAATCCCTACTATTTGTCCTTCCGTCTCAATTGGATTCGCTTTTCTTTAAAATATTTTTCATCATCCTCACCCTAAATGATGATGTTACTAAATATCTTTGGCCCAGAGTGCAAAGATAAATGATTAATCGATGAATATCTTTGGTCCGCATCGCAAAGATGAGCAGTGTTGAAATGAATATGACTAACCAATGATGATAAAAATGAATATCTTTGGCACGTAGTGCAAAGATGAATATTTGATTAAAGATGTATATTGATTGTTGTTCTGAGGATAAAATATTGATGATGGACTTTTAAATCTTAGAAGATAGATATAACTCATTCTCTACTTAACTCTTCTAATGGATTGTTGTTTCACTGCAGTTGTTGATCTAAAACTTGTTGCTCATTATATTTTATCAAATTTCTCCTGTTGAAGACTAACGATAATTTGTTGTATATTATCTTAGTCATAATATTCTTTATCGGCTAGTTGAGCTCACCCTTTTCCTTTTTGTTCCATTTTTCTTAGGAGGTGAGAACATAGCGAAGAAGCAAGTCGAGTGCGGAGTGATGGTTCAGAAGGATGTTTTAGCAGATTCCTCACTATTTACGTAAAATAGTATTTGAATAATTGTAATGAGGACTTATTTGAGTGTGGATATTGTCTGTAAGATAATATTTGTATTTAAACTCACAGTATGTGTTGTCGATTTTGCACGACAATTGTATTATTGAAGTTGTAGTTTGCTTTATTCGCACTGCGTTTTGGCGACTCGGAATGGGTGTCAGATACCTATTTTGAGGCGCCACAAATGATGAAAACATGATTATCTTAAAGTAGTAGTACATGGATAATTCGTGGTCGTGATACTAAAGAATATCATCGTCAGTAGTAGTGCGGATGATTCGATGATGTGGATTATTTATTAAAATTCGAGTCCCAAATGATAAAAGTGATGAAAAACCTTTTAAATCGTAGAAGATAGTAAATTTTATTCCCTACTTGACTCTTCTAATGGATTGCTTGTTCCGCTGCAGTTAAACTTGATAGTTGTTATATTTTATCAATTTAACAATGTTGAAGGCTAATGATAATTTATTCCTCGCATTATCTTAGTCATAATATTTTTACTTAGCGCTAGTTGAAATTTCACCATTTTTTCAACTTTTCTCTCTCTGTGAAATGAGAACATAAAGAGGGACTAGTCGGAGAAGCGGAGTGATTGGTCCAAAGGATAGCATTAGTAGTCCTCACTATTCTGTGAAATAGTGTGTTAATAATTGTAATGAGGACTCCTTTTAAGTTTGTATAATCTCTAGTAGACAATAATTATATTCAAACTCACAGTTATGTTTTGTCGTATTGTACACGACAGTTGTATTAGTAAGTTGTATTTGAATTTTGTACTATGTATTTGACGACCCAAGATGGGTGATGTATACCTAATTTTGGGGGTGTCACAATATATATATCTATAGAGGCCGGATCAGGTCCGGACTCCCGGACCGGACCAAAATTCGGACTTTTTTTTTTTTTTTTTTAAAACAACTAAAAAATAAAAATATTTTATGGAATTGAAATTTTTCAATAATACAGTGTTTTGGGTGTGATTTGGGTACGTATAACAAAACAAGTATATACAATCTGTGCAGACTGTACCACCATTTTTTGGTATAGGTATTCAAATCATGCCCAAAATATTGTATTATGGAAAAATTTCAGTTCTATAAAATATTAATTATTTTTTTTAGTTGTTTTAAAAATAAATAAATAAATTTTGGATCTCATTGATCAAGTCCTACTTTTAACTGATTCATTATATATATATATATATATATATATATATATATATATATATATATACACACATATTTTATACGTGATTTGTGTTCTTAAATTTATTTTTGGAGGATTAGAGGGAGTATCCAATATCATAGCAAAGAATATAAATACATCTAATCTTATATATTTTCAGTAAAAAATTGGACGCATGATTGTCCAAATTTAACTTGAGTAGAATAATCTTGGATAATAGTGTAAACGAACTGAGTCGATTTGAGTATTGAGTTGCTCAGATTTGGTTCACAAAATTATTGAGTATAAAATAATATTTGATTGAGGCTCATTTAACAACCGAGTCGAACACGATTCCGAATCGAGCTCGAGCAGTTTGGATTTTTCCAACGAATATGATCCGAGTATCAATAGAAAATTATAATTTGAGGAGATTCGAGTAATATTTCGAACTTTAAAATGTACTCATATTTGACTAATTTATATTTCGGGTTGAACTCAAATTGAACTTTTAGTCGAACGAGTACGAATCCAACCCGAACTGTTTGCTCATGATAAACTAAAAGTGTGATTCTGGACATACCTGAGAACAAAAAAAAACCACTTCTATAATTCCGTACAACCCTTGACAAGAACATTGAGCTGAGCCTGGTCTACTGATAACAACAAACTAAAAGGGTCTTTTTTTTTAAAAAACCATTAATGTCTTAGATTCCGTCTCTCTTTCTTTACCATTATAACAAATCAAAAAATGCTATTCCTTCAATAAGATAATTATTTTAATTTTTTTTAAATTTTCGTAATCCATTTAATTCTTATAAACAATAAATTTTAGCAGTAACAATATTGTTTAGATAGTTTACAATTTTATGGTTCTCCTGTCTAAAATTATATTAATTATAAATTTGAATTTTTTTAAAATTAATTTCAAAAATTAATATTGAAACTATATTTTAAAATGGACAGAGTACTAGTATTTATCAAATTGAAATCCTTCCTACGAATGAAAATTATAATACCATATAATAATCCCTCTTGAAAAATACTACTCTTAAGCATTATTTTTTTCAATATTTTTTCATTAATAATCTCTAATTCTTAAAATAAAAAATATATGTCTGAAACTCACACTATGGTTTAAGAGAGAGCATGAGATACTGAGTTTAAACTCTTGGTATCAAAAAAACAAAAACAAAAAACAAACTTCATATAAAGGATAAATGGGCTAGTAGGTCGACAAGTTATTTTTGGCGTGGGCTGAGCCTACTAATTTGGCAGTTTCTATTTTATTTTTATCTTTTGGTTTTGTTAGTTATAGTTTGGGCTGCAGCCCACAATTGAGGTTTTGGGTTTGATGCAACAAAGCTTGCTCACTACAACTTTATCGTCTCAAGCATTCTTCTGAACTAGAGACTAGAGAGCGAGTGGAAAGTGAATGAGATGGGGACGAGAGAAGTATACCAAGAGAAGCTGAGAACGGGAAATTTATACCACGATCCCACCATAAACCCTGGCCTCGGCACCCCTCGCTGCCCTCGTTGTTTATCTCTCTTAGATCCTAATTCGGTCTTTGCTATTCTCTATGTTTTTAGACTATGCACATTACTTGTTTGCTGAAATGCCTCTAAGAGCGACCTATTGATATTTTTTGTGTTTGATGTAATTGAACAGAAAAATGGGGAGTGGAGGGTTAATTCAGTTTTACATGACGCCACTGCCGTGGTACGTTTTTTTTTGTGGCTGTGCCTGTGTATACCCATAATTTATTGTCACTGTTGATTCGTTTCTTACTCTGAAGTATGTTACGTTCATGGCGTTTATAAATTTATTCTGCTATTTCTTTGATAATTGACTCTTCATCAAATGTTTTCAAATATGGAAGTATGCGTGGCAGAGAAAATTTAGTTCAAATGCTCATCAACTCTGTTCTGTACTTTTGGCGGGGGTGTATAGGAGGAGGAGAAAGGGATAATTAAAAAAAATCAAGAAACACATTGAAAGAGGAGGATAACTCAATTAATTGGTAACCCACCAATGGTAAAACTTTATCAAATTCAAATTCTCTTGATTACAACTCCTCTTCCTTAAGGTTTATAATAGGCACACTTAAGAAAGGAGATGTTAAATAATAACATACCAAGCTATTGAACAAAGTATGCCAAAAACAATTTATAGTTGCCTTTTCAAAGTGAATTCTGTACTAATCTATATAAGCAAATATGATAACATATTAGGATAAATATAAGAGTCTTTGCGAAGCCTCAAACAGTGTTCATTTGGGTCTACCTAGAGAGAGTCATGTGTTTAGCAAATAAGAAGAAGAGAGATAGTTATGACATTTTCCCAGAATAAGGTTCCTGCTGTCTGCCATACTAGAAAAAACCTTTTACCTTCCTCTTGTACTACATCAACGGAATCTACTTGTAAAATTCAATGTATGCTTATTGGGGAAACAGGTAACTTTAACACCACGAGATAGTTTGTTTGGAATTTACATTTTGTGGAGGATTTCCTGAACATGTTTCTTTTGGGCTATGAAATGGTAGTATACAGCCCGAAATGGTAGTATACAACACGTTAAGTTTAGCAAGTTGTGAAGATGAAATGTTTATTTGGTAGCTCAACCTACACATCTGGAGTTCACGAGTCTTATTTCCCATTTTAATTATTTGTTCTTTGTTTGTTTGTTTTTTGGTGGGGAAGGGGGAAGGGGGAAGTTGAAAACACCAGCGTGTTCATCTCAAATGGTTAACCAATGATGTCAAACAGATGCCGCTTTTAAAAACTTAATAACTTGTAGGTCTCATTCCTTCCAAAAATAAAATCAAATATTGTTTCCATCTACATATACACGTATACTATTTTCTTTTGTTGACCTCTCCAGACACCAATAGAACTGGTCACCTGACATTATACTGTGATGTTTTTTGGTTGGAGCTTTTTCTTGACTCTAGTATCTTAAGGTATAGCCCAAAGACGGAACCTAGTCAATTTTCAACTTTTTCAAGGGTAAAACATTTACGTAGATGTATAGATTAGATATAGATATACTGATGTGTTTGCAGGCACCTAGTTTCACTCACTAGTCTTTTCTTTTTTACTTTTTCTGTGTGCTTATCTCTTATACGTTCCATTGAACAGGCTAGCTCTGGATTTGGTGGAATGCTTAGTGCAATTCATGGTCTTAACACAGGTATGACCAAATACCTTTTTAGTGTATATTCCTGCATAAATGCTTGACATGGATTGGTTTCAGGGATCCCATACGTTCAGAAGCATATTAAGGGACCAAAGTGGCTTCCTTTTGTTATAGGGGTATGCATATTATACTTCTATTGTTTCCTCAAATTCTTTATGCTATCTCGAAGAATATTCTCCATCACAGTTCTTTACTTTTCACCAACTTTTTTTAAGTTACTTATCAAATATAATAAAAATTGTTAATTACTTTTCTGTCATTTTCCTTGCTCACTTTAATTCATTGTTATTTATATTTTATCGTGGCAGGTTCCTCCACTTCTTATGTTTTCTGCTGCAAGTGCTGCCTTTGGAGGTATATATGTTCCTTTTATCTGGATTTTAACCAGTGGTTCCAGTACCATTCTATGCTCTTTAGTGTGGGATTTATCACTGATTTTTTTAATTTAAATATAAAATATGAATGGATCCAATGAACACATGCTGCAACTAGCTCCTTCATATAGCTGTTTTTACTTTTGAAAGTTCATGCATGTATTATATCTCTTACATTAGATGTAATAAATATGAAAAAGAAAGGAGCTACATCATATCTTTGGAAGCCAATGCCAGGCAGTCCGACAAGGAGATCATTCTAGAAATCAGTCTACTGCATTTTGATTTATTATTTTAGTTGTTATCCTAATTAGAATCCTAGTTGATTTTAGAATTTAGTAGGTTTATTATTTATATGGTTGTATAATTCCTCGTTGCAGAAGAATGAATATATTTCGTACAAATATTTTCTGGTTTATCTTCTTCTAAAATCTCTTCAATTCTTCTCACTATTCTTCCTCCTTTCTAAACCGTAATTCTAACCTCAAATCAGGTCCTCATCCTTGAGCTTCACGTAAACCTACTTCAAGATAGATATGGGGAGAGAAGGGGACCAAGGGGTTAGGTTGGGGTGAGATGGGGATGGGGTTGGAGAAGGAACAGAGATGGATTGAGGATGCCATGATATTTGAGATGCTTAGATTTCTTACTTCTTTGGAGTTTATCCAAGCTGCTATAATGAGTCCTATTACTGATTTTATGAGCACTTAAATATAATTAAAGACCCTTATGCTACGTTTGGATTGAAGGAATGAAATAGAGTAGGGAATGGAATAGATGAGAGAATGGAATAAGGAAGGGAATGAAATGATTTTTTAATATTCCATGTACATGTTTGGTTGATGTTAGGAATACATCTAAGAATGAAATAAATAATTAGAAAGTGACCTAAATAATTTCAAATGTTCAAATTTAACTTAAATTCAATTTATATTAAAATTTAACACATATTTCTCTAGATTTTTTTATAATTATATTCTTCTTTTTTTTTACTATACTTTTTCATATAAATTTTTTTATAATTTTTTTCTTACTTGTAAGTTATCTTTTTTATATATATTTTTTATTTCTCTAGAATTAACTTTATTTTAATTGATGAAATCTAAAGATAAGTAATGTAAAATAAAATACAACCAACAAAACTAAATCAACTGGTATAACACCCCACTCAATAATATAAAGTGATGATAAAATTCAATAACATAATGCATAATTTCATTTAACAACCAACAACTTAATAAAATGTCTAATCAAGTAGTAATGCATTCCATCAAAAAATCCTAAACAAAATCCCAATATCATCGTTCAATAAGTAACATAATAAAATGTCTAAATAACTAGTTTAACACTCCACTCAATAAATCTTTGACGAAACCCTCTTTTCGCTCATCGGGAAGGTTAAAAAAGACCACCATCAACTCCTCCTCACGAGCAAGCTTGCACATGACCTTGTTACGCTCACTATCAGTTAGACTGGGCACATTACTCAACGCATTACTGAGATTCTTCCGTTGCTCATTTAATGAAGCCTCCAATCCAAGAAAGTTAGCAAATTGAGCAGATGATTTCTCGAGTTGTGCAGCTATTCAGCCCTCTCCATGGCAGATTCAGAATCAATATCAAAACTTGATTTTCTCTTCCTTTTCTTGAAACTAGAGGACTTGCTAGATATTTCCTCACTGCGAGTTGGAATCAAGTCATCATCTCCATCATTTGTTTGGATCTCTTCATCTAACTCGACCATTTCTGCAGCCGATAGAGCATCTTTTTCAGTTGCTCTATCCTTGCCAAATATAACACAGAGATCCAAATAATGTGGAAATGTCTTATTCTGCCACTTTGCTCTCTTTTGGTGCACCTAAAACAAGTAAGAGAAAAAATAAACACAGTAATTAAAAATAATAACCAAGAAAGAGACTCAGAAAAAAGTTGCTTAACATAAAGTTTGGGAAGTGGGCATGTATGATAAACCCTCTGGTGCGGGAATCTCCACATAATTATTAATAAGGTAATGCTAAATCTCCACACCATTCTCATAGGCAGCATATGCAATTCAAAACAAAACACACCTTAATAACAAATACAGACATGCCCCCATAGCATATGCAATTCAAAAGACATATTGTCAAATACGTATCTTTCATCCCTAATACACTTACCAAATGGAGACAAGCATGTAGCAACAATTGTCCACTCCAAGGCACAAACATAAATATAGAAAGTTAAAGAAAATCAATTAACCCCTCAATATATGAATGATGCGGTAAGATTGTATTACACTGGAATGAGTCTAATCTACAAACAAAATTTTATGATTTGAGCATATAAAAAGTTGGGCTTCCTTGCTCAGAAACATCTCCCTGCTTTGAACTTCAGTCTGAAATTAGAAGCATTCTTGGGAACTCATTCCAACATTAAGAAATTATAAAAAAAATATCAAAACAGCATCTATTAGCACAGAAAACTCTCAAGGATCAAAACTCAGGAAGTCAAGCTGCTGATTTTGGGGGGAAAATAATAGCAAAACCTATAACAATGTCTTGCCTAACTCAGATAAAAGTAGCCTTTAAGTAACAAAATTAACAGAATCACAGATCCCAAAAATTAAATGAGGTCCACTGTAACAAATAAAGTTTTTAAAGTATATTTCCATGGTCACAAGCTAGCCAATTTCGATAATAATGATTTTGTCACAAGTGTATTAGTATGCTCAACCACTTCTACAACTATAATAACATAAATTTTACAACTATAATAACATAGAAAGTAAATTTTCATTGTGGTTACCGAATTTTACAACTATAATAACATAAATTTTATTTAATGGGATAAATATGAGGTACAACTATAAATATGTAAATAACAGGAGAACTAGTGAACCAAGCCTTTGACTGGAGCAGCAGCAGGCTTCGAATCTTAAAAAATGACTTACCTTAAGATATGGAATCCAGACATCTTTAGAGGCTTCAAGCACATGATTTTCAGCATCCCAACCAAATCCACTACTGTCTTTTCCATGCACCATATCATATACAACTGCCCATTCAGCTTTCAATGTTTTCAATCTTGACTCAATATGTGGTTTTGCCTTTATTCCCGCTGCAGGCAATTTCTCAGCTTTCTCAATGGCCAAGTAAAACCCAGGCTTAAAACCATTATCAGCCCTATACAAAGTTCCAGTAGTATTTAATATGTCTAGCATACATTCCACAAGCTTGTCATTTTTATTTTCAACCCATTTGTGCTTACTCTTGCCTGCCCCCTTTGCTTCATCATTTACTTGAGAATCCATCATAAATTGAAGTCTGGCCAAATATAAATTAGTTGCATTTCATTCCAACTCAACACAAGTATCATACAAAACATGGGATGCATATTCCATAACAATTATGATCATTAAAAATAATAAAACCTTATCTTAATATTTTTTGTTAGAAATAATAAAAACTTGAAACCAAGTACAAAAAGAGTCAAGAAGATGTATATGAAAGGGTGCTATTGTAAAACCCAAAAAGCTTCGTGTAAGTTTGAAACACCACTAACATGGAAATTAGCAGCATAATAAATATCACATAATATCACATAACTTGTTCATCTATTTGAAGGTACTTTGTACTACTAAGTTTGCTTGTGGTATGTAAAATATCACATAATTTGGTAAAACTTGCTCTATCCATTCTAAGGTAATTGTGGCATGTAATGTCACTGTCATACACTAGCTCCCTCATAAATTTTAGACCGCTCGAGCAAGAAAGGGTGTACTTTGGTCGATTGAGTGCTCTCATATGTCTATGTCGTGCCATAGATATAACAAATTGCATGAATAAGGTAACCATGACAACTATTTCGGACCAAAAATAAAAAAAGGCAATTAATCTCTTCATTCTCTTCCGTTTGTCTAATCTACGACGAGCCATGACTGCAATTCAATTGAAAAAGTAAGAGCAAACTCAAACAATAAACATATTGTAAAACAATTTCAAAACAATTTCAAGAAACATACTATAATGAAAGCAATAATGAAACAGTTCATTCGCTAGGCTTCAAAACAAAATAATCAATCATCAATTTTATATCCTAAGCAATGAATCATCAAGTTAATCAATCATCAATTTTATATCCTAAGCAATAGATCAACTGGATTCTGTAATCCAAACAAATAGATGAACTAGATATCACAACGATATCAAAATCTCAGGAAGAAGAGCAAACCGAATAGATGGAAAGTGTTGAATCTCAGGAAGAAGACATCAGAATATTTATTATGATTATGATTTTAAAGCCCTGTTTGGCTGAATAGAAACCCATACGGAAACAATCTAAATCAAAAACCTCATAAACCCAAATAAACACTAAAATCAGAGAATATAAGAGACTCTAAATCCCTCATTTCTTTAATTTTCACAGGAGATTTAAAAAAAAAGTGTGGGTTTTAAGTAATTTACCTCACAAATACCATTAACAAGGTAACCAAAGAAAAACCCAGAAGAACATATGAGGAACTGTTGCCATCTGGGTCTGTCAGAAAGGGACAGTCCAAACAGAGACCTAGCTTGCTCTTCATTCTTCATATTTTATTCTTCTTCTTTTTACCCTTTTTACTCTGTTCCGAAAGATTCAACTATGTATATACCATAGTAATAAATAATAAAATAAAATAAAAATCAATCAACTTGATTTTCTCAAAATTTGCATATGTTGTCTTTATGAAGGAGAGGGATTACAAGCATGGAGAGAAAAGATGGAGGGTTTTTAGGAGAAACTCATGGGAAGTGTTTTGGTTTTGGAAGGAAAGAGGGGAGAGAGGAAATTAGAGAGCCAAGAAGAAGAGTGTTTATACTTTATAGGTGTCTATTTGTGATTAAATTTCAACAGTTTATTTTCATCCATGAATGATTTTCTGTTAATTAGAAACGAATATATCAGAGTCCCAAAGTATTAAAGAATCTGACTTCTCACAGGCATTTACACAAACATAATGCGCACAGTGGTTTACCATGGATGTAATTTTGAGGAACAATGGCAATTTAAAGTAGTAAAATGAGTTTACCTGGTATAATTGACATCCCATGCCATTCCAAATCTGTAAATTTTAGTATGCTACAAAATTGTTTCATTTGTTCTATCGAATTCATAAATTGAGTCCAAAATTTCTATCAATATCCAATTCATTTACATGAAACTCATTGAAAATCATCAGAAAAAAATGAAAAGGAGAAAAAAAATAAGTCTAAATCCACTTAAGAAGGAAGACGAAATCAGAACAAATTACTTGCTATAAAATAACAGTCAAAATCACCACAAAATCAAAGCAAAAATTACGATCAAACAATTTATCTCCATTTATAGATGAATGTATATCAAAAATCAAAAATCATACCAGAATAATCAATCTGAGATGAAATCAATCTGAGGTTTGTGGTTGTCAATCTGAGATGAAATCAATCTCAGAGACTTGGAAGCTATTTGAGATGAAATCAATCTGAGGTTTGTGGTCATGTACCAATCTCAGCTAAAGATCGATCTCTCATCTTCTCTCTTCTCGCCGCTCTCCCGATAGACAAAATGATCGATCAAATATACAATCAGCATATATTGTAGAGGGGTATTACTGTCAATTGACTAAAATTAGTGGATGGAATGGTTTATTCAGGACCCCGTAACAGGAATGAAAAATACAATTTTAAGTAGATTATCATTCCAGTAGGAATATATCATTCCAGCAGGAATAAACCAACCAAACATCTTTTTTTTCATTCCATTGGAATGATTCATTCAATTCTCCCTCCTATTCTACCAATCCAAACGTAGTGTTAGGGATTTTATGAGAATCCCGAATTTTTTTAATCTTATGGCCACATCAATAACTGGGATGCCACATGTGTAGTGGTTTTTAATTAATTGCGAGACCACAATAATATGTTCACGGTTCACCTATTGTTATTGTAGATTCAACTGATATTGGGTAACTTTAAATTCTAGGTTCTGAGATTTTGTAAGTTCAAACTAAATTCACCAATCTTAACTATCTGATTTTGTCATTTGGTGTCCCGTGTCCCTGTTAAACCTGAAATTGGATGGTAAGTCGGAAGAATCAAATCTGGGTAATCTCTTGCACTGTACTTCACCCTTTCATAATGTCAAATTGGAATGTCATTATATGTTCTGCACATGATTTGAGATGCATGGTTTATTTTGTGCACCAAAAAAACTGAAGTTTATTTCAAACGTGGGAAAGACCTTTCTATGTTCATTTACCTGTAGAAATACTGTGATAGCTAGTTTTCACACACACACACACACACACACACACACACACACATATATAT
Organism: Panax quinquefolius; assembly: GCA_020205615.1. NCBI lineage: Eukaryota > Viridiplantae > Streptophyta > Magnoliopsida > Apiales > Araliaceae > Panax > Panax quinquefolius. Next base: position 101,228,137 of record CM035170.1, on the reverse strand, counting down.
ATATATATATATATATATATATATATATATATATATATTTCTGAGTTCCATAATAGGCCTCCTGTTTTGGGTATTGGAATTGGTTTTAACATCACATAAATTTGCAGGTTATGCCCTTCCAAAATTTGCTCAACTCACTGTGACATCATATTATGCTGCATCAAGTGCATCACATTATGGTATTTCATTGCTTACTACACATTGAAGAGGCCAACACATCCCGTGCTCGGCACGAAAGGCTAAGATAACAAGGTGTAATGACCCGATAAATCATGTAACCTTATAATTGGGTTTGTCAATAATTATCTATGAAATAAATTTTTTTGGATATTATTTGGTGTTATATGTTTTAAAAGATCAAATTATGACCTAGATTATGTGTATATAAGTGAATGTATGTGTAATTATTTTGTACAAGAAAATAATTTTTTTTCTTAGAAAAAGGCAAAAAATACTATTCACGCAGATATTTTTTTGTTTTTTGATTTTTTGAATTACATTATAACGTTTATTTGGGGATTAGAGGCGTCTTCTCTAATAAAATTCACGATAGGGCAAAATCAATTTTTGCCTAATCAGACGAGTTACGAAAGTTCACTAGAAACTAACTAAGTTTGTTCTAACCGAGTTAAGGATAAGCCTAGGGTTTGAGTGACTTCAAGAGCCATGACTTGGAAGTTTGGAGCCAAAGTTTGTAGTAGTAAGCCAAACTTCCAAAGTTTGTAGTAGTAAGCCAAGAAAAGAAGAAACAAAAGAGAAGTTGGGCAAATGGGGAGGGGGACTCGGCTAGACTAGGGGGGCGGGGGAGACAATTGCGGTGAAAACTTTTTATAAATGGAAAGTTTAGCCACTTGCCATCAACCCCTAAATTTTTCTTGTTCATCATTTGGTTACTCTATTAATCTTGGTTAGTTAACCAAGTTGGTGATTAAGTTAACCTAGGGAGAGGGTAAGTGAAAATGGCCAATCTACTCTAAGTTTTGCATTTGCTATAAATAGAAGGCATTTTCTTCATTATCTCTTACCAATTCCTAAAACTAAGAGAAGAATCTAGAGAAATCAAGAGAGAAAGTTTGGGAGTTAGTGAGAAAGAGAGCTTGGTGTAGCAAGGAAGGAAGAAGAAGTGGCAAACTATCATATCTAGCAAGCCATCATAAGTAAAGAAGAATATCACCAAACTATCATATCTAGCAAGCCATCATAAGCCATCTGAGCTTTGTTTTTTGTTTGATGGTGAATATGTGTTTAATCATATAAATTTAAATGCATGAAAAAAAGGAAGGTAACCCTAACCTTTAAAATTAACTTTAAGCTTTATATATGATATATATTGCTTGTTGGTTGTGGTTGTTGTGTTGTTGTTGAGGATCATGAAGGATCTAGATGGTATAAGGTAGTGTATATGTTGGTGGTTTTTATATTTAAACCATGTAATAATGAATAAAAATGAAGAACATAAAATATTTGACTTTGTAAAATTAAGACCAAAGGGTAAAAGAATGGACAAAGAACATATTTCGTAATTTGACTCTCGGACTAGAATATCGTAAGAACGATAAATGGTTTTTAAGTTTCGGGAAGAAGGATTGATACTCATAAGAGTTCTGCAAACGACCCATTTAGAACGATGAAAAAATAAGCTATAACGAGGTTATGACGAAAGTTTAAGTAACATATGTTAAAAGTTGAAAACCGAAGTTGGGGTGACTTTCAGGCCAATTTTATGGCTAGTTAATGTGACGCCTCCAAAATTAGGTATACGTCACCCATCTTGGGTTGCCACTTACATGGTACATAAATTCAAATACAACTTACTAACCTAACTGTGTACAATATACGACATAAACCGCGAGTTTGAATACAAATATTGTCTACTAGATATTATACAAACTCAAAAGGAGTCCTCATTACAACTATTATCACACTATTTCACGTAATAGTGAGGACTACTAATGCTATCCTCCTCGACCATTACTTCGCTCCCTCGACTCGTCTCAAATTTATGTTCTCATTTCAAGAGAAAACAAGGAAAGAAAGGGTGAGCTCAACTAGCCCAAGAAGAAATATTACGACTAAGATAATGCGTAATAAATTATCATTAGCCTTCAACAAAGTTAAAACCGATAAAATACAATAGACAACCAGCTTAATCAAGCAATGAATAAGCAATCCATTAAAAGAGTCAAGTAGAGAATAAAGTCTACTATCTTTTAGGTTTTAAAAGGTTTTCATCAATTTTTATCACCAGACTCACTTAATAAATAAACCACCACATCTAATCATCCCCGCATTACTTGGCCAAGGATTTTCATCAAATTATCAATGGTCATGACTATACCAAATCACCCCGGTCATAATCATACCAAAAACTATCCATCAATGCATTACAGCCACCGAGGACTTTTGTCACATCATTTATATCAAGTCATGATTATACCGAATGATCCTCGGTCATAATCATACTAAGTTCATCTATGCACGTAAGCCAAAAGATAACATAATATAACATGAGGATGATGACAATGACATAATAATTCAATAAAACAAGTTCAAGAATTATTTAATCCATGAATTATTAACGTCCAAATTGTCAACATGATATCGCTTTCAGAGAGTAAAATTCAAGAATGATCGTAAGAATATTTCCATGAAAAGATATCGGATGAAACGCAAATATCAAGGATATTCTACTAATTTCATGGAGTATAGAAGTCAAAGTTTTAACCAACTCCGTATAATAAAGAATGGAATAACAAAAGAAATCACCACGCATGCGGTTGCATTATGTATGCAAGTTATTCCAATGTAATAATAACGGAACCAGTGTCGTGTGAAATTCACAATCGATGTGATGTTCCAACAGTAATAATAAAGATGGAACCAGCATCCGGTGTAAAACACACACAGATAGATATTCCAACAGAATGATAAAGATTTTAACCAGTCCTGTAAAACACACGCATGTGATGTTCCAACGTAATAATAAAAAACGGAACCAGTCCGTAAAAACACACGCATGTGATGTTCCAAATGTAATAATAAAGAATGTCACCAAGTATAGGTAAAATCACAGATACAAAGTTTATTCCAATGTAATAATAAGCAATGGAATAACATAAGGATTTCACCAAGTATAGGGTATGCCACAGACACAAAGTTATGTATAGGTATGCCACTTTTACAAAAGTTATTCCAATGTAATAATAATGAATGGAATAATGTAAGTTCTCTTCAAGAAGAAAGAATAACACCCTCACCGTAAAAGAACCTAATATAGAAGTAGTGAAGTAAAGAGAATACTCTTCTTCTTTCTATAACTTTCTCTCTATAGCTTCTCTCTATAATTTCTCTCTCTGAGTTTCAATGAATTCGTAAGAAAATAATGAAGGAATGAGCTTATTTATAGGAAAATGGAATGCATAAGAATTAATCCATGAAACTATCCGATTGATTTACTTTAATCTGACGGTCCATATTTAAAGAAAATCTTTTAAATAAAATATAATATATTCTATTTATATAAAAACATTTTACTATGCAAACACTATGCAATACTATGCAAAAAACACTATGCAAAACACTACGCAACACTATGCATAATAAAATATAATATATTCTATTTATGTAATAACTTTAATAAAGTATTCTATTTTATATAAAAGATGTTTCGCTTTTATTACGTTAATAATACTGAATAAAATAAAACGTCATTATCGCTATAATAATTCATATTATTAATCGACAATAATGGAATCAAACCGAGTGACTTCTCACATAAGCATCAATAATCAATCACCGCCGTGCGCTACTATGCAACCACACGACATCGCATTTTTTTACTACCGAAAGTAGTTCAACAAGAATCTACCAGTAAACTTCCGCCGTTATTTCAATAAAATATTTTTGTCGCTTTCAATCCGATAATAATTTCATTAGGGTCCACCAATGATTGAGCCAGTTGTACGAATATTCCCTGCTAAACCTAATATTCCCCACCAATCAAATATAATATAACCACTGCATACTTTGCAAAATTTATAAATACTACCCACAACTATAATATTATCTTAAATTCACACCATAATATTAAAAAATTATTTCAACAAAATTTAAATCTTTATCGATAAAATCTGGGGTCTCACAATCTCCCTCCTTATGGAATTTCTCCCCGAAATTAGGTAATGCGATGACTGATATGATAAAGAGGTGAGGATACCTTGAATACCTTTATCGTTGAAAACATTAAATTCATTTTTGCAATCCTACCAAAGATATTCATTAACAATTCATCTTTGCACTACAAAGCCAAAGATATACAATCAGAAAACCAATAATGCCGAGACGCAACTTAATAGTATCACGACCACTAATTATCCATGCACCAATCGGCTAAGGATATTCGTGTTTTCAATTACTACCATGATTATACCGAATAATCCGTGGTCATAATCATACCAAGTCTATCAATGCACTACTACCAAAGATGACTTTTACCACATCCATGAATTAATATTTCATTCACGAGACTCACCAATAATTAATCCATATCATCGAATCATCCCCGCGCACTACAATGTGCCAAGATATTCATTAAGATCACGACCACAAATTATCCATACACTACTACCAAAGATAATCGTGTATTCATTAATATCACGACCACAAATTATCCAAGCACTACTACCAAAGATAATTGTGTATTCATTCAGATTAATATATCGACCACAAATTATCCATGCACTACTACGAAAAAGATAATCGTGTATTCATTAAGATCACGACCACAAATTATCCATGCACTACTACCAAAGATAATTGTGTATTCATTAAGATCACGACCACAAATTATCCATGCACTACTACCAAAGATAATTGTGTATTCATTAAGATCACGACCACAAATTATCCATGCACTACTACCAAAGATAATTGTGTATTCATTAAGATATCACGACCACAAATTATCCATGCACTACTACCAAAGATAATTGTGTATTCATTAAGATCACGACGACCACAAATTATCCATGCACTACTACCAAAGATAATTGTGTATTCATTAAGATCATCGCACCACAAATTATCCATGCACTACTACCAAAGATAATTGTGTATTCATTAAGATATCACGATTAATTACATTAAATTATCCATGCACTACTACCAAAGATAATTGTGTATTCATTAAGATCACGACCACAAATTATCCATGCACTACTGCCAAAGATAATTGTGTATTCAATTACTACGCTATGATTATACCGAATAATCCGTGGTCATAATCATACCAAGTCCATCTATGCACTAAAAAGCCACGTATTTGACTTTCAACATAATATAAACATGAGGATAATGATATAAAGAATCAATCAAATGAGATAAAGGATAAATATTAAACATTTATAATATAATTTATCCAGATTCAAGAATATCCCCATGTTATCAATCACTTAATAATCTCATAATCTAATAACATTAATATTATAACAATATTTTAATCACTTCTTAAATTTATAAACAATTTATCTCAATTGTTTACGCTTTACCATATAATGCATTTAATCATTCAAAATGCCATACTCATAAAATATCATCACCAATTATCAAATCCTCATCAAAAAAAATATGCATATACTCTATATAGGATTCTCTAGCCATAAAATCCTATTTTCAACTTTGTTACTTCACATAACATATTTAACTCATATGTTCAGTAATCAAACTATTTTCATGAAAAATACCAAATTAGTCCCAAAATATTTCTTTTCTGGGATTTAGCATAATATAGTCCCATAATGAAAATATATTTTTCTCGAATTTTTAAAATTCATTTACTATTTTTCAAAAATCAATTTCTAATTAATTCCTTAAGAAATTAGCTACCTCAATTTTAACTCCAAAATTCCCAAATCTTGGAAGGACCTTACACATGTTAACGTGAGCTTCCAGTTTAAATTTCATGGTCATCGGAGTTATAGAACTCCTAAGGTATAGCGTTTTTCATTTAAAAACCTAAATATTGAAATAGTCATAACTTGCTCATTTTAAGTCGTAATGAGCTCATTTTTGGACAGGAGATACTTTATACCATATACCTTCATGTCCCAAAAGGCCAGAATTTTTCTCATAATTTAAGTGGCCGAAACAGCCCCTTAAAGTTTCTGGGCAGTAGCATTTTTTCGAAATTTACAGCTTTGGCCTCCTTTGCTAAAATCAGTCCACACAAAAATCTACAACACCTTTTCCAGTAATTCCACTTGGATTAGTTAGGTAACTCATAGATCTAACTCTAGGACTTGACCACATTCAAAAATTCAAAATATAATAGGAGATATGGTCAATTGAATTTCATGTTACGCTTTTCACCAAAATCTAATTTTCAACTCTTTGTGATTTCTAAGAAACTTTCATGTTTTCACATAATAACCAACATAACTCATCATAACACTTACTAATACTTCATATACCCATGATTTTCATTAGTCCAATGCTTTTATTATGACTTTCATCATAAACCACGTAAACCTGCTCATTTTAGTTGAAGAAATATTTGAGGGTTTAAGAAATGGGTTTTTGTAATCTTTGAGTCAATACAAAATTTGATTTCACGCTTCTAAGTAGGCTAAGAAGTCTTCAAGAATACGCCAAGAAATTTATTAATAATAGAAATATCATTCAAAACTCAGTGACTCTCATCCAAGACTTGGATAAGACGTCACATTGATACCAACTGTGACTTCTATCCCTTAACCTAGATAAAGACCTCACAATGATACCTATAAACTTGCCATCTTCAGTCACGACGTCGCCTACAGAAAGTCTGGCTTCGGTGCATTCCACACAAGGAAGTCAACAACGAAAGGATCGGGCTCTTTACTTATGACTTGATATAACAGTGATTAACTTTAGGATTTGGTTACTTTGAATTCAGATAACAAAGTTGGTTAGGAATATGAAAGCTAACAACCTTACAAAAAGAATAATGAGTAGTTAATCAATCGTTTTCAAAAATTACCTCAAAGGCAAGTATTTTCAAAGAGATAAGATCGTGAAAGTGTTTATTTGAATTAAACAAGATTTAAAAATAGTAGCGGTAACGAAGGCTCCTACTAACGAAGTTTCAACCAATAAGTCAAAGTTTAACTTCTTCGGAGTTAAATTTAAACGTTGAACGCAACTAGGTGAAATAAAAGAGTGGGTAGAACTGGTATCTAACACGGTATAGACTTCGCAAGAGCTTATGATTACTTACCCGTGATAATCTTATTCAGGTTCCTCGTCACGAGAAAAAAAAAAAAAAAACGCTCTCTCTTAAACTACCGGCTTTGGTTTTGTCTGTCATATGACCTTTGGTGCCTCCATCCTAGTTGAATTTGTCTTCGGTAAACGACAAAATCGAGCTAAGTGACCTTCTCTTCTTGCAATTTCCACTTCTATTATCTTTGCCATGATTACCACCGAAGTGGTTACCATTCTTAACATGATAATTTCCCCCACGATGGTTATCATTGTTCGATGGCTAAATTGCCACCAAAAGATGATTATTATCGTATTGTTGGTCGTTACCTTTTGTTTGAAATTTGATCAACACTCTCATGTGCTTCATTGCTTATCTCAAAGATTTTCGGATATCATTCTCAAACACTTGTCACAAAACAAGGGTTAATTAATATATCACATATTATCCCTATACTCACCACCGACCAATTAAATACCAAATAAATTTAGGTAGGTCATACTAGCGAAGGAATTCTCCGCCTCCCCTCCTAGTTCTTATCTCACATCTCAGCCAGGGGATCATATCCCTAAGCTCGATACCAACCGCGACGCCTCCAAAATTAGGTATATCGCCACCCATCTTGGGTCGCCACTTACATGGTACATAAATTCAAATACAACTTACTTAACCTAATCTGTCGTGGTACAATACGATATAAATCGTGAGTTTGAATACAAATATTGTCTACTAGATATTATACAAACTCAAAAGGAGTCCTCATTACAACTATTATCACACTATTTCACGTAATAGTGAGGACTACTAATGCTATCCTCTCGACCATTACTTCGCTCTCGACTCGTCTCAAATATGTTCTCTCATTTCAAGAGAATAAAGGAAAGAAAGGGTGAGCTCAACTAGCCCAAGAAGAAATATTATGACTAAGATAATGCGTAATAAATTATCATTAGCCTTCAACAAAGTGTTAAACCGATAAAATACAATAGACAACCAGCTTTAATCGCAGCTTTAATAAGCAATCCATTAAAAGAGTCAAGTAGAGAATAAAGTCTACTATCTTTTAGGTTTTAAAAGGTTTTCATCAATTTTTATCACCGAGACTCAAATTTTAATAAATAAACCACCACATCTAATCATCCCTCGCATTCTACCACATCAAGGATTTTCATCAAATTATCAATGGTCATGACTATACCGAATCACCCCGGTCATAATCATACCAAAAACTATCCATCATCGCATTACACAGCCACCGAGGACTTTTTGTCACATCATTTATATCAAGTCATGATTATACCGAATGATCCTCGGTCATAATCATACTAAGTTCATCTATGCACGTAAGCCAAAAGATAACATAATATAACATGAGGATGATGACAATGACATAATAATTCAATAAAACAAGTTCAAGAATTATTTAATCCATGAATTATTAACGTCCAAATTGTCAACATGATATCGTGTTTAGAGAGTAAAATTCAAGAATGATCGTAAAGAATATTTCCATGAAAAGATATCGGATGAAACGCAAATATCAAGGATATTCTACTAATTTCATGGAGTATAGAAGTCAAAGTTTTAACTAACTGGGTATAATAAAGAATGGAATAACAAAAGAAATCACCATGCATGCGGTGATTGTGATGTACAAAGTTATTCCAATGTAATAATAATAATCTAACCAGTGTCGTGAAATTCACAATCGGCAGTGATGTTCCAATGTAATAATAAAGATGGAACTGCATCCTGTAAAACACACGATAGATATTCCAATGTAATGATAAAGATTTTAACCAGTCCTGTAAAACACATGCATGTGATGTTCCAACAGAATAATAAAAATCGGAACCAGTGTCCTGTAAAAACACATGCATGTGATGTTCCAATGTAATAATAGAAGAATGTCACCAAGTATAGGGTAAATCACAGATACAAAGTTATTCCAATGTAATAATAAGCAATGGAATAACATAAGGATTTCACCAAGTATAGGGTATGCCACAGATATAGGTTATGTATAGGTATGCCACTTTTACAAAGTTATTCCAATGTAATAATAATGAATGGAATAATGTAAGTTCTCTTCAAGAAGAAAGAATAACACCCCTTTACCGTAAAAGAACCTAATATATAGAAAAGTAAGAAGTAGCGTAATACTCTTCTTCTTTTTCTATAACTTTCTCTATAGCTTCTCTCTATAATTTCTCTCTCTAGAGTTTCAATGAATTCGTAAGAAAATAATGAAGGAATGAGCTTCTATTTATAGAAAAATGAAATGCATAAGAATTAATCCATGAACTATCTAGATTGATTTACTTTAATCGACTATCCATATTTAAAGAAAAATCTTTTAAATAAAATATAATATATTCTATTTATATAAAAATATTTTACTATGCAAACACTACGCAATACTACGCAAAACACTATGCAAAACACTACGCAACACTATGCATAATAAAATATAATATATTCTATTTATGTAATAACTTTAATAAAGTATTCTATTTTATATAAAAGATGTTTCGCTTTTTATTACGCTAATAATACGAATAAAACAAAACGTCATTATCGCTATAATAATTCATATTATTAATCGACAATAATGGAAACAAACCGAGTGACTTCTCACATAAGCATCAATAATCAATACCGCAGCTACTACGCAACCACACGACATCGTATTTTTTTACTACCGAGTAGTTCAACAAGAACTACTTGTGAAACTTCCGCCGTTATTTCAATAAAATATTTTTGTCGCTTTCAATCCGACAATAATTCATTGCTAGGGTCCACCAATGATTGAGTAGTTGTATTAATATTCCCCGCTAAACCGAATATTCCCCACCAATCAAATATAATATAACCACTGTGATACTTTGCAAAATTTATAAATACTACCCACAACTATAATATTATCTTAAATTCACACCATAATATTAAAAATTATTTCAACAAAATTTAAATCTTTATCGATAAAATCTGGGTCTCACAATCTCCCTCCTTATGGAATTTCACCCTCGAAATTAGGGTAACGTGACTGATATGATAAAGAGGTGAGGATACCTTGAATACCTTTATCGTTGAAAACATTAAATTCATTTTTGCAATCCTACCAAAGATATTCATTAACAATTCATCTTTGCCTACAAAGCAAAGATATACAACTCAGAAACCAATAATGCCGAGACGCAAACTTAATAAGATTCACGACCACGAATTATCCATGCACCAATCGCTAAGGATATTCGTGTTTTCAATTACTTATCATGATTATACCAATAATCCGTGGTCATAATCATACCAAGTCTATCAATGCACTACTACCAAAGATGACTTTTACCACATCCATGAATTAATATTTCATTCTTTGAGACTCAAATTTCAATAATTAATCCATATCATCGAATCATCCCCGCACTACAAAAGCCAAGGATATTCATTAAGATCACGACCACAAATTATCCATGCACTACTACCAAAGATAATTGTGTATTCATTAAGATCACGACCACAAATTATCCAAGCACTACTACCAAAGATAATTGTGTATTCATTAGTATCACGACCACAAATTATCCATGCACTACTACCAAAGATAATCGTGTATTCATTAAGATCACGACCACAAATTATCCATGCACTACTACCAAAGATAATTGTGTATTCATTAAGATCACGACCACAAATTATCCATGCACTACTAATCAGTACCAAAGATAATTGATAATTGTATTCATTAAGATCACGACCACAAATTATCCATGCACTACTACCAAAGATAATTGTGTATTCATTAAGATCACGACCACAAATTATCCATGCACTACTACCAAAGATAATTGTGTATTCATTAAGATCACGACCACAAATTATCCATGCACTACTACCAAAGATAATTGTGTATTCATTAAGATCACGACCACAAATTATCCATGCACTACTACTACAAAGATAATTGTGTATTCATTAAGATCACGACCACAAATTATCCATGCACTACTTACACTAAAGAGATAATTGTATTCATTAAGATCACGACCACAAATTATCCATGCACTACTACCAAAGATAATTGTGTATTCAATTACTATTATGATTATACCGAATAATCCGTGGTCATAATCATACCAAGTCCATCTATGCACTAAAGGCCACGTATTTACTTTCAACATAATATAAACATGAGGATAATGATATAAAGAATCAATCAAATGAGATAAAGGATAAATATTAAACATTTATAATATATTTTATCCGTGATTCAAGAATATCCCCATGTTATCAATCACTTAATAATCTCATAATCTAATAACATTAATATTATAACAATATTTTAATCACTTCTTAAATTTATAAACAATTTATCTCAATTGTTTACGCTTTTACCATATAATGCATTTAATCATTCAAAAATGCCATACTCATAAAATATCATCACCAATTATCAAATCCTCATCAAAAAAAATATGCATATACTCTATATAGGATTCTCTAGCCATAAAATCCTATTTTCAACTTTTCATACTTCACATAACATATATAACTCATATGTTCAGAATTAAACTATTTTCATGAAAAATACCAAATTAGTCCCAAAATATATTTCTTTTCTGGGATTTAGCATAATATAGTCCCATAATGAAAATATATTTTTCTCGGAATTTTTAAAATTCATTTACTATTTTTCAAAATCAATTTCTAATTAATTCCTTAAGAAATTAGCTACCTCAATTTTAACTCCAAAATTCCCAAATCTTGGAAGGACCTTACACATGTTAACGTGAGCTTCCAGTTTAAATTTCATGGTCATCGAGTTATAGAACTCCGGTTATAGCGTTTTTTCGGAAAAACCTAAATATTGAAATAGTCATAACTTGCTCATTTTAAGTCGAAATGAGCTCATTTTTGGACAGGAGATACTTTATACCATATACCTTCATGTCCCAAAAGGCCAGAATTTTTCTCATAATTTAAGTGGCCAAAACAGCCCTTAAAGTTTCTGGGCAGTAGCATTTTCGAAATTTACAGCTTTGGCCTCCTTTGCTAAAATCAGTCCACACAAAAATCTACAACACCTTTTCCAGTAATTCCACTTGGATTAGTTAGGTAACTCATAGATCTAACTCTAGGACTTGACCACATTCAAAAATTCAAAATATAATAGGAGATATGGTCAATTGAATTTCATGTTACGCTTTTCACCAAAATCTAATTTTCAACTCTTTGTGATTTCTAAGAAACTTTCATGTTTTCACATAATAACCAACATAACTCATCATAACACTTACTAATACTTCATATACCCATGATTTTCATTAGTCCAATGCTTTTATTATGACTTTCATCATAAACCACGTAAAACTGCTCATTTTAGTTGAAGAAATATTTGAGGGTTTAAGAAATGGGTTTTGTACTGGGGTCAATACAAAATTCGATTTCACGCTCTAAGTAGGCTAAGAAGTCTTCAAGAATACGCCAGGAAATTTATTAATAATAGAAATATCATTCAAAACTGTGACTTTCATCCAAGACTTGGATAGTACGTCACATTGATACCAACTGTGACTTCTATCCCTTAACCTAGATAGCACCTCACAATGATACCTATAAACTTGCCATCTTCAATCACGACGTCGCCTACGTAAAGTCCGCTTTGCAGCATTCCACACAAGGAAGTCAACAACGAAAGGATCGGGCTCTTTACTTATGACTTGATATAACAAAGATTAACTTTAGGATTTGGTTACTTTGAATTCGTATAACAAAGTTTGGTTAGAATATGAAAGCTAACAACCTTACAAAAAGAATAATGAGTAGTTAATCAATCGCTTTTCAAAAATTACCTCAAAGGCAAGTATTTTCAAAGAGATAAGATCGTGAAAGTGTTTATTTGAATTAAACAAGATTTAAAAATAGTAGCGTAACGAAGGCTCCTACTAACGAAGTTTCAACCAATAAGTCAAAGTTTAACTTCTTGAATTAAATTTAAACGTTGAACGCAACTAGGTGAAATAAAAGAGTGGGTAGAACCGGTATCTAACACGGTATAGACTTCGCAAGAGCTTATGATTACTTACCCGTGATAATCTTATTCGGGTTCCTCGTCACGAGAAAAAAAAAAAAAACGCCTCTCTTAAACTACGCTTTGGTTTTGTCCAGGGATCCGCCTTTGGTGCCTCCATCCTAGTTGAATTTGTCTTGATGGAACGACAAAATCGAGCTAAATGACCTTCTCTTCTTGCAATTTCCACTTCTATTATCTTTGCCATGATTACCACCAAGTGGTTACCATTCTTAACATGATAATTTCTCCCACGATGGTTATCATTGTTCGATAAATAGCTGCCACCAAAGATGATTATTATCGTATTGTTGGTCGTTACCTTTTGTTTGAAATGAATCAACACTCTCATGTGCTTCATTGCTTATCTCAAAGATTTTCTTAGGATATCATTCTCAAACACCGTCACAAAACAAGGGTTAATTAACATATCACATATTATCCCTATACTCGATCACCAATTAAATACCAAATAAATTTAGGTAGGTCATACTAGCGAATTCCCCGCCTCCCCCTCCTAGTTCTTATCTCACATCTCACCAGGATCATATCCTAAGCTCGATACCAAACCGTGACGCCTCCAAAATTAGGTATACGCCACCCATCTTGGGTCGCCACTTACATGGTACATAAATTCAAATACAACTTACTAACCTAACTCGTAGTATACAATACGACATAAACCGTGAGTTTGAATACAAATATTGTCTACTAGATATTATACAAACTCAAAAGGAGTCCTCATTACAACTATTATCACACTATTTCACGTAATAGTGAGGACTACTAATGCTATCCTCCGACCATTACTTCGTTTCCCGACTCGTCTCAGCCTATGTTCTCATTTCCTCGAAGAGAATAAAGGAAAGAAAGGGTGAGCTCAACTAGCCCAAGAAGAAATATTATGACTAAGATAATGCGTAATAAATTATCATTAGCCTTCAACAAACAAGTTAAACCGATAAAATACAATAGACAACCGGCTTAACTGCATTGGAATAAGCAATCCATTAAAAGAGTCAAGTAGAGAATAAAGTCTACTATCTTTTAGGTTTTAAAAGGTTTTCATCAATTTTTATCATTTGAGACTCACTTTTTAATAAATAAACCACCACATATAATCATCCTCGCATTACTACTACCAAGGATTTTCATCAAATTATCAATGGTCATGACTATACCGAATCACCCCGTCATAATCATACCAAAAACTATCCATCACTGCATTACAAAGCCACTGAGGACTTTTGTCACATCATTTATATCAAGTCATGATTATACCGAATGATCCCTGGTCATAATCATACTAAGTTCATCTATGCACGTAAGCCAAAGATAACATAATATAACATGAGGATGATGACAATGACATAGTAATTCAATAAAACAAGTTCAAGAATTATTTAATCCATGAATTATTAACGTCCAAATTGTCAACATGATCATCGCTTTCAGTAGAGTAAAATTCAAGAATGATCGTAAGAATATTTCCATGAAAAGATCTTTGGATGAAACGCAAATATCAAGGATATTCTACTAATTTCATGGAGTATAAAGTCAAAGTTTTAACCAACCGGGTATAATAAAGAATGGAATAACAAAAGAAATCACCATGCATGCGGTACTTGGCATGATGTATGTTTATTCCAATGTAATAATAATAACGGAACCAAAGTCGTCGTGAAATTCACAATCGGCGTGATGTTCCAACGTAATAATAAAGATGGAACCAGATCCTGTGTAAAACACACGTATAGATATTCCAACAGAATGATAAAGATTTTAACCGAATGTCCTGTAAAACACATGCATGTGATGTTCCAATGAATAATAATAAAAATCTAACCAGTCCTGCAAAAACACACGCATGTGATGTTCCAATGTAATAATAGAAGAATGTCACCAAGTATAGGTAAACTCATAGGATACAAAAGTTATTCCAATGTAATAATAAGCAATGGAATAACATAAGGATTTCACCAAGTATAGGGTATGCCAGTGTATCAAGGTTATGTATAGGGTATGCCACTTTTACAAAGTTATTCCAATGTAATAATAATGAATGGAATAACAAAAGTTCTCTTCAAGAAGAAAGAATAACACCCTTACCGTAAAAAGAACCAATATAGAAGTAGTGAAGTAGCGAGAATACTCTTCTTCTTTCTATAACTTTCTCTATAGCTTCTCTCTATAATTTCTCTCTCTAGAGTTTCAATGAATTGTAAAGAAAATAATGAAGGAATGAGCTTCTATTTATAGAAAAATGGAATGCATAAGAATTAATCCATGAACGGTCCAGTTGATTTACTTTAATCGGACGGTCCATATTTAAAGAAAAATCTTTTAAATAAAATATAATATATTCTATTTATATAAAAACATTTTACTATGCAAACACTACGCAATACTTATCAAAAACACTATGCAAAAACACTACGCAACACTATGCGCATAATAAAATATAATATATTCTATTTATAGAATAACTTTAATAAAGTATTCTATTTTATATAAAAGATGTTTCGCTTTTATTACGTTAATAATACGAATAAAACAAAACGTCATTATCGCTATAATAATTCATATTATTAATCGACAATAATGGAATCAAACCGAGTGACTTCACATAAGCATCAATAATCAATACCGCGCGCTACTATGCAACCACACGACATTCGCATTTTTTACTACCGAGTAGTTCAACAAGAACCACGGTAAAACTTCCGCCGTTATTTCAATAAAATATTTTTGTCGCTTTCTCAATCCGACAATAATTTCGCTAGGGGTCCACCAATGATTGAGCCGTTGTTATTAATATTCCCTGCTAAACCGAATATTCCCCGACCAAATCGAATATAATATAACCACTTGCATACTTTGCAAAATTTATAAATACTACCCACAACTATAATATTATCTTAAATTCACACCATAATATTAAAAAATTATTTCAACAAAATTTAAATCTTTATTGATAAAATCTGGGGTCTCACAGTTAACGCTACCGGAAATTATGTTTTTCTAAGGGTTTGATAGAGCGTAGAATAAGTAAGTCGTAAGTTCAAGAACGGACTCATTTCGACTTCGGATGAGCGAGTTATGAAGCGTTGAAGTAGTTATGTCAAAATTGGAAAAGAACGAAATTTCTGGTCAGAGAGATAACTTTGCAGCTTTGGGGCGTGCGACGTGTTGGCTGCACTCTACCGACGATGATGGTTGCGTTGTCGACATTGGGGCACGCCTGGGCTCATCAGTATGCGATGTCGGGGCCCCCGAACGATATTACAGCGTGTCATTGAGCGGACTATTTTCAAACGCCGCGACGTCGTGTCACGTATTGGTCATGTCAAGTTTTCCGATATCCAAAATATAAACATCAAGGGATTTTGAAGTGTAATTCTAAATTATAAATTAGACTAAGCAAGAAGTTAATATAGGGCGTGCGAACTTCCGAACGCCAAGTCGCCATACGACGATGTTGTGATACGTTGTTCCGACTTATAAAAGTCAAACATCGTGGAAGTTATTAAAATATGATCTAAGATGTTTCGAGTTATAAAACGTGAACATCGAAGGAATTCAAGATAGGAGTCTAGATTAAGAATGAAACTAATATAAGTTAATGTAAACCAATGTGTAGCGTCGTTTTTGTTGCTATATGTTATGTCGACCTTAAATGTATTATGTAGGCCGTTTGAAGAACGCACAATTTAGCGTAAGCTGTAAGGAGCGTGTCAGACAAGTTTCGAATATTGTACAAACTTTACTTGTAACAAGTTTCTAACTCTTATTTGATTTGTATCCAAGCAATTGGTTGTCATATTTGTGTCAGTTTTTATTTTGTGCAAGTAAATTCTATACTTATGCAAATGTTATATATTATACAAGTTTTGAGCTATAAATTGGGGTCTATGCCAACATCTACACTTATGTGCAAATTGAAAGAATTGTTATATGTTATTGAACTGTTTGTGTTTTTAAAGTTCATATTATTCATGAACTGTGTTAGAAAGTATGTCGATGTCAATTGTTTCAGTTAGACAGGCGTATAAGGTGTGTGACGCCCCCAAAATAGGTATACATCACTCATTCTGAGTCGCCAAATACATGGTACAGAAACAACTACAACATCATTACTACAATTGTCGTGCAAAATACGACAACACATATACTGTGAGTTTAAATACAAATATTGTCTTCTAGACAATATCCACACTAAAATAAGTCCTTATTATAATTATTGATACACTATTTTATAAAAATATTGAAGACTACTAAAACAACTGTCTCGAAACAACACTCCACACCCTGACTAGTTCCCGCTATATTCTCGCCTCGTGAGAAGAAAAATGGAACAAAAAGGAAAAGGGTGAGTTCAACTAGCTCAGTAAAGAATATTATGACTAAGATAATGTAGAACAAATTATCTTTAGCCTTCAATACATCAGATAAAATACGGAAATAACAATTCATTAGAAGAGTTAAGTAGAGAATGAAATCTACTATCATATATGAATTTAAAAGTCTATCATCAATATTTTATCCCAGTAACATCAATCAATATTCATCTTGAATCAAATATTCATATTTGCATTACGGGCCAAATATATTCATTTGTATCATCAGTTGGTCATGTTCATCTCAACACCTGTTCATCTTTGCACTACGGGCCAAACATATTCATCAGGTAATCATTCATCTTTGCACTACAAACCAAAGATATTCAGTTATATCATCATTTAGGACTAAGGATGATGAAAAATATTTTAAAGAAACGAATCTAGAGATAAAATGACAAAGATTAGGGATTCGTACTTTAGATAATCCAAGTTCAAAATACTCCATAATAAATCATAGTGGAGTAAAATTCAAGAATGAAGATCAAAACATTGATACATTTAAAGATAGTAACCATAATAGACATCTTGGACAAAGAAAAAAAAATCATTTTTTTGTGAATAGTACCGTATACGTGAATAGTAACCCCGACACGAAAAGGTATAAATTCCACAAGAAAAATTATACTTAAATGAATAATCTTGATACGTGAATAAGTGCGCAATATATGAAAAAATGCCGTATACGTGAATAGTAACCTCAACATGAAAAGGTAAAAATTTTATAATAAAATTCATACCAATATTTCTGCATAATGATATTGAATTAAATAACATCATTTACGAAGAAAATAGCATCCCTTACCTCAAAAGAACAGTACTTCTGACTAGAATATTGGATATATTGCCAAAGAAAACTTGCACTGAACAACAACTCTCAAAATATCTAAATACTCACAAAAATACACTCGATAATATAGAGAGAGAAACCTTATGATTCTGGTGTGATTTTCAATTCTAACTAAGCACCCTATTTAAAGGAAAATGCTTAAAACACCAAAGTAGACTAACATGCTTCTTGATGGCTTTACCTGCTACTATTCACGTATGCCACTTTTGAAATAAAATTTTAGCATATTTCTCACCAACTAAAAGTGGGCCCCACCCATTCTAGAAAATTTCTATTTTTTTTTTAAATTTAAACAATAATCAGTAACTTCAATAATTCATAATAAATTGCCCTTTTATCAGAAAAATCAAAATTTTATGTCTATTTCATAGGAAATTTAATTCTCTACAACTTTGTAGAAGAATTTTTTTCAAAATTCCAAACAGAAAATGCCCGAAATCCATATACGGACGATTTTAATACCTTCATTCTGACAAAATACTGATAAAATACCTCAACATTAATTCCTTCATTTATATCCACATAAAAATAAATATTTGTTTATCATATAAATTAATAATTAATTATTCACAAATAATATTACAGAATCACAATATGACAACCAGGTCGTTCCCAAAAAAGATGGGGTTTTCCGATAAGAATTTCTCCTTACTGGCGCGCAATTAAGTGACCAAACCTCTTTCCTAGACAAAACTTTCTTAGACATTGCCAATAATCCTATTTAATAATATTATTCAAATAATATGAATTATTGATCTGATAATGAGAAATACTGTGCAGTGACAATTATTGAAACAACAATAATATAAAATATCAACGTAGCAATTATTGAATCAATAAAATAAAATATTGAATAATAATTACTTGTAATAATTATTGAGTAAAGCCTTCTACGTAAAAATCAAGAATTCAAAAATACCGCAATCACGTGTATTATCAGATTTTAACCATCGGGTATTCCAACAAAGTTAACCACAGTAATAACTACGCCTGTTATTTATAAAACTCAAACTTGTCATTTTCTTCATCCGATCGCTTTCCGCATTCGTGGCCCACAAATGGTCATTACTGGGTAAATTTAATATTCCTCGGCAATGATAATATTTCACGACCAAACGAATATTCCCCGACAATAATAAATATTTTATAACCACTTGTTTATTTTGCAAAATTTGCACATTTCACCATAACCAAAGGATTATATCAAACTAACACCTTATTATTCAAAATAATAATTATAGGAAATTCGATTATATCAAGTTAACTACTCATCATGCTTTTCGTAAGGTTGTTAGTTTTCATACTCCTAACCAACCTGTTATGCGAATTTAAAGTAACCAAACCACTAAAGTCAATCATTGTCATATCAAGCCATAAATAAAGAGCCCCAATCCTTTCGTTGTTGACTTTCTTGTGTGGAATGCACCGAAGCCAGACTTTCTGTAGGCAACGTCGTGAATGACGGTGACAAGTTGATAGGTATCAATGTGACGTGATATCCAAGTCTTGGATGAAAATCACAGTTTTGAATGATATTTCTATTGTTAATAAATTTCCTGACGTATTCTTGAAGACTTCTTAGCCTACCCCTAGAGCGTGAAATCTAATTTTTTATTGACCCTAGTACAAAACCCATTTCTAAAACTCTCAAATATTTTCTTCACCTAAAACGAACGTGTAATGTGCCAAAGACGTTTGCTCGAGCTATTGAAGATTACGATCGTACCATGATGTAATGGATTGAGCTTTCCTCTCTTCCCAAATCTTGTAACTCCCTTCCATGGAGCAACTCGCAATAATACATAATCCCCTACACTAAATTCCACGTCCTTTCGATGAAGATCCGCATAACTCTTTTGTCGATCTTGTGCCGTTTGTATCGTTGTCGAATCAATTGGATCTTTTCGGTGAGTCATACGTATTAACTTCGGGTCCCAACAATGTTGCTTCACCCACCTCATCCCAACATATTGGAGAAACGACATTTTCGTCCATATAATGCTTCAATGGAGCCACACCTATACTTGTCTCGATAACCTGTTGTTGTAGGAGAATTCCACCAATGGTAAATACTTATCCCAACCGCCCTTGAAGTCTAGGACACGAGTCTTAATAAATCTTCAAGAGTTTGAATAGTCCTCTCCGATTGTCCGTCCGTTTGGGGATGGTATGCCAACTAAATCGCAAATCCGTGCCCATAGCTTTTTGCAAGCTAACCCAAAATCTTGAAGTGAATCTTGGGTCACGATCCGAAACTATGGATACGGGCATGCCATGCAACCTCACAATCTCATTTACGTACATACTAGCAAAGACGTTCAAGGAATAAGTCTCCGTGATCGGCAAGAAATGAAAGCGGAACTTGGTTAATCTATCAACAATAACCCAAATAGCATTGATGCCTTGAGAAACCGTAGGAAGACCCAGAACGAAATCCATGGTAATGTGTTCCCACTTCCATTCCGGAATCTCAAGTGGTTGCAACGGACCCTTAGGTACTAGATGCTCGCCTTTACGCGTTGACAAGTTAAACACATCGAGATAAACTTTGCAATCTCTCTCTTCATATTGTTCCACCAAAATGTATGTCGAAGATCACGATACATTTTAGTACTTCGAGATGGATTGCAAATGGTGTATTGTGTGCCTCCATCATAATCTTGTACTTCAAATCGTAGTCGTTAGGAACACAAAGTCTAGAGTGGACTCAAAGTATTCCTTCTTCATCAATTCTCGCTTCGGAATAGCTCCTTCTTGTACTTTCTTCTTCATACGCGCATCGCCTCCGGGTCGGTGGCTTGAGCAACCTTAACTTTTTCTATTAAAGTTGGCTCTATCGTATACTTGACATCATCGCTTTCGTTCCGCGATATGATCTTCTACTCAATGCGTCGGCTACCACGTTCGCTTTACCGGGATGGTATTGAATAGTGTGGTCGTAGTCTTTCAATAGTTCGAGCCAGCGTCATTTGCCGCATGTTGAGTTCTTTTTGAGTGAAGAAATATTTAAGGCTTTTATGGTGCGAATATATCTCCACTTTCTCCCCATATAGATAGTGCCTCCATATCTTTAAGCAGCAACGATCTGCCGCTAACTCTAGATCATGAGTAGGATAATTCCTCTCATACTCTTTAAGTTGTCGCGAGGCATAGGCTATGACTTTCCCCACGTTGCATGAGAACACATCCTAACCCTTTGCACGAAGCATCGTGTAGATAACAAATCCATTTGAACCGGATGGTATTGTTAGAGCAGTCTTAAAATAAGTCTCCTCTTAAGCTCTTGGAAACTCTTCTCGCATTCTTCATTCCAAACGAATTTTGTATCCTTCCGAGTTAGTTGAGTTAATGGAGTAGCGATTCGAGAAAACCCTTCCACGAATCTCCGATAATAACCAATTAAGCCCAAAAGCTACGTCTTGATCACCGAACTTGGTTGCTCCCCAACTTTGTATTGCTTCAATCTTCGCGGATCAACAGATACTCCATGTTTTGACACCACGTGCCCAAGGAATGCTACTTCCTCGAGCCGAACTCGCATTTCTTCAATTTGGCATATAGTTTGTTTTCACGAAGCCTTTGGAGTACCGAACGAAATGGTGCTCATGATCTTCACGACTTTTGGAATATATAAGGATGTCATCAATAAAGACAACAACGAATCCCGATCCAAATATTCCTTGAATACTCGGTTCATCATATCCATGAAAGCCGCGAGGAGCATTAGTCGATCCGACGACATGACTAAAAATTCATAATGCCCGTCTGGGTTCTAAAGGCGGTCTTTGGAATATCCTCGATTCTAATCTTGGTTGATGATATCCGAGCGAAGATCGATTTTTGAAAAGAATTGTGCCCTTACTTGCATTGGTCAAACAAGTCATCAATACGAGGTAGAGGATACCTATTCTTGATGGTGACATGGTTCAATTCCAGATAGTCGATACAAAGTCGCATACTCCGTCTTTCTTCTTCTTTACTGAATAAAACAGGAGCACCCCAAGGAGATGTCTTGGGGCGAATGAAACCGATGTCCAACAATTCACGTAGTTGGACCTTTAACTCCTGAAGTTCAATAGGAGCCATTCGATATGGGGTTTTAGAAATGGGCTTTGTATGCGTGTTTCAAGATCAATAAAGAATTCAACTTCACGTTACGGGGTAGGCCGGGAAGTTCTTCGAAATCGTCGGGAAAATCAATAACAACAGAATATTATTCAAATTTGGCGTGTCTTTATTCAAATCCATCACATGGGCTAAGAAAGCTTGACATCCGTTTTTCAATAAGCGAATAGCTTTATGATTAGATATGATGGTGATTGATTTTAATGGTTTAGTTGCTTGAATTAAATACAACAGGGTTGGTTAGGAATATGAAAACTAACAACCTTACGAAAACAATCAATTTTGGCATGATGAGTAGTTAACCAATCAATCCCTAAAATCACATCAAAAGCAAGTATCTTTAAAGAGATAAAGGTCAACGGGTAAGGTGATGGTGCCAACTTGAATCAAACAAGATTTATAAGCGATGGATGTGATGAAAGTTTCTCCTAACGGAGTTTCCACGAGATAGGTCAAAGTCTAATTTCTCCTAGAGTCAAGTTTAAGCGTTGAGCACACGCGGAGAGATAAATGAATGGGTATGCCGTATCAAGTAAGGTATAAACTTCGTAAGAATTTATAAATAGCTTACCCGTGATCACCTCGTTTGGGTTCCTCGCATTATGACCAATCCACAACAAACGCTCTTCCGGAATCGTTGACTTTGACTTTTACGGGACGATCTTTTGAGTCACCGTCCCCATTGAACTAGGTTTATTCTGCGTACAATCTCGGCGATATGTCCTTCCTTTCCATAACTATAGCATACCTTGAACTGTTGTGGGCGGTTTGGTGATATGTCCCTCTTTTCGCATTTAGTAGCATATAATGGGTGGTCATTCTCCTCCCTTAGAACCGGTTCTTTGCTTGCAACCTTTATCGTCTTCACATAGTCGTTGTTAAATCTCCTCTTTTAAAATCTCCTCTGACTCGCTTCTTACATTTTCATGACCATGATTACCACCGGAGTGGTAACCATTTTTGTCCGTCTGTTTCTTTCTCCGTTGGTTATCATTATTACATTGATCGCTATCTCTACGATGCGATCTGGTTGTGGTCCCTCGGTTAACCGTACTCGTTATCTCGCTCTAATAATTGAGCCACATTGCTTACAACATCTGAATAGAGAAAGTTTATGAGAAATGAGATCTTGGCGTATCTTGGGTTTCAAACCTCTAAGAAACATCCGCGTCATCGTTCCTCATTCTCCACCAAATGAGGTGCAAACACGGATAACTCTGCAAACTTTGCCTCGTCTTTGAGACACCGTCATGTTGTTTTGCTCCCATCTAATAAACTCCACTTCCTTCATATAGCGAACACTTTCGGAAAGTATTTGTCATTAAATAGTTTCAAACGTCTCCCAAGACATCTTTGAGTCTTGGTTTGGATGGAGTACGCTTCACGAACTCCCACCGATGATCTGCCTCGCCACGTAAACATATAAAGGTGGCGAATGGAACTTTCTGTTCCTCTGTGCATCCCAAGACATCGAATATCTTGGTAATTTACTTGACCCATGTTTCCGCCATGATGGATCGGCTTTCCCTTAAATTCGGTGGTCCCAACTCTTTGAAGCTGCTTTTGCATTTGTGACAACCCGTGAATTGCTATCATTTCCTCCTGTATTTTGAACACGAGTCTCCTCGTCGCGATTTTGCATGAACTGCAAAAAGCTTCTAAACATCCCCTCGTTCATCATCTCGCTTTCGATGATGGTGTTGTTCACGGGAGGAACATTGCCACTGTTGCACGTTCTCCTCGTTGGTGAGTACAAGCGTCTCCACGTTCTCATTTCCATTGTTAATATTCTCGATCGACATTCTCAAATCTTGTCGTAAAAAACAAAGGGGTTAATTAAGGAAATCAATATATCACATAATATCCTATATCTTGACCAACTAACAAATAAGCTTAGGTAGGACACACTAGCGAAGGATTTACTCGTCTCTCCCTCCTAGTTCTATTCCCCAGATCTCTCGCCAGAGATCATATCCCTAAGCTACGATACCAAGCGTGGCGCCCCCAAAATAGGTATACATCACCCATTCGAGTTGTCAATACATGGTGCGTAAACAACTACAACTTTATTATTACAACAAGTAAAAGCGTGAGTTTGAATACAAATATTATCTTACTGAGCAATATCTATACTCAAATAAATCCTCATCACATTTATTGATACATTATTTTACAAAAATGGTGAGGACTACTAAACAATCCTTTCTAAAACCTTCATTCCATACCCCAGGCTAAATACTACGCTATATTCTAGCCTCCACGAGAAGAATGGAACAAAAAGGAAAAGGGTGAGCTCAACTAGCTTTCGATAAAGAATATTATGACTAAGATAATATACAACAAATTATCGTTAGTCTTCAACGAGGAAAAATTTAATAGAATCTGATAGACAACAAATTTTAAATCAATATTCGCAATGGAAAAATAATAATTCATTAGAAGAGTTAAGTAGAGAATGCAAACTACTATCTTCTATGTATGAATTTTAAAGTTCATCGTCTATCTTTTATCCACAACAACAACAATCCATAAACATCTGGAATCAAATATTCATCTTTTACTCTGAGGCCAAAGATATTCATCGATTAGTCATGTTCATTTAAACACTGTTCATCTTTGCTACAGTGCCAAAGATATTCATCATCGGTCATGTTCATCTCAACACTGTTCATCTTTTACTACGGGCCAAAGATATTCTTGAAAATCATTCATCTTTGCACTACGAAGCCAAAGATATTCAATAATATCATCATTTAAGGCGGGGATGATGAAAATATTTTTAAAGAAACGAATCCGGTGAAACAAAATGACAAGGATTAAGGATTAAAGATTAGTACTTTATTTTATCCACGTCCAAAATTACTCAAAAATAATCATAGTGGTGTAAAATTCAAGAATGATCAAAACATGGATACAATCAAAGCTAGTATCCGAATAGATATTTTAGACGAAAAGAAGAAATTTTATTTTTCGATGAATAGTCAGATATCGTGAATAGTCTTAGTATCGTGAATAAGTAACTCAGACACCAAAAGATAGAATTTCCACAAAAAACATTTTCACGCTTCATGAATAGTACTCGTGAATAGTAACTCGTGAATAGTAACTCATGAATAGTAACTCGTGAATAGTAACTCATGAATAAGTAACCCCAGATATAAAAAGTTCCAAATTTGATAAAAAGTTCAAACCAATATTTCAAAGATAATGATATTGAAGAAATAATATCATTTGAGAAGAAAATAACATCCCTTACCTCGAAAGATCGATTACTTGGAAGGAAAGATCGGAAGTGATCTTTGAATGAAACTTATCTTTGAGCAATGACTCTCAAAGTATCTAAATACTCACAAAATACGCTCAATAATATAGAGAAAGAGAAAACTTTGTTTACGGTGTGATTTTCAATTCTAACTAAGCCCTCTATTTATAGGAAAATGTTAGCCACAGTAGAAAATTTACTTGACTAATAATACTATATATCAATGGCTTTACACCTTACTATTATTATTGCCACCCACCACATTTGAAATAAAATTCAGCACATTTTTCACCAACCACAAGTGGGGCCCACTCAATTCTAGAATTTTCCACCAAAATCAATTATAACCCTACTTTCAGAATCAAACACCTCTTAAAATTTATAACAAATCATTCGTTCATTTTAACGGTTCAAAATTTGTAGACATATACTCAACTTATATATGTATAACATATCCAAAAATCGCAAATCCATCCAACGATTTATTAAAAATTATAACTCACGCATGATATATCGTAAAAATCTTGATTTGATTTTTAATACCTCCATTCAGAGCAAAAATACTTGATAAAACACCTCAACATTAAATCCTTCCATTATAACCACATATAATAAAAATAAATCCATCATTTATATCCATATCAAATAAATATTTTCTTATCATATAAATCAATAATTAATTATTCCCAAATAATATTACGAGAATCACAATTATGACAACCGGTGGGTTCCGGAAAGAGGGGCTTTCGAATAAGGATCTCTCCTTCTTGGCGCATGATTAGGTGACCAAACCTCTCCTTGAGATGTAACTTTCTAGACATTGCCAATAATGTTATCTAATAATATTATTCAAATAATATGAATTATTGATCCGATAATGGGAAATCTTTGTGCGTTGACAATTATTGAAACAATGAATAATATAAAATACCAACGCAAATTATTGAATCAATAAAATAAAATCTTTGAGCAATAATTCTTTGTAACAATTATTGAGTAGTGCGTTTCTTACGTAAGGATCAATAATTGATGCAATCTGCAATGTCTTCTTGTTCAACAACGCGTATTAGTGTGTTTTTAACCACCGGGTATTCCAACAATATTAATTGGTAACAATTACGTAGTTATTTTTAAACAACTTATATTTGTCGTTTTCCTCATCCAATCGCTTTTCCGTTTATGGGGCCCACATGGTTACACATGGTTGCATCGTCGTACGAATATTCCCCGACAAAGATCGAATATTCCACGACCAAATGAATATTCCCAAACAACAATGAATATTTTATAACCACTTGCTTATTTTGAAATATTTGCGTATTTTACCCCTAACTATCCACATTAATCAAATCAACCCTTACTATTTCAAAATAATAAATAAAGGAAATTCTTTTTATTTAAAAAATTTGAGGTATTACAACCTCCCTCCTTATGAAATTTTGTCCTCGAAATTGGCGTCGTACACAGGTGTTTTTGAAAGGTGAGGATACCTCGCTTTCATTTCGTTTCCAATTCCCGGTCATTTCCTCTATAGCATGATTCCTCCACAAAACTTTAACTTGTGGTATGACCTTTCTTGCGTAGGACATGCTCCTTCCTATCCAAAATCTTGACAGGTTACCTCCTCATCGTTAAGTCTTGGCTATCTCGTCCGGTTCTAACTTTCTATAACGTGGTTGGGGTCTTTCACATATTTACGAAATACGGATATGTGAAACACATTATGAACACGAGACATACTTGGAGGTAACGTGAAGTCATAGGCTACATTTCCTACTCGGTCGAAGAATTTGAAATGGACCAATAAATCGTGGATTGAGCTTTCCTCTCTTCCCAAATCTTGTAACTCCTTCCATGGAGCAACTTCGCAATAATACATAATCCCCTACACTAAATTCCACGTCCTTTCGATGAAGATCCGCATAACTCTTTTGTCGATCTTGTGCTGCTTTGTATCGTTATCGAATCATTTGGATCTTTTCGGTGATCATACGTCTTAACTTCGGGTCCCAACAATGTTGCTTCACCCACCTCATCCCAACATATTGGAGAACGACATTTTCGTCCATATAATGCTTGAATGGAGCCACACCTATACTTGCACGATAAGCTGTTGTTGTTGTAGGAGAATTCCACCATGGTAAATACTTATCCCAACCGCCCTTGAAGTCTAGGACACGAGTCTTAATAAATCTTCAAGAGTTTGAATAGTCCTCTCGATTGTCCGTCCGTTTTGGGGATGGTATGCGAACTAAATCGCAAATCCGTGCCCATAGCTTTTTGCAAGCTAACCCAAAATCTTGAAGTGAATCTTGGGTCACGATCCGAAACTATGGATACGGGCATGCCATGCAACCTCACAATCTCATTTACGTACATACTAGCAAGGCGTTCAAGGAATAAGTCTCCGTGTCGGCAAGAAATGAGCGAGACTTGGTTAATCTATCAACAATAACCCAAATAGCATTGATGCCTTGAGAAAAGCGTAGGAAGACCCATGAACGAAATCCATGGTAATGTGTTCCCACTTCCATTCCGGAATCTCAAGTGGTTGCAACGGACCCTTAGGTACTAGATGCTCGCCTTTTACCGTTGACAAGTTAAACACATTGAGATAAACTTTGCAATCTCTCTCTTCATATTGTTCCACCAAAATGTATGTCGAAGATCACGATACATTTTAGTACTTCGAGATGGATTGCAAATGGTGTATTGTGTGCCTCCATCATAATCTTGTACTTCAAATCGAGTCGTTAGGAACACAAAGTCTAGAGTGGACTCGAAGTATTCCTTCTTCATCAATTCTAAACTTAGGAATAGCTCCTTCTTGTACTTTCTTCTTCATATCGCATCATTTCCGGGTTGGTGGCTTGAGAAGCAACCTTAACTTTTTCTATTAAAGTTGGCTCTGTCGTATACTTGACATCATCGCACTTTTCGTTCCGCATATGATCTTCTACTTTCAATCAATGCGTCGCCTACCACGTTAAACTTTACCGGGATGGTATTGAATAGTGTGGTCGTAGTCTTTCAATAGTTCGAGCCAACGTCATTGCCGCGTGTTGAGTTCTTTTTGAGAAGAAGAAATATTTAAGGCTTTTATGGTGCGAATATATCTCCACTTTCTCCCCATATAGATAGTGCCTCCATATCTTTAAGCGCGAACGCATTGCTTGCTAACTCTAGATCATGGTAGGATAATTCCTCTCATACTCTTTAAGTTGTCGCGAGGCATAGGCTATGACTTTCCCACGTTGTATGAGAACACATCCTAACCCTTTGCACGAAGCATCATTTGTAGATAACAAATCCATTTGAACCGGATGGTATTGTTAGAACAGTCTTAAAATAAGTCTCCTCTTAAGCTCTTGGAAACTCTTCTCGCATTCTTCATTCCAAACGAATTTTGTATCCTTAGAGTTAGGCGAGTTAATGGAGTAGCGATTAGAAAAACCCTTCCACGAATCTCCGATAATAACCATTAAGCCCAAAAAGCTACGTGCTTGATCCACCAACTTGGTTGCTCCCAACTTTGTATTGCTTCAATCTTGGCGGATCAGCGAGATACTCCATGTTTTGACACCATGTGCCCAAGGAATGCTACTTCCTCGAAGCCGAACTCGCATTTCTTCAATTTGGCATATAGTTTGTTTTCACGAAGCCTTTGGAGTACCGACTTCAAATGGTGCTCATGATCTTCACGACTTTTGGAATATATAAGGATGTCATCAATAAAGACAACAACGAATGATCCAAATATTCCTTGAATACTCGGTTCATCATATCCATGAAAGCCGCGGGAGCATTAGTCGATCCGAAAGACATGACTAAAAAAATTCATAATGCCCGTCTCTGAGTTCTAAAAGGCGGTCTTTGGAATATCCTCGATTCTAATCTTGGTGATGATATCCGAGCGAAGATCGATTTTTAAAAAGATTGTGCCCTTGCAATTAGGTCAAACAAGTCATCAATCTGAGGTGAGGGATACCTATTCTTGATGGTGACATGGTTCAATTCCGATAGTCGATACAAAGTCGCATACTCCGTCTTTCTTCTTTACGAATAAAACAGAGCACCCCGAGGAGATGTACTAGGCCGAATGAAACCGATGTCCAACAATTCCACGTAGTTGGACCTTTAACTCCTGAAGTTCAATAGGAGCCATTCGATATGGGGTTTTAGAAATGGGCTTTGTACGGGTTTCAAGATCAATAAAGAATTCAACTTCACGTTACGGGGTAGGCAAGGGAAGTTCTTGAGAAATCGTCGGAAAGTCGATAACAACGAGAATATTATTCAAATTTGGCGTGTCTTTATTCAAATCCATCACATGGGCTAAGAAAGCTTGACATCCGTTTTTCAATAAGCGAATAGCTTTATGATTAGATATGATGATGATTGATTTTAATGGTTTAGTTGCTTGAATTAAATAACAGCGGGTTGGTTAGGAATATGAAAACTAACATCCTTACGAAAATAATCAATTTTGGCATGATGAGTAGTTAACCAATCAATCCCTAAAATCACATCAAAAGCAAGTATCTTTAAAGAGATAAGGTCAACGGTAAAGGTGATGGTGCCAACTTGAATCAAACAAGATTTATAAGCGATGGATGTGATGAAAGTTTCTCTAACGGAGTTTCCACAGATAGGTCAAAGTCTAATTTCTCGGTCAAGTTTAAGCGTTGAGCACATGCGGGAGAGATAAATGAATGGGTAACAGCACCAGTTATCAAGTAAGGTATAAACTTCGCAAGAATTTATAAATAGCTTACCGTGATCACCTCGTTTGGGTTCCTCGCATTATGACCGATCACGAACAAGCGCTCTTCCGGAATCGTTGACTTTGACTTTTACGGGAACGATCTTTTGAGTCACCGTCCCCATTGAACTAGGTTTCGCTTCTACCGTACAATCTCGGCGATATGTCCTTCCTTTCCACAACTATAGCATACCTTGAATTGTTGTGGGCGGTTTGACCGATATGTCCCTCTTTTTCGCATTTGTAGCATTTGGCCGGTGGTCGTTCTCCTCCCTTAGAACCGATTTACTTGCTTAAACCTTTGTCGTCTTCACATAGTCGTTGTTAAATCTCCTCTTTTAAAATCTCCTCCTCGACTTGCTTCTTCATTTTCATGACCATGATTACCACCAGAGTGGTAACCATTTTGTCCGTCTGTTTCTTTCTCCATTGGTTATCATTATTACATTGGCTCGCTATCTCTGCAGTGCGATCTGGTTGTGGTCCTCGGTTGGCCGTACTACGTTATCTCGCTCTAATAATTGAGCCTGTTTTACAACATCCGAATAAAGAGAAAGTTTATGAGAAATGAGATCTTGGCGTATCTTGGGTTTCAAACCTCTAAGAAACATCCGTCATCGTTCCTCATTCTCCACCAAATGAGGTCTGCAAACACAGATAACTCTGAAACTTTGCCTCGTCTTTGAGACACCGTCGTCGTGTTGTTCGCCTCGGTCTAATAAACTCCACTTCCTTCATATGACGAACACTTTCGGAAAGTATTTGTCATTAAATAGTTTCTGAAACGTCTCCCAAGACATCTTTGAGTCTTGTTTGGATGGAGTGCGCTTCACGACTCCCACCGATGATCTGCCTTTCGCCACGGAACATAAAGGTGGCGAATGGAACCTTCTGTTCTCCGTGCATCCCAAGACATCGAATATCTTGGTAATTTACTTGACCCATGTTTCCGCCATGATCGGATCGGCTTTCCCTTAAATTCAGTGGTCCCAACTCTTTGAACTGTTTGGTATTGTGACAACCCGTGAATTGCTATCATTTCCTCCTGTATTTTGAACACGAGTCTCCTCGTCGATTTTTTGCATGAACTACAAAAAAGCTTCTAAACATCCCCTCGTTCATCATCTCGCTTTCAATGGTGTTGTTCACGGGAGGAACATTGCCCGACTGTTGCACGTTCTCCTCGTTGGTGAGTAAGCTGAGCGTCTCCACGTTCTCATTTCCATTGTTAATATTCTCGATCGACATTCTCAAATCTTCGTCATAAAACAAAGGTTAATTAAGGAAATCAATATATCACATAATATCCCTATATCTTGACCAACTAACAAATAAGCTTAGGTAGGACACACTTAGCGAAGGATTTACTCGTCTCTCCTCTCTAGTTACTATTCCCCGATCTCCGCCAGAGATCATATCCTAAGCTCGATACCAACCGTGGCGCCCCCCCAATAGGTATACATCACCCATTACGAGTTGTCAATATATGTAGTGCGAAACAACTACAACTTTATTATTACAACAAGAAAAGCGTGAGTTTGAATACAAATATTATCTTACAAACAATATCTATACTCAAATAAATCCTCATCACATTTATTGATACATTATTTTACAAAATGGTGAGGACTACTAAACAATCCTTTCTAAAACCTTCATTCTATACCCGAGGCTACGTACTCGCTATATTCTCGCCTCCCGAGAAGAAGAATGGAACAAAAGGAAAAGGGTGAGCTCAACTAGCCAAAAAGAATATTATGACTAAGATAATATACAACAAATTATCGTTAGTCTTCAACGAGGAAAAATTTAATAGAATACAATAGACAACAAATTTTAAATCAATATTATGCAATGAAATAATAATTCATTAGAAGAGTTAAGTAGAGAATGCAAACTACTATCTTCATGTATGAATTTTAAAGTTCATCGTCTATCTTTTATCCTGTAACAACAATCCATAAACATCTCGAATCAAATATTCATCTTTGCACTACAGGCGAAAGATATTCATCGATTAATCATGTTCATTTAAACACTGTTCATCTTTGCACTACGGGCCAAAGATATTCATCGATCGATCGTGTTCATTCAACACTGTTCATCTTTGCACTACTGGGCCAAAGATATTCTTCAAAATCATTCATCTTTGCACTACAGGCCAAAGATATTCAATAATATCATCATTTAAGGCGGGGATGATGAAAATATTTTTAAAGAAACGAATCCGGTGAAACAAAATGACAAGGATTAAGGATTAAGGATTAGTACTTTATTTTATCCACGTCCAAAATTACTCAAAAATAATCACAGTGGTGTAAAATTCAAGAATGATCAAAACATGGATACAATCAAAGCTAGTATCCGAGAATAGATATTTTGGACGAAAAGAAGAAATTTTATTTTTAGATGAATAGTCGTGAATAGTCTTAAGTATCGTGATCGTGAATAGTAACTCAGACACACAAAAGATAGAATTTCCACAAAAAACATTTTCACGCTTCATGAATAGTACTCGTGAATAGTAACTCGTGAATAGTAACTCATGAATAGTAACTTCGTGAATAGTAACTCATGAATAGTAACCCCGACATAAAAAGTTCCAAATTTGATAAAAAGTTCCAACCAATATTTCAAAGTAATGATATTGAAGAAATAATATCATTTGAGAAGAAAATAACATCCACTTACCTCAAAGAATCGATTACTTGGAAGGAAAGATCGGAAGTGATCTTTGAATGAAACTTGTCTTGAACAAAGAACTCTCAAAGTATCTAAATACTCACAAAATACGCTCAATAATATAGAGAGAGAGAAAAAAACTTTGTTTACGGTGTGATTTTCAATTCTAACTTAGCCCTCTATTTATAGGAAAATGTTAGCCGTAAAAGGCGGACTTGACTTCTACTACACGATGGCTTTTACACCGCTACTATTGCCACCCACCACATTTGAAATAAAATTCAGCACATTTTTCACCAACCACAAGTGGGGCCCACTCAATTCTAGAATTTTCCACCAAAATCAATTATAACCCTACTTTCCAGATCAAACACCTCTTAAAATTTATAACAAATCATTCGTTCATTTTTAACGGTTCAAAATTTGTAGACATATACTCAACTTATATATATATAACATATCCAAAAATTGAAACGATCCAACGGTCGATTAAAAATTATAACTCACGCAATATATCATAAAAAATCTTGATTTGATTTTTAATACCTCCATTCCGAATAAAAATACTTGATAAAACACCTCAACATTAAATCCTTCCATTATAACCACATATAATAAATAAATCCATCATTTATATCCATATCAAATAAATATTTTCTTATCATATAAATCAATAATTAATTATCCCAAATAATATTACGAGAATCACAATTATAATGAACCAGCGGTTCGAGAAAGATGGGGCTTTCCAATAAGGATCTCTCCTTACTGGCGCGCAATTAGGTGACCAAACCTCTCCTTAGACAGAACTTTCTAGACATTGCCAATAATGTTATCTAATAATATTATTCAAATAATATGAATTATTGATCGATAATGGGAAATCTTGTGCGGTGACAATTATTGAAACAACAATAATATAAAATACCAACGCAACAATTATTGAATCAATAAAATAAAATCTTTGAGCGATAATTCTCGTAACAATTATTGAGTAGTGCCTTCTTACGTAAGGATCAATAATTGATACAATACTGCGTGTCTTCTTGTTCAACAACGCGTATTAGTGTGTTTTAACCACCGGGTATTCCAACAATGATAATTGAGTAATAATTACGCCAGTTATTTTAAAACAACTTATATTTGTCGTTTTCCTCATCCAATCTCTCCGTTATGGGGCCCACATGGTCATAGGCTGCTACCGCATGCGAATATTCCCAAGACAAGATGCAGAATATTTCACGACCAAACGAATATTCCCCGACAACAATGAATATTTTATAACCACTTGCTTATTTTGAAATATTTGCGTATTTTACCCCTAACTATCCACATTAATCAAATCAACCCTTACTATTTCAAAATAATAAATAAAGGAAATTCCTTTTTATTTAAAAAAAATTTCGGGGTCTTACATCATATCTCTCATATTATTGATTCAATTATTGTTACAGTATCATCTGCATAATATGATATATTGTTCAATCAGGTATTCGGGACACTTTTCGTGTCGGAGTTACTATTCACGAGTTACTATTCTTGAGTTACTATTCACGAGTTATTATTCACGAGTTACTATTCACCCAGTTACTATTCACTCTAGTATTGTGCATTCGGGTATTTGGGTACAATATTATTCCATGAGGAGATGTGTTAATTTTTCGTAGTTGGTTGAAGATATAATAGTAAGTCAATATGGACCGCTGGTGGAGTTATAATAGTAAATCAATATGGATCGCTGGTTTAAAGTTTTCATAGTAAATCAGTATGGACCGTCCGTTTAATAGTAAATCAATCTGGACCGTTCATGAATTAGTTACTATTCATTACATTTTCCTATAAATAGAAGCTCATTCCTTCATTATTTTCTTACGAATTCATTGAAACTCTAGAGAGAAAAGTTATAGAAACTATAGAAAAGTATTCACTACTTCTACTCTCTTATATTTAGTTTCTTTTACTGTAGTGGGATGTTATTTGTTTATTTTCATGAAGAGAACTTATGTTATTATATTATTTATTATTACATTGGAATAACTTTGTATCACGCTGCTACCCTATACATGGTGACATTCTTCTAATATTCCGCTCTTTATTATTACATGTCGAATATCCTCGTGCGTGCGTTCTGCAGGACTGGGTTCCATTATTTATTATTACGTCGAAATATCACATCATGCGTTTCTGCCGACCTGGTTCTATTATTTATTATTACGTCCGAAATATCCACGTCATGCGTTTACGTGGGACTGGTTCCATCCTTTATTATTCATTGGAATAACTTTGCTGTCTGCGATCTATCGCATGCATGGTGATTTCTTTTGTTATTCCATTCTTTATTTTACTCAGTTGGTTAAAACTTTGACTTCTATACTCCATGAAATTAGTGGAATAGCCTTGATATTTGCGCTTCATCCAGTATCTTTTCATGGAAATATTCTTCTTAGCATTCTTGAATTTTACTCTACAAAGCAGTATCATGTTGACAATTTGAACGTTATCAGTTCCTGGATAAATTATTTCTTGAACTTGTTTTTATTGAATTCTTATATCATTGTCATTATCCTCATGGTTATATTATGTTGAAAGTCATCTGTGGCCTGTAGTGCATAGATGGACTTGGTATGATTATGACCAGGGATTATTCGGTATAATCATAACTGTAATGTTACAAATGATGTGGAAAAAGTCCTCATTGGCCCGTAGTGCATTGATGGACCGTTTTTGGTATGATTATGGCTATGAATTCTCTTTGGCCGTAGTGCAAAGATGAATTGTTTAATGACATGATCAGGACCGTTGGTGAAAACATGATTATCTTAAGCCGTAGTGCATGGATAATTCGTGGTCGTGATACTAAAGAATATTCTTGGCCGTAGTGCAGGGGTGATTCGATGATGTGGATTATTTATTAAGCCGAGTTCCAGCGATAAAAGTGATGAAAAACCTTTTAAATCATAGAAGATAGTAGATTTTATTCCCTACTTAACTCTTCTAATCGATTGCTTGTTCCGCCGCAGTTAAACTTGATAGTTATTATATTTTATAAGTTTTACACTGTTGAAGGCTAATGATAATTTATTATGCATTATCTTAGTCATAATATTTCTTACTAGGCTAGTTGAGCTCACCCTTTCTTTCATTGTTCTCTTCAGGAAATGAGAATATAGCTGGGACGAGTCGGGGAACAGAGTGATGGTCCTAGATGGTGCATTAGTAGTCCTCACTATTCTGTGAAATAGTGTGATAATAATTGTAATAAGGACTCCTTTTGAGTTTGTATACTCTCTAGTAGACAATAGTTGTATTCAAACTCACAGTTTATGTTTTGTCGTATTGTACACGACAGTTGTATTATCAAGTTGTATTTGAATTACATACCATGTATCCGGGCGACTCAAGATGAGTGATGTATACCTAATTTTGGGGGCGTCACAGTTGGTATCAAAGCTTAGGGATATAATCCCTGGCTAGGATGTGAGAATAGAACTAGGAGGGGAGAGACGGAGAATTCCTTCGCTAGTATGACCTACCTAAGTTTATTTGGTTTTTAATTGGTCGGTCAGAATATAGGGATAATATGTTACATGTCAATTAACCTTTTGTTTTGTGGCAGTATCTGAAAATGACATCTGAGAATGTTGAGAATAGTAATGGAGCACAGGCGACCGTTGATTCTCCACAGATCAATAATCAGGACAATGTGCAACAGGATGACGATAATCCTCCTGTAAATAATAACACTGATCAATTGACGAATGACGGTACGCTTAGGAGCTTTTTAGAATTCATGCAACATCAGGCGAAAGCGGCTCCTGTTCATAATGCAAGAGGAAACAATGGAAACCTACGGTTGGTCACCGCTAAGCAATTCAAGGAGCTGGGACCACCGGAGCTTTTGGGAAAGCCAGAACCACTTAAGGCGGAGACGTGGTTAAAGCAGATCACCAAGATATTTGATGTCTTGGGATGCTCCGAGGAGCAAAAGGTTCCCTTTATGTTGCGTGAAGAGGCAGATCACTGGTGGGAATTTGTAAAATGTACTCAGCCTGACGCACTCAAGATGTCTTGGGCGAAGTTCCAAGAGCTGTTCAATGACAAGTACTTTCCCGAAAGCATTCGTCACATGAAGGAGGTAGAATTTATCAAGTTGGAGCAAAACAACATGACCGTGTCGCAGTACGAAGCCAAGTTTGCCAAGTTGTCCCGATTTGCGTTCCACTTGGTTGATAATGAAGAGAGAATAACGCGGAAGTTTTTAAGAGGTTTGAAGCCAAAGATACGTCAATACTTGTTTCTCATAAACTGTGTTTGTATTAAGATGTTGTAAATAAGGCTCAGTTAGTGGAGCGCGATAACGAGTCAACGCAACCAAAAGAGAGCAGCCGGAAAAATGATAATACCGGTGATAACAGTCATCAAAGCGGTGACAATAAGCATGGAGGTAATCAACATGCCAGAAATGGTAACCACTTCGGTGGTAATCATGGTCAAAATAATAAGAATGGACATTTCAAGAAGAGAAGATTCAACAATGATGGAAAGACGTCAGCACCAGCACCCGTTGTTAAGGAAGGAGAACGACCACCTATCATATGCTTCAAATGCGGAGGGGAGGGACACATCAGTCCAAACTGCGCGATGCCATCCAAAACATGCTATAAATGTGGAAGAGAAGGTCACTTAGCCCGATTTTGTCGTTCACCGAAGACAAGTTCAGTTAGGATGGAAGCACCAAAGGATGTCCCAGACAAGCCAAAGCCAGTAGTTTAAGAGAGAGCGTTTTTTTTTCGTGACGAGGAACCTGAATAAAATTATCACAGGTATGTTAGTCATAAACTCTTGCGAAGTCTATACCATGTTATTGAATCTGGGTTCTACTCACTCTTTTATTGCACCTAGTTGTGTTCAATGTTTGAAGTTAACTCAAGAAGTTAGACTTTGATATATCTGTTTAAACTCAGTTGGAAGAAACCTTCGTTACCTCCACTATTTATAAATCTTGTTCAAATCAACACTTTTACGTTACCTGTCGATCTTATCTCTTTGAAAATACTTGCCTTTGATGTGATTTTTGGAAACGATTGGTTAACTACTCATCATGCTTTTTCGTAAGGTTGTTAGTTTTCATACTCTAACCAACTTTGTTATGCAAATTCAAAGTAACCAAACCACTAAAGTCAATCATTGTCATATCAAGCCATAAATAAAGAGCCCCGATCCTTTCATTGTTGACTTTCTTGTGTGGAATGCACCGAAGCCAGACTTTCTGTAGGCAACGTCGTGAATGACGGTGACAAGTTGATAGGTATCAATGTGATGTGATATCCAAGTCTTGGATGAAAGTCACAGTTGTGAATGATATTTCTATTATTAATAAATTTCCTGACGTATTCTTGAAGACTTCTTAGCCTACCCTAGGCGTGAAATCGAATTTTGTATTGACCCAGTACCAAAACCCATTTCTAAACCCTCAAATATTTTCTTCACCTAAAACGAACGTGTAATGTGCCAAAAGACGTTGGCTCGAGCTATTGAAGATTACGATCGTACCATTCAATATCATCGTGGGAAAAATGAACGTGGTAGCGGACGCGTTGAGTAGAAGATCGTATGCGTTTACGAGTGTGATGTTGTTAACACAAAGACTCATTTCGTATAACTTACAAATGATGGAGATAGAGTTAAAGACTCTAGGGACCCACGTAAAGATAACGAATATACGATTATAATAGACTTGAATCGATAAAGTTAAAGCTGCTCAAGCTACATACTCAGAGCTGATGAATGTGAAGAAGAAGGTTCAAGAGGGCGTTATTCTAGAAGCAAGAATCGATGAAGATAGGAAATCTCAACCCTCGATTTTATTGGCACATTTGAAATCCTTGATCGAATAGGAACTGTGGCTTATAGACTCGTTTTACCGCCAAGTATGTCGCGTGTTCATAACGTTTTTAACGTATTGATGTTACGTAAATATGTGGACGACCCGAACCACATTATTAA
The DNA here is from genome assembly GCA_020205615.1 of Panax quinquefolius. Classification (NCBI taxonomy): domain Eukaryota; kingdom Viridiplantae; phylum Streptophyta; class Magnoliopsida; order Apiales; family Araliaceae; genus Panax; species Panax quinquefolius. The sequence goes on along the minus strand of CM035170.1, from coordinate 101,188,746 downwards.
TTTAGAACTGGACGAGATAGCAGAAGATTTAACGTATGAGGAGATACGTGTTAAAATCTTGGATAAGAAGGATCGTATTCAACACTCAAAGGCTATACCTCAAGAATTAGAATCTGAAATGAAGTCAAGGTATCCTCACCTCTTCGGCATACCAGGTACGTACATAAATTTCGAAGGTGAAATTTCATAAGGAGGGGAGATTGTGAGACCCCAGATTTTATGAATAAAGATTTAATTTTCTCGAAATAATTTTTTTTTATATTATGGTGTTGATTTGATATAATGTTATAGTTGTGGGTAATATTTATAAATTTTACAAAGTAAGCAAGTGGTTGTATAATATTCGATTGGTCGGGGAATATTCTTTTTGTCGGGGAATATCCTTACAACGGTACAATCATTGGTAGACCCCACAACAGAATTATTATCGGATAGAGAAAACGACAAAAAATATTTTATGAAAATAACGGCAGAAGTTTCTGAGTTAACTTGTTGAAACACCGGTGTTAAAAACAAGAATGTCTGGCGTAGTTACAAAGAAGCACACGGTATTGATTATTGATGCTTACGTGAGAAGTCACTCAGTTATACTAAATTATTGCTACAGTAATTGCTGCATCATATCTCTCATATTATTGATTCAATTATTGTTACAGTATCATCTGCATAATATGATATATTGTTCAATCGGGTATTCGGGACACTTTTCGTGTCGGAGTTACTATTTATGAGTTACTATTCACGAGTTACAATTCATGAGTTACTATTCACGAGTTACTATTCATGAATTACTATTCATGAGTTACTATTCACCCAGTTACTATTCACTCTAGTATTGTGCATTCGGGTATTTGGGTAGAATATTATTCCATGAGGAAATGTGCTAATTTTTCAGACCGTTGGTTGAAGATATAATAGTAAGTCAATATGGACCGCTGGTGGAGTTATAATAGTAAATCAATATGGATCGTTGGTTTAAAGTTTTAATAGTAAATCAAGATGGATGGTTGTTTTAAGTTTTAATAGTAAACCAATATGGACCGTCAGTTTTAATAATAAATCAATCTGACCGTTCATGAATTAGTTACTATTCATTCCATTTTCCAATAAATAGAAGCTCATTCCTTCATTATTTTCTTACGAATTCCTTTGAAACTCTAGAGAGAAAAAGTTATAGAGAAACTATAGAAAAGTATTCTCGCTACTTCCTACTCTTATATTCAGTTTCTTTTTACGGTAGGGATGTTATTTGTTGTACTCATGAAGAGAACTTATGTTATTCCATTATTTATTATTACATTGGAATAACTTTTGTATCTGCTGCTACCCTATACATGGTGACATTCTTCTAATATTCATTCTTTATTATTCGCAGCCGGAATATCACATGCGTGCGTTCTGTGGGACTGGTTCCATTATTTATTATTCGCCTTTAATATCACATGCATGCGTTTACGCCGACTGGTTCTATTATTTATTATTCGCCGAATATCACATGCATGCGTTTACGTCGGACCTAGTTCCATCCTTTATTATTACATTGGAATAACTTTGCTGTCATGCGATCTATCGCATTTACGTGGTGATTTCTTTTGTTATTCCATTCTTTATTTTACTCAGTTGGTTAAAACTTTGACTTCTATACTCCATGAAATTAGTGGAATAGCCTTGATATTTGCGCTTCATCCAGTATCTTTTCATGGAAATATTCTTCTTAGCATTCTTGAATTTTACTCTACAAAGCAGTATCATGTTGACAATTTGAACGTTATCAATTTCTGGATAAATTAATTCTTGAACTTGTTTTATTGAATTCTTATATCATTGTCATCATCCTCATGTTTATATTATGTTGAAAGTCATATGTGGCCTGTAGTGCATAGATGAACTTGGTATGATTATGACCAGGGATTATTCGGTATAATCATAACCGTAATGTTACAAATGATGTAGAAAAAGTCCTCATTGGCCGTAGTGCATTGATGGACGATTTTTGATATGATTATGGCTATGGATTCTCTTTGGTCAGTAGTCAAATGAATTGTTTTATGGCATGATCAAGACCGTTGATAAAAACATGATTATCTTAAGTCGTAGTGCATGGATAATTAAGTGGTCGTGATACTAAAGAATATCCTTGGTAGTAGTGTAGGGGTGATTTGATGATGTGGATTATTTATTAAAATTTGAGTTCCAAATGATAAAAGTGATAAAAACCTTTTAAATCATAGAAGATAGTAGATTTTATTCCCTACTTGACTCTTAATGGATTGCTTGTTCATTGCAGATTAAACTTGATAGTTATTATATTTTATCGCTTTAACAACATTGTTGAAGGCTAACAATAAATTATTCTGCATTATCTTAGTCATAATATTTCTTATTGGGTTAGGTGAGCTCACCCTTTCTTTCATTGTTCTCTTCAGGAAATGAGAACGTAGCTGGGACTAATCGGGGAACAGAGTGATGGTCCTAGATGGTGTATTAGTAGTCCTCACTATTCTGTGAAATAGTGTGATAATAATTGTAATGAGGACTCCTTTTGAGTTTGTATAATCTCTAGTAGACAATATTTGTACACGACAGTTGTATTTTTAAGTTGTATTTGAATTCTGTACCATGTATCTGGCGACTCAAGATGGGTGATGTATACCTAATTTTGGGGGTGTCACATTTATGAATAAAGATTAATTTTCTCGAATTATATTTTTGAATATTATGGTGTTGATTTGATATATTGTTATAGTTGTGGGTAATATTTACAAATTTTGCACAGTAAGCAAGTGGTTATATAATATTCGATTGGTCGGGGAATATTCTTTTTGTCAGGGAATATTCGTACGACGACTCAAGACAATCATCAGTGGACACTACAACTGAAGTATTGTCGTAGTTAAAAAAGCACAAAATTATCTTTCTATAAAAAGAACTACGGTAGGTGTTACCGTTAAAAACCTGTTGAACTATCCTAGTAGTAAAGTACAATAATACGCGTGGTTGCATAAGTAGCACACAGATTGATTATTGATGCTTACGTGAGAAGTCACTCGCTTATACTCAATTATTACTACAGTAATTGCTGCATCATATCTCTTATATTATTGATTCAATTATTATCACAGTATCATCTGAATAATATGTTATATTATTAAATCAATAATTGAGACGACATGTTATAATATTAATGATTAATAATTGTTGAAAGATTAAATATGTGTTGATTAAAAATAAAATGATTTGTGGTAATATTTATTCAATTCTTGATGTATATAAAGAGTCTATTATGAGATGTTTGTGGTAAATTTGGTTATTCTATGGGGGCCCATATGTCATCATCTAAAGAGTTTCTTTCGCCAATAGTAATTACCTTTACCAGACGTCAAACCACTTGCCATTTCATATTACAGGTGTCGAACCAATTGTCGTTTCACATTACAGGCGTCAAACCACTTGGTGTTTCACATTACAAGCGTCAAACCACTATTCTTTTCACATCACCAATCGCTGTCAGCAGCTTGCCTTTTCACATTGCAAGTGCTTAAGCTAGAAATCTTCTATAAATAGAGGCCTAGTTCTTCATTATTTTCACGAATTCATTCAAGCTATAGAGAGAAAGTATAGAGAGAATAAGAGAGAAGAAGAAGAGTATTTTGTTGCTACACTATTCTGCGTGATTTAATCTCCTACTAATGTAAGGGTGTTATTTCTTTTGTATTCATGAAGAGAACTTCATTTATTCCATTATTTATTATTCATTGGAATAACTCAGATACGCCGAGCTACCCTATACTTGGTGAAATTCTTCATTATTCCGGTCTTTATTATTCATTGGAATATCCTCGTCTCATGCATTTTACGTCGGACTTGGTTCTAGTCTTTATTATTACATTGGAATATCTTGTTCATTCATTTTATCTTGGGACCGGTTCCATTCTTTATTATTCATTTGAATATTATATCTGCGTTAGTTTCGCTTTACGAACTCGGTTCCGTTATTTATTATTCTGTTGGAATAACTCATGCGTCTGCGATCTATCGCATGCATGGTGATTTCTTTTGTTATTCCATTCTTTATTATACTCAAATGGTTAAAACTTTGACTTCTATACTCCATGAAATTAGTGGAATATCCTCGATATTTAAGCTTCATCCAAAGATCTTTTCATGGAAATATTCTTCCGAGCATTCTTGAATTTTACTCTACAAAGCGATGATCATATTGATAGTTTGGGCGTTATTGGTTCCCGGATAAATTAATTCTTGAACTTGTTTTATTGAATTCTTATATCATTGTCATCATCCTCATGTTTTATTTTATTGAAAGTCATCTCATCGTGGCACATAGTGCATAGATGGACTTGGTATGATTATGTCCAAGGATTATTCTGTAATCACGTAATAGTAATGTTACAAATGATGTGGTAAAATTCCTCGTTGGCCGTAGTGCATTGATGGATGCTTATTGGCGATCATGACCATTAATGAATACACAAATATTCTTGGCTCGTGTGCATGGATAATTGTGGTCGTGATACTAAAGAATATCCTCGGCAGAAGTGCGGGGGTGATTCGATGATGTGGATTATTTATTAAGTCGAGTTCCAATGATAAAAGTGATGAAAAACCTTTTAAATCATAAAAGATAGTAAATTTTATTCTCTACTTAACTCTTTTAATGGATTGCTTGTCTCACCGCAGCTTAAACTTGATGTTTATTATATTGTATCAGTTTAACACTGTTTAAGGCTAATGATAATTTATTCTGCATTATCTTAGTCATAATATTTTTTACTGGGCTAGTTGAGCTCACCATTTCTTTCACTGTTCTCTTCCGGAAATGAGAATATAGTTGGGACGAGTCGGGGAACGGAGTGATAACCCTAGATGGTGCATTAGTAGTCCTCACTATTCTGTGATATAGTGTGATAATAATTGAAATGAGGACTCCTTTTGAGTTTGTATACTCTCTAGTAGACAATATTTGTATTCAAACTCACAGTTTATGTTTTGTCGTATTGTACACGACGATTGTATTATTAAGTTGTATTTGAATTCTTTACCATGTATCTGGCGACTCAAGATGAGTGATGTATACCTAATTTTGGGGGCGTCACATATGTAAAAACCTAAATTCAGACAGCTTAACCCGTCAGTTTTAGAAGACAAATCACACGAACTTTTAGAAGCAGAAACTGACATATCAGTACCTGAACTAGAAGAACAAATGTCAAATTTCAGACTTCCTAGATCATTCAAAATTGTGAAAAATCATCCTCCTAACCTGAGCATTAAAGATCTCAAAATGGGGATGATCAAAAGAAGAGCTTTTGAAGAGATTTGGTAAAGAAAATATAAAATCCAAAGCTACCCTAAGCAGCACATCTACCAGACTTACTACCGGTAACAACAAAGTTAATATATAGATAACAAATTAAAGGTATGACCATTTTGTTTACTTGCTATATGTGATTTTGTTATAAGCTTACTAAATTAATACGAATTAATTTTTGTTGATGATAAAGGGGGAGAGATATTTATTGTTACGCTGACGGGTTTCTTTAAATATGTTACTTATGGTTCAAGTTATTACTTTTTAATATACATAAATTGAGGGGGAGCCATATACAATTAAGGGGAACATGTTAATTACAAAATTTAATAAATTGTCATCATAAAAAAGGGGGAGAGTGTTGGTTTATATCTTTTATGATTTTAATGATGACAATATTATTAGGTTTATATTCAGTTTAATGAATTTAGTTTAAATTGTTTTGGTTGATTTAATTTATTATTAAGTTAATTTCTTTTATGGCCCAAATTTGATTATCGCCCCATTAGTTGAGAAAAAAGAATTAAAGGAATTGCTGAAAATTAAGGTTTTCCTGATATATATCTTGTTTAAAATTAAAATAAAAATTTGCTATAATATTATTAGGAGTCTATTCAGGAAACCAACTTGATTGGGATATCTGTTGAGTATTTCATATGGACTATTTCTCTCTTTATATTTATATTATACTATTTAGTTTGCTTTGAATTCTTTATATTTTAAATAGTATATCTCTTTCTTGTTGGATAAATCAATTTGACTAGGATATTTATTATCTCTTTGATATTTAATATATCCGGTCTAGAATTAAAGTAAATATATGTTATTCAATTGGAAATGAGTTTTATAAGAAATATGTTTTAGATATGAACCGTTTTGGAATTAGTCAAATCTTATCAGATAATATCCTTTATTTTTTGATATAAGCTCTTTTAATTTGACTTGGATATTTCATCTCTTTATATTATATCTGTTGGTTTTATTAGTTGCTGAAATCATATGATATACCAACTATGATATAAGATTTATAGGCTAACAAATCTTTTTTAGCCATTGTTCCTTTTATTATATATATATACTGCTTCTTTTCGACTAAATCATGTACATGAAGAATACATCAGTTCAAAGAACTTAAGAAAATATCAATCTGATACGAAGATACTTCCATAGAGAGCTATTAAAGTCTATTTCCAGCAAGTCAGTGTTTTATTGTTAATTCTTTTGTAGCTGGAAAAGCAGTCTATTGTATTCAAAATTCCTTGTAACAAATTCTGAGTTCAAGACTTATTTGGCTTGACTGCTCCAGTAGTGGAATGGTCTGTTCAATTAGAGCTTTCAAAGTTGCAGATGTGCAAAGAGAGTAGTGGTGTTCATCGTTGTGGAAAGTTTTATTTGAACACTGAATTCTTTTTTTGTATTAATTGAGTTTTAAAGTTAATAAAAAATGTTTTCAATATCATTTGGTATTAAATGTGGATGTAGGCCACTAGACTAGAGGTTATGGGCTGAAACACGTAATTTTTTTTTGTTATATTCGTTTCTTTAATTTGCATTTGTATTTTGTATATTTAGTTTTAATTTGTGCTTGAAGATACACTAAAACAACATGGTATTCTGTCCGATTATCATTGACGAAAAATATACACTAAAGCAAACCCAGAATCAGACAGGGTACTGTCTAATTATAACCTGTAGTAGGAAAGTTTAAAAATTGACCATTGTAGATTATTTTTGAAATTTACACCTATTCACCCCTCTAAGTGTGCTTATTTACGGAATTACAAAATGAAGGGAAAAGAGGGAATGTAGAAATGAATTATGATGTTATTTAGAATCACCTAATTATTTATTGAGTCTTGAAATGTTTGGAGTATTCATGGCTGAGTGGATACGAGTGATTAGAGTAGTGATCAGTGGATATGATCAGAGATTAGTTTCTCTTGTACTTGTATCTGATAGGACCTTTTCTCTTAGATGTTTAATCTCATATTTTATCCGTGTTTACGGAGACAAAAGGATTTAATGATTCGTACATGGTATATTTATTTATTTCTTCAGAAGCTAGTTGAGCCTGCCATTATGAAGTGAAATTGATTCATCCCAAAACTGTCCTTGCATGGCTCAATTTTATGTCGGTCCTTACATTTGCCAATTCTGAAGATGATGACTAGCTTCCTCAATTCTGAGGTACTAGTAATTGCTACTATCGCACTGCACATACTTCCTAATAAATTCTCTTCTTTGTATTAATAGTTTTTAATTTTTATAAAGGGGTAGTGCTGAAATTTCAAACAAATTTTAATTGTTAAATGAAAGTATTAAATGATTTTCTTAATCTATACATAAACTTTAAATGACAACCTTTTATTAGGAACGTAGGTAGTATAGTATTGGCGTTCGAACAAGTCACATTATATGATAATTATGCAGAAGTCCTGGTTACAATGAAGAGAAGAATCCAATGAAGAAGAAGTAAGGATCCGACCAAATGGCGGATGAAGTTAACTGGTGCGGCATTCATTAGTTAATGCTGTCAACTTACTTGTTCACCCACCAGACCAGGCCACCATTTCCATCCAAAAAACATATGGTAAATTTTGCCTCCACATATATAAAAATTAAAATGGGTAAAAGGAAAAATAGATAGATGGTGCACCTACAGCTAGCGCAGGATAGATAGGGAGTAACACTGTCAAACCGTGCCAACCTCGTTTCAAGGCTTTTTGTAGAGAGGGTGGGCCGATGTCTCATAAATTCCACCACACCAGTGCTCTCTCTTTCTTAAGGTGAGGTGTGGTCCTAATGATAATGTGTGTACTTTTCTTCCCCTCCCCCTTTTATCAATTTTTTTTTGCATCTGTATATGTTGTATCAGTACTGATAGATGGTTTGCCCCAGCCGGCCCCATCTTAATTATAACTATGCTACCACTTGTCCACTTCACTCTATATATAATGCATTTAGAGGACCCCACTCCTATACGCATTTGGGAATTACAGTAATATTTTTACAATAAATAATGTTACTATCACATAAAAAAGATTTCATACATACATATATATATACGTACATGCGTATCTGGCGGGGCCATAATATCGTTTTCGTGTGTGTGTATTATTTTGAGTTTTTTATATGATAGTAAAGTAGCATTGTTGTTTTACATGGTAAATTGACATTTTCATGTGACTGAGATGTTGTGAAAATAACAATTTTTTAATTTTTTTTTAAGCCCTCAAAAAAGTATAATGTATTTTTTTTTATTTCACAATTAACGTCAAGAATGTCATTGAGAATAAGAGAATCATGTCATGGAATCGTGATGGTTTTTATATATAAGTGGAGTATGGACAGTTAATGTTAAGAAATTGTTAAATTTATAACAGAAAATATTATTTTCTATAACAAAAGTATCACTATAGATCCTATAGCGAGGGTGAAAATTTCAAGCTTCATTTCAGTTTCTACTGTTTCTATCTTGATATATACTATTGCTATATACCTACTGTTTTGATCTTTTCATTTGGGAATTGAGGGAAGGGGGTGGGTTAATTGGAATACTCCAAGTTTTGGGGGGTTGTTCAAACTCCAACAACTCAAGTACTGGACTGGACTGAACTGAAAAAACAGATCATAAAAAGTAGTATATATTTAATCTCCGATCGAGTTGCCAAGTTGATGATATGTGTCATTAATATATATATATATATATATATATATATAGAATCGATCGGTGAGAACCTCTTCTTTATTAAAATCGCGACTTTTTTTTTTATTTATTTTTTAAAACAACTAAAAAATATTTAATATTTTATGGGCGATATTTTCCATAATATAATGTTTTTAGGCGATTGATTTGAATCTTATACCAAAAAATGGTGATACGATGCCGCATGCATCGCATGCACTATTTTGTTATTCAGATCCAAATCACATCCAAAATTATCAGACATGAAAAAAAATTAAGTTCCATAAAATATTAAACTTTATTTTAGTTATTTTTTTAAAAAAAAACCAAAAAAAAAGTCGCATTTTTTAAAAAAAGAAATTCATTCATTACGATCTCTGACCCTATATATATATATATATATATATATATATATATATATATATATTGAATTAAAAGCCCTCAGAATTAAGTACACTACTTCATCATCTGTTCGTACTTCTCAGTCTACCAATGCCTTTTATCCTTGCTATTGCCTTTTTTATGCCTTCAATTAGCTGTGATCGATAACAGACTTAACTACGGTTGCGCTCTTCTCTCATACAGGCTACAGCAGCACCTAAAATTTGAAGTTGAATAAGTCTTGTAGTAATATAATACTAGTACTCATTTCATTATTTAGCATTTTGTTACCTATATGCATGTGGAACAAAAATTTCAATATATAAGTTAAATGGACCGTCTTTTTTAGGACGGATGATGAAGTATTTGGTTAGTTTTTGTTTTCACCTTCTTTACTGATTCTCAAGTAGAAGTATTACTATTAACTGAGTCGTACATTTCAAGTAGAAGTAGCCATTTTATGATACTAAAAGATACTTCATCTCTTTTTTAATATAAATCGTTATAAAGTTGTGTATAAGTATTAGTAAAATAATTGTAAAACATTAAATATAATAGCAGTTATATTGCACTTGTATTGAAAAAAGAGAGTGTTATTTATTGGACCAAAGTTATACTCCATTTAATACTTGGGGTAATATTAGAAAATAAACAATTAATGCTTACTTGAAATTCTCAAACGACTTACATTAAGAAATAAAAATATTTTTTTAAAACGACATATATTAAAGAACAAAAGAGTATATAATATAAATGAAGTTAGGAACAATAAGACTTTTAGGAGAAGGGTTTCTTAATTCAATACGTCTACAGCGGACCCACAGGTTTCGACTGGGGTGGCGACCGGTCGAAAATTTATTTATTTATTATTTTATTTTTATATGTATTTAAATGACATCTAAATTACTGTATTTTATTAAAAAATTAATTTTAATAAATCACATTAATTATTTAAGAGTTAAAAACAAAAAAAAAATAAAAAATAAAAAATAAAAAATAAATTTCACGCTGGTCGCCAACCCAATCGGAATTTCCTGTCGCTGTAGAAGGATTCTTAATTTGGGTTAGTAATAAAATGCCCACCGATCGAACGAACTGATAGCTACTACTACTAGCTAGCTAGGGTCGAGGGAGGGAGGGAGGGAGGGAGCGAGGGAGGGAGGGTACGTACTTGTTGTGAACAAATATGAAACTGCTCAGTAGTGGCCCTTCGTTATTAAAACCATCTGTCAAATCACTTTAGTGTGTACCAACTTCCTGGAGTACTTACTATAAATGGTGTTGGCTACTTTCATGTTTAGCCTACATTTTTTATGTAATCATAAGAAAATTATTTCATTATTTGTTTACTAGCTTGGTGGATATATATATATATATACATCATAAAGTGCAAAATTGTCAAATATTGAATGGCCATGGACCCTCACCTCTAATTTCAAAGTTGCATATATATACAAGGATATTATGAATTTACTTAAATGATGATTTAGATCAACCCCTAGCTTAACTAGCTGTTTCGGATGGAGTCCACACATTTACAACTCTAATTTAGAATAGGGAAATAATATTTTTACATATAATTTTGATATTTTTATATGTGCTTTTCTTTTATAAAAGTGTGATGACCTACCTTACTCTCTTATATATAAGAGAAAAGATAAACCTGTGATATTAAAATTACATTGTAAAAAATAATATTTTCTTTTATAATATTGCATATGTGATAATATAATACATGCAAGATCTAGGAAGCTTAATTTGTTATCGGTGGTTTCACTTCATAAAATTAAATAAAATTGACACTAATTATTTTTTTCTTTTCATATTTTTGTCATGTATAGGGTTGAATTTGAATGAGTATTAAAAATGGTTATTTTAGAGTGTTCTATAGTCAAATTTGACTTAAATTCTCTTTCCCCTATTATATATATATATATATATATATATATATATATAGAGAGAGAGAGAGAGAGAGAGAGAGAGAAATTTCTTAACCGACTGAGGGTTGTGTTTTCGGAAGCATTAATTGTAAAAGAAATTCTAATGGAATGGTCAAGCTGAGCCTTAATGCAACTTTAACAAGATACTTACCTTCTAACCCCATATTTCCTTCACTTAAAAAGAAAAATTCCTACATTACTCATTGTATGATGAAAACTAGACAAATACTTGAATCTTTTTAGGGTTTCTAGTTCCACAAATTCATCAGTTGTTTTGCTTGTATCTAAAAAAAATATATGAACAAACGTAAATATCCATTTATATACATACATGTACACAATTTTTCACCCAAACTTTGTTAGTAAATTGGAAAAAGCAAGTGAAGAATATCTTTTATATATATATATATATATATATATATATATATATATAGGGAAGGGATCCTGTCCGGACTTCCGGACAGGTTTAAAATCCGGACCCCTTTTTTTTTTTTTCTTTTTTTTAAAACAACTAAAAATAAATAAATAAATAATTATGGAACTTGAATTTTTACATAATACAGTATTTTAAGTGTGATTTGGATACATATAACAAAATATGTATGTACAGATTGCATGCAGACTGCACTCACCATTTGTTGGTATAGGTATTCAAAACATCTTTAAAACATCAGATATTATGAAAAATTTCAGTTCCATAAAATATTTAAAAAAAAAATTAGTTGTTTTAAAAAAAAAGCAAAAAAAAATAAAAAAATTGGGTCCGTATTTTAATCCTGTCCGAGAGTCCGGATAGGATCCTCTCTGTGTATATATATATATAATTATGTTATCCTTATGTTATAAGGATAACATAATTATTCTCACAACAAATCTCAGCCGTCTATCCGCGGATTGAACAATAAGGAGAATCTCAAATCTGCAATTTAATATGCATGTGGCTACAGTTTAATACTGCATGCATATTGGATAATTGTCAAAAAAAACCCTCTTCAATTGGCAGTTCAATCCCGCGGACGCTAGGTATGGCTCTTTGCCTATATCACATGTCCGCTAACCTAAACTGTATATGCTGAGTAATTAATCTTTATATAGGGAACTTAAAAAAAAATGTATGTAGCAAGGATGAGGAAAATCACACTCACAAGATTATAACCATAAATGAATCCAGTGAATAAATTGTCAGAGGTAAACATATTAATGATAAAAGGAATCAGACAACAGGCTAGTATTTGAACTTCTAGTAAAGGTCAAGTTCCACACATTCCCTATCAATTTAAGAAACTACTCCAAATCTCGTCATCAGAGGCAGAGGCTGTAAGTAATTTCCACAAGAACAGAGAGAAGATGATGTACTTAATGCATTCTTTTTTAAACACCACCAGTTGCATGTCGAGGATTTATTTCACCATAGCTTCCTAATTATTATATAATTATAACTTACACCAAAAACATGTACATATTACCAAAGTGAACAACTGTACTTTGTATTGCTAATTGATCACACGACAATTATTTTCCTAATTAGAATACATTAAGACCAGTAGACCACCTTACATGCTTTTACTTTTCAAATAAAAGTAGAATTTTTTTGAGAAGAAGAGGGTGAAAAGTGAAAACAAATAGCTTAAACTATCAAAGAATTGCAATAAATTAAGATCCTCCGCAATATTAAACTGCGGATGATTAAAGATCTTTGTATGAATTTACCTGGCTCTGCAATATTAAACTGAGAACGACAATTTTTTTTAAATATCCCTAAATTGACCTGCATACACAGTATGAAACCGCGGATGACAATTTTTAAAAGTCATTATTCTTTGAAGAGCACCAAAACAGTAACTTTTTTTAAAATGTAGTTTTTTTAGCTAGCACGCAGTTACGTTAGTTTATCCCCAAATTAGGGAAATGATGCTCAGTTTTTCCCCAAATGTCAACAGTGGTGTAAAAGGAATGTTACTTGGCAAACTATCTGAAAGAGGAGCTGGCTAGACTAGGCTAGCATGCATACCATATATAGCATGAAATAATACCATAGAAGGGTATTAGTGTCCACTTTAATCATTCATTCAAATTGCTTAAAAACCCTTATCTTTTCAAACATAAATAATTTCGTACGTAAATGACAAAAGTTGTTGAGGTAATTGTGTAATTAAACACTCAATCATCTTTTAATTTTCACCACAACTTTTTCTCATCACCTCCAAGTAAATATTTGATCAGATTGATGACAGTACTTACATAATAAAATATAATAATTATGTATCTCTCCTTGGCACTAAAATTTTATTCTCATCTCGTGATGAGAGAGATTGAGATATATACATTGTGATAACTAAAGATATAGTTACTGTTTGTATTCAATCTTTAAGTGCATATTATATACTATGATTTACACATTAATATGTGAATCCTATACTTTTAACAAAATAAGAGTGATGTAGTAACTAACTAACTGCCAACTTAATTTATATATATATATATATATATATATATATATATATATATATATATACGAGGAGGATAAAATGAATAAAAAGAATCTTAATACTCATAGGAGGCGGATCAAGGCAAAAATACGCTGGGTTTTGGTGCTGGATCGGAAAACACGCTGGTTAATCCTCAAACTCGCGTGTTTTTGCTTCGATCCGCTTCCTCATTCTGCTCTTTTGGTCCGCTTTTAGATCCTCCCCAGATATATATATATATATATATATATATATATATATATATATATATATATATGAGATTGTTGTTAAACTTCTATCAAGATGGCATAAATATTAAACATTACTCCCACATAAACTGAGCCCTATTACCAATTAATACTCCCTCTCTTCCTTTTTAATAGATGTTTTAGGATTGAAAACATAAATTAAGAAATGCAATCTGCCAAATCATCAAACAACAAACTTAAAATCTACACAAGGAACAAATAAACACACCAAAAAACTTGATGGTTAAGGCTACTGAGAGATAGCTCGTGTACATATGTCATAAACGTCAACATGCAATAGAGGTATATAATTGCTTTAGCGAATAAGAGTAATAAAGTGTGTACTTGAACTTGAATTATGACTGTATTTATAAGTTGACCACATTGACTCAATTTACCACATTTGTCCCTGAGTAGGAATAAGAGTCCTATATGTAGAGATTTCTTATAATCGTAAGTCACATAACTGAATAGAATTGAATATGATTTGACTTTCTCAAAAATACGAAACCAAATCAGACAAGGGAATCATAAGTCAACTTAGATTGTGGCTCTACTAGAATATCAAATTAATTTCTCATTGTCCACGTAATCATCCACTCACGTGGTGTGGGTCCCCCGAATCTCTTGGACCCATCAAACTACACTCGAACACAATCCATGCTTTGTCCGAACGATTAAATTAAATGAGTATATATAAAATCTCAATATTACCCTTCAAAATTCAAAGATGAAAAACAAACAATCTAATATTTAATGTAAGAATAATATCATAAATTATAAATTATGTTATTAATGTTTTCTTGAAATATACAAATGTTAAATAAATAAAAAATCAATTTTATCCTTTTAAAAAGTAACGGGGTGTAACAAATAAATGGCTGCATTTCAGAAGGGTTGCACGAACATAAGTTCTAACTTGGCATTTTTTTCCTTTAAAGGTGTTTGATGTGGAGCCCTTGATGGACATGCAGCACTATTTGGGAAATTTAAGCTCTGCCATGATTATGCTCGAGCAACCGAATGAGAGAGTATATGCACAAACCAATGGAGAGAGAAACAGAGAAATGAGTTCACTAGGTAAGTTGTACGTACTTCGGCTTTGATTCAACTGATGCTATAGCATGGTGCATTAGGATTAATTAGCATGCTTTAACACAATATTGGGTGAAATTGGTGCAACAATTTCTTCAAAGAACAAAAAAATACATTGGTTGATCATTTGGAATTAGCGTGCATGAAATAATTAATGGTACGTGAGTTATATATATACTATGGCTACATATATTTTTGTGTCAATTAAATTTGACTACATATATATTACCAAGTACTACCTATATACCCCTCTCTTTCAAAATATAAGATTACATGTGACAATTGATATTATATTTTGGAAGGGAGTATTTATATTATAAAGTTTCCAGCAGAGCTTCAGCCCCTCTCCCTCTTTTCCCCTTATAACTTTAGATATATTATTATTTTAACCTTTTTATTTTTTATTTTTTAGTCCTCCAAATTTATAAAGTTCCAATTTTATTTCACAAAAAGTTCCAATATAATGCTTCTTATGATTTTTGAAATTGAATATTGCACTGGAAATTAAGGGATAATATTGTTAGTAAAAAAATCATAATTAAAGATGATTTTATTTGTTCTGAAACTTTGGGTAGTAAGCTGCCAAGGGAGTCAAACTTGAAGGATAAATTTAAATTTGCAGTTAACCCTAATGTTTTTGAATTAAGTTTTTGGTAGCTAGCTAGTCTGAAAATGTCATCTTCTTTGAATTGCAAAAGGAAGAAAAAAATGTCATCTTCCCTCGAGTACACTTTGAAAATTCCAAATTCTTGCAACTGAAGTTGACTTGCTCCTTTTTGTGTCCACTCATATATATTTAGGTGGTATATCACTTCATCACTTAATTAACACCTCAATCTCCAGCTAGATTTTACATCTGAGATTATAATATATACCAGGATATATAAATATAAAATTTAAATCACCTGTACTAGTTTTCCCCCTTTAATTTCTTCCCGCATATTAATTTGTTATCATTGCTATTATTGTTTCTTTACTATGTGGCATTAATTAATTCTTCCACACCTTTATTAAGAGCTAATACATATTACATATTACCTCTTTTCGTTTTATAAAAAGAGTCTTATTTTATTGGATCTGAATCCCCTGTCATATGCAAATCGATCAACAGTTTATTTGGGACAGCCTATAAAAATAAATTGTATTTTATATAAAGAGAGCTAGATTTCAAATATTACAATTATATAATTACGTGCATCTAAAAAAAATCTTTGGCTCTCTCTCTCTCTCTCACATAAAAACAGAAATTATGACAAATAAAACTCTTTTTGTGAATCAATAATTGTATGCGTGTCGGTTTATGTACATGGAAATCCATTTGAAGACTGATCATGCAAAGTTACACCAAGTTCATACGGCTAGTACATACGTGAATAGCAAAAAAAATATATGATGAAAATCTAAGTAAATATATATATATATATATATATATATATAATTAATCTACAATTAGGGCACGTTAATAATCAAGTGACATTATGCAATTTTCGCACTAAGCACATACTAAATTAAATAATTCCATTTAGATATAGATTAAACTCGAACAAGAAGTAATTAACATATATATGTTAATAATTAAGAACTAAAAAGTAACAATTATTTGTGCTTAAAAATCATGTCGAGGGCAAATTCAAAAGATGGCCTAGCTAGCTAGCTAGCTTGAGTTCGAAGATATGGAAATTTATTTAATTAATTAATTCCAAAAGAAAATTATAAAATTGTTACAGATGAAGATCCAAACTCACATGGTCCTTCACACATGGCTTAGATTCATAAACATACCGGCTCTGCGAATCACTAGAGTTACCAATCCGTGACCCTTTCAGCTCATCATTTGCAAACAATGGCACCGGAATATTCCCCGAACGCTCATGATTGAAAGCAGGCGAATTATGGACGGACGGGATCCGCCACAACGCCAAGGGACTACCGTTGATCGGTGGTTGTTGAGCATAGGATCCATGCCCTCCATAAAACCTACTATTACTTGTACTATAAGCATTACTGTTAGTACTACTACTCCATGAGTGATGATAACCCATGGATGGCGATGGAGCTGCACCAAACCGATGATAATTCATGATACCGTACACGTGTGCCTCGGGATACCCGCCATGAACCATGGCGGACTGCAGGTGTGCCCTCTTGGCGTGCTGGCGCTCCCTCTTGTGCGCGTTTTGGTGACCTCCCAAGGCTTGTGAAGTAGGGAAGTTTCTACAACAATAATGGCACTCAAATTTTCGGCTACTTTCTCCGTTTTCGTTTTCTTTTGCCTCCTCACGAGCATTCGTCTCCAGAGAGTCAGATTCGTCGGCGGCGACTGTAGAGCCGCCGCCGAATTCTTTTCCGAAGAGACGAATGCCCTTTTCTTTAACGGGTGCGGGGCGAATAAAGGGGAGTTGGGAGAAAGATTCCACGTTCATGAAGTCGTGAGTCTCTCTCTCCATTTTCTCCATGGAAGAAAGAAGGGTTTGTTAGTAGAGTATAGAAGAATGGGGAGGGTTACTTTGAGGAAGGTTGAAGAGGGAAAAAGGAGAATGTGAAAAGGGGAAGAGGGGGAGTTCTTTGTAGGGGGTGTGGGGGGGAGAGTTTGGTGGGGCCAATAAAGGACTAAAGTGGTCGGATCCACGGATTATTGGACCTGACCCATTTGAGAGTAATGAGATTAAAAGTTAATGTTTCAGATTTTCAGTTCACATGCATTATAATTATGTTGTTTGTTTAGAATATTTTGGCTTATTTGACACATACTTCTACTATAGTAATTGCTAGTTGCTTCCTATCACCCTATGCATAATAAACTTATGCACCAAAATCCACCTAGTTGCTAGCTAGTTGAGAGATATCTCTCTCTATGTGTCATTGGTGAATTAATTAACTTCCACAAAAGTTGGGTGACCCTTGGGGCCCAAGCCTAAGAGTAATTTTTTTGTATATAAACACATTAAAAGTTTAATTCTTAAACTATTTGGGACTTGCTTTTTCCCACATGTATTTATTATCATTTATCATTTCAAAGTGTGATTTTTGGGAGTTAATATCTCATTTATTAATTACTCCATGAATTTGAGCTTCCAAATACTTAATTTAATCTACTCATGGAGTAGAACACGTTAATATAAAAATTATTAAAAATAATTAATGACACCCACATTAATTTAGGCTCAAATTCTAACAACTTCACACAATACTAATTCTTAAACTATTTGTAGAAAGGTACACTTATAGATTATCGATTATATAGTTAAACTATGACCCGATTATCGTTAATTGGGTTGGGATACCAGCTTGATTCACTTGCTCCACTAGGAACCTCTCTTTTTCTACATCTGTCCTTTGCCTCATTTGCATGTAACAAAATATAATCATTCTTCGGTTTGGTAACACTTTTTTTAAACCAACTTTTTAAGCATATCAGCGCGAAGCTACCTTACCCTACCCTACCCTACCCTACCCTACCCTACTACGTATGATATTTTTATATTGTGCATTACATTTTGTACTTTGTGCATTACATTTTATTTTCGATTGGAGTATAACATGTAATGCGCATAGTACAAAGATTGGATGTGGTCCGTGTATTTGGTGTTAGTTCTTAATTTATAGCTGTTGGCTGTTATTATATCTGTTGCAGGCAAGGTATCCCTGCTGCTGCAATTGCAATGTGGTCCTCATTTAATTTTGTTATCAATTAGTTTTACGTGAATTGGGAACACAAATAATCATCTTCCCTCTATAAGTAATAAAGTACACCAGACCAGGCCACCTCTCTCTATCTCTCTCTTCGATAATTACAATATTTTCTGCATACATGTACGTACTACTTTCATAGTAGTAATATACTAATTCTCAAATAAGAAGGTATGATTAATTAATTTAATTCTTAGCATGTGTATGCATATAAGGTAACATGCTTCTTAGTACGTACACATATGATTTCATTTGGCAACTACCACACCAATTAAATTTGTAATAATTCATTCCCCATGACCTAATTATAGAATGGCAACTTAGTTAGAATGTAACAATCAAGAATAGTAGTTAGATGACATATATTTATTTATATAGTAGTTAGGAGGTACCTTGTACTCAAGAAATTAAATGTAACAATTTTAATTATTTCCGAGATTCATGAATATATATTTGTGTACGTGTGTGATATTATGCAAATGAATATCCTAATTACTAGTTTGAGATAAATTACTTTGTTGACTTAAGAATTAAACAAATGAATATATATTGACTAGATTTTTAAAATAAAAAGGGAGAGAAGGTAAAAAGAGTCAATTGTCAAAAGTACAAGCAGATGAGGGGAACATATCCGAAGCCTTCCTTGATTTCTTCAGTACTGGCTGCTTTCTATGACTCCTCAACCGAAGTATATTTTTTTACTGTTGGTTAAACTCAAAAGCTGGGCTTTTTTCCTCCTTACTTGACACACTTCACAAACAGAGAAAAAGAGAGAGAATTTGTCCTTTTTTGGGTGGGAACGATGCATGATGACGTGGGGGGGGGTTAATTTATTTGATGGTTATAAGGGGTTATCTGAGTTCTGAGCACCTGTTGGATTTGCATGAGTATTTATCTGAAATGGTAATTTAATGATATCTATATATATATATATATATACATATATGTGAATATATATTTTTAGACTCTCTGCAGTAACAGTCTGCCCTTTTTTTGTGCATGCTTGACCCGTTTAGCAATTATTCCAATCCCCAACTGCTCACATCTTCGTCTTCATAATTCTTCTTTTCTTCTCCATTAAAAAGGACAGGTCACTATCTCTTTCTCTCTCTCTCTCTTCCTGATCTTTTTTTTTCTATATTAAGGTAACTCATTTCAATCTAGCTAAGCTAGTTTCTTTTGTTTTGTTTTAATGGAAGTGTACTTAAATTTGATGGATACACAATCTCTATATAAATGTATTTCATGCATATATATGGATAGATAAATAAATAAAATGGTCCCCGTGCAGTACCAAACATGCCCTTAAAAATCCACATCTGCTAACCCTAACAACAACCCTTCATTCCTGCAAGCCCCTCTTTGCCATTAAAGTCATAGTCGACTTAACAGAGCTATATAGGTCAGTTTGGAGGGGACCATGGTTTTTATGGGTTTCAACTTTCAATTCAACTGCACCACTTGTGTTGCATCATTCCATCATATATATATATATATATATATATATATATATATACTTGTTCATGGCTACCCAGCTACAATGCTAGATAAGGGTTATAAGGTTCACTGTAGCTGCATTCTTAATATTCATGAGTTTTCAATTCAATGTCATTATTCTATTGTAATTAAGTACACTATTGGTCAGCTTCATGCATGGTTACCTATAACTTAATTTAACTTGGGAATTTGACAAAATATATATATGCAATACATGTCCCATGCAAACAAAACTAATATGTATTTGGTAAGGGTGCATATTGGGCTTGAAGCCCATTAGACTGAACTACCTGTCTGCAAAAGACCAGCCTGATTTGGGCCCGGGTCTGGCCTGTTTTGAGGGCTCTGAATAAGTCTTTTTTTTCTTCTAAAAAAACCGGCCTGAAATAGGGTTTAACTGGCCTAAAATCCGAAAAAGCACACTAAAGTCCCAAAATCATGGCTTGAAATAGTCTTTTGTATTTTGTTTTTACCATTTTATGATTTTATTCCTCCCCAGGTATGTAAAGGCTACTTTAGAGGGTATAACGTTTTTCATGCGTGGGCGAGGAAATTCACATTTCTTGTGGTTAAGCTTTCGTGTTGGTGAGGAGAGAGAAATCATGAAGAATACTAATTGATTGATTGATTGTAGAAGAGCAATCGAATGAGCGATTACTCCAACGACGCATGGCGAGAACCCTGAATCCGGAAACCATGTTAGGGTTATTGGGATTCCAAGAGCCTTCTTGATTCTTGAGTTGAGAGAGTGTTCGAATCTTGTTAGTCTTTTTGGTGGAATCTCCAAGCCTTAAGCTACTAAAAGAGTCCTCCTCCTTCCTAGAATGGAAGGGTATTTATAGAGTTCCCTGACTTAAGTTATCACATGCTGAACACATGTTCTCAATGAAATTCCAAATACCTTCGGTCATTAAAGTAATGCCCATATCGCCTCGTCTTCTGTAGCCACCAATCCAATCCATCAATCAATTCCCAAATATGAGCTAGCCTCCACGAGTCTTCGCCTCGGGACACGTGGAGGCTTCTCCTGGCACATTTTATTTCTGACTTTTCCATCTTCATTCCATTAGGTTATGCGAACCCTAAATTGCACATTTAATGAGGTCATGGAACCCTAATTGTGCATTTAATTTAATTAGGTCATGTGAAACCTAATTTTGCACATGGGCCCACACAATCCACCAAATTTCAAAACTATATTTATTTGTATTTTTTTTTGTTATATACATGATTCATGCATTACTCATTTATTTTTACTTCTATGAATCTATGTAATATATATCTTTAAATTTTGTAAAAGATTAGTTAAATTATTTGAAATTTATTTAATTTTACTTTTATAAATTTTTGAAGTAAAATAAGAGTATAATTTTACTAAAAGTAATAAAGTGGGAAAAAAAAAGAACAAAAATAGACGAACATTAAAAGTCCAATTAAAACTCGAAGGTTTAGCCTACAAGTTTTATTTGATCCCTCTTTCCAACACAAAGACAACCGATTTGAGCAGGCGTCGGGCCTAAAACTAGGCTGGTCAAACAGGTCTATCCTAAACCAGTCCGAAAATTGGCTCAGACTAGTCTTTGTGTATTCTTAAGAGTTAAGTAAGAACCAATATTGGTCATAAACGCAATAACTCGCCAATTAGTTGGGTTACGGTAGCATCTGCCCAATTGTCTGGACAGATAATAATTATAAATATAATTTGTGTTTATATATATATATATATATATATATATATATATATATATATATCATTTTCTATAAATAAATGCTTGTATCATA
The DNA here is from genome assembly GCA_020205615.1 of Panax quinquefolius. Classification (NCBI taxonomy): domain Eukaryota; kingdom Viridiplantae; phylum Streptophyta; class Magnoliopsida; order Apiales; family Araliaceae; genus Panax; species Panax quinquefolius. The sequence goes on along the minus strand of CM035170.1, from coordinate 101,166,631 downwards.
TGTTTGTATATATTATTCATGCTACTTCTCTCAAGTTGTGAAATTAAATTAAATGCAATGTGTTGGTGCACTCCAATTAATGAAACTGATGAGGCCACCACTAAGAGTCACCATCCCGAGAATACTCTAATTCTCTTTAAGTAGTAATTATAAGATGGCTTCTTCTGGCTTGCTGCAGCATATATATGGCTCGATCTCTATATACTTTTTTCTCTCCCTACAGGCTGCAACCGCTTTGATTTATTAGATTGGTCTTGGCATGGAGAGAGAGAGATTGGAGCTAGCGAAATGTTGCTTTCTTGTTTGTTCCACGTCTCTCTTTCACAATAGTTGTCTTGAATATGACATTGCTTGTGAGGAACTCCTGTCTTGGGACCTCTCAACCCTTTTACTTTAATATTCTCCCCTGCAAAATGTGTGTTTCCTAATGAGTGGACGACATGAGATTGATGTTAAAGTTTTCATATATATATATATATATATATATAGTATATACATCCGCTTCTTCAAATGACTTGAAAGAATCTAACTAAAATCAGGCAATCCTATTATAACGACGGATTTTTTCGTCATTATAGATAGAAAACCTTTTTATCTTTATAAATGACGGAAAAAAACAAATCGCTATAATCGATTCCTCTTAATTCTCCATCCAGTTATATCTACCTTGTCTGAATTAATGTACTACAATAATATTTAAAATTTTCAAAATTTTAAGCATATATATATATGTGTGTACTTTATTACAATCACATGTTTTCTTGTCTTATATTTTGTTCATTGGCTATTGTTTATCAAACGATTAAAGTTGGATAGACTGACTAGCCAACTAGGTACATCGTTAAAATCACAACAGTTTGAGTAACTGAATTTATGGTTATCATGTCTTTATAAATGAATATGACTTTTTTGGTGCTAATGAAACAATAATATGTTAAAAATGTGAAAAAAATGAAATTATAATGGCCTGAAGAAAAGGTATCGAAAGAATACCCTAATTTTCAAGTGTTCTTGAAGAGAAACCAAACACTTCCATTCAGGTGTCTAAGCTATTAAAAAAACACATTAAAATGTACTTAACACTATCTAATTAATCGTGTTTCGGTGTGCATTATTCAGGCAAAAATCATTTTTGGGGATTCTACTCTACAATCTTTATTGAGTACCTGTTTGCCACTAGTATATACAAATGATTAAGCAATATTGAAAGTCGTACATGTAGTCTCCACACTAGTGATGCACAAAGTACAGGACTACTTTCAATTATGCACATTCAATATTTGTGCATAAAACTAGTCCTAAGCCAATTAATGTTGCTAGACAGAACTGGAGTACTCTTCCATCTACGGTTATTCTTTATGCAAATTAGTTTGATCAGAATTAAGATTTATTAATTAATCTACTTTTTAAGGCCTGATCAAAGGGTGTGTGTGCACTTTGGACTTTTGTAGAGAAATTAAGTTATGGCAATTACTTATTGCAATAGATCGAGGTTAATGTTGTCATCCGAGTTCCAAATTAAATGCGGAACTTTTGTTCCATGGGTGGAGCTTGGTCAATTCATGCATGCACTACCTCTCAAGGCAAGCTATTCTTGACTGGGATAGTGGCTTATATAGGGCTACGTGTTTAATTAATCGTCTATATATTGGCCACGGACTCTACTGAATATTCAATATATAATTAGCTAGGCCCAGCTGGACTTCATACGATTGATTATATATACATACATCATACACACGCACATGTGTATATATATATATATATATATATATATATAAAGGGAGGGATTCATAGTTACATGCAGTTGACTGTAGCCATGATCAGTTCGTCGAATCGTATTTGTTCATTCATCCCTTAAACTGTTTGATGGACTTGTTGGTTATAAGCCTATAATCAACTATCTTTGTGCATGGATATTTTTCTTTATATAAATATACTTGAGTTATGAAGGATAGCTAGGTTTCGAGACATTCCTTCCTGTTGACCCAGCTTCATCACATGCAACAGCTTCTCTTACTTAATTAGCTAGATAGAAGCATGCAACTAACTAGCTCAATTTAATTATTTATGCAGATACTTTTTAGCAGATGAGAACAGAAAGCAAGAATGTAGATGCAGGAAAGCCACTGCGCTCAAGTGGAGTGATATATGAGAACACATGAGATTAGAGCCCACCATTTTCTCTTTCAACTATACACACATCCCTCTCTCTCTGTCCTCTCTATACTCTTAATTTATATATACGTATAAACAGCATAACACATGCAAATGCCTTGGTTTGGTCAATTTGGTTGAGGTTAACTGATCATGAGGATGATGGGACTATCAACTACATATACATAATACTAGTAATTAATATATATATATATATATATATATATATATACACGTATCTGAATATATACACACACATACATGCATGTAAATCAGCTTCCTAACTGTCAACATAAGAAGAGTCCTGGAACTGAAGGTGTTGGACCACCGAGTTAGGCATCTTTTCAGATGTTGCATTAACACTTTTGGGAAAGCCATCTTCAAACTTACATTTATTAATAATATACAATAGGTGGTCGTCCTTTTCTTCTTCTTATAATTATGCTCCTCTTTATTTATTTCTGTGTGTACACACATATTATACATTAGACAACCATTTATTAATTTATTTATTTATGTTAGATTTAAGGTTGGATATCACAACTAATTACAAAGAAATTAAAGAACCGAAAAAATAAAAGAATACACAAGTTTACAGGTTAACCAATTTAACTAATCTCTTTCATGTCGATGTATTCATTTAATGATCTGTTCTCTACTATACGATTGAATAATTCAAACAATACTTTTATAGTCACTAGAAATCATAGTTCTTATAACATGTGCTTAATCTCATGAAACTCAATACATTAATCAAACTCAAGACCGGACTTCTAATATTTTTTCAAGTCCAAATACACATTACACTTGGCTTCCAGTGACGCCCCCTTGCAACCCATGTCAGCTCATCGGCGAGCTAATTATTAGCTGCTCACTTCCCGAGGAGAGATATCCCGACAAGATTATGAGTCAATTCCAACAATTTATTTATACAAAACAAGCTTTTTGTAATCATGAAATGATAATATATTACTTAGTTTGTTTTCTTTAACTGTTTTTCTAGAATTAGTTAATGAAACAGTTTTAAGTCGTCAGGCTATATATCAAACAAATAACTCTATCACCATATTATTAATACTGTGTTACCAATTATATATATCATGTCTCTATTCAAACAAACAAGTCTTTTTGGGTTTCTTTCGTAAAGGTTATTACCTTCTTATTAATAAAAATCCTTTCCTGATATATATAAAAAATCTTTACTCAAATAGGGTAAAATAAATATAATAATAATAATAATAATTGAAACAAATCGGCTTGCTTAATTAGTGTCCCTATCTTCGGACCTCCCTCTCTCCATTATGAGATAATACCACCAGCCTTCATGTCTTCACCTCCGACAACCCATGCGTAACAATCCGAGTCAAATTTCGGGCCAAATTCTAAGTCCGAATCTAATCAAAATTCATCCAAATTATCTTCTTGGATCATCTTAGTCCACCACAGGCTTACTCAAAAAGTCGTGACTGAATGTACTATTGTTAGTTACTTAATTCCTTAAATACAGACAGAATTTTCATATATCTTTCGATGTGTGACTGGGGTGTTATAATAATAAAACAACATATCCATTTTGTTAAGAAAGAAAAAAAAACAGAGAGATGAGGGAGGGTTGAAACTATCAAGTCTATTAAATTCCTCTATCCAATGAATATCATTTAAAAAAGTATAAATACAAGCACTGAGGAATTTTTTTTGAGAGTATTTCTTTTTCTCATTTTAGACGTGAAGGTAACATGATAGTTTCTGGATTTTATTGTCAGTACTCTTGTAATTGACAATTTATATATATATATATATATATATATATATATATATATATATATATGGAATTTCTTCCATAACAATTGGTTCTTTATGAAGAGATCTTGTCTGTTGCCCTTTTTGACTAGTTGATAAATTTATTGGAAGGTTTGAGATTGAAACATAAATATACTAAATTCTAAGATAACTTGTCTTACTTTTTATTTTAATATGAGAACCCACATAATAACAACGTATTGTCGGTTTGTTTAAATAAAAATGAATATTTATTATTAAAATAATCCTACCGAAAGACCGTGACATCTTCCAAGACCACTTGCTTCTTCGTAAATATTACTATTTACTTAACGTAAAGCAATCAACATACTTGCATACAAAATGCCACGATCTGAAATTGTTGTGTTTTTTTTATTCGAATCTTTAAGGTCTGCACAAGAGGATTACCACTGGTACTACACATTGTCGAATTACCATTTCGCAAACAAAATGGTATCAAATGTACTCATGTGTACAAAGTAGTTGGTTAATAATTTTTAATATTAAAGGACATTATAAAATTAAAATATTTTAAAACTAAACATACCGCAACTTTAACGAATTCTCGAAAGTACATTTCATGTAACTTAATATACTTAGTGTCATTATAGTGCGAATTCAATTATGGTATCATCCAATCTTCAACTGCGAATAGAATAAAGACAAAATGGTGTTGATTGATGTACACACACTGGCGTTTAATATGTATTTGCATTCGTGTAAAGGTGGACCAACATCTTGGTTAACATACGGATCGCAAAAAACTCCATGCAAGATTCACGTTAGTGCGATTATAAGACCCAAATTTTTTTAAATAAAAAGAAATTTCCTTTATTTATTATTTTGAAATAGTAAGTATTGATTTGATTAATGTGGATAGTTAAAGGGTTAAATACGCAAATATTTCAAAATAAGCATGGTTATAAAATATTCATTGTTGTCGGAATATTCGTTTGGTGCGTGGAATATTAAATGCTTTGTCGGGAATATTAAATGCGACGTAGCAGACCGTAATGTAGGCCCCATAACGAAAAGCGATTGGATGAGGAAAGCAACGAATATAAGTTGGTTAAAAATAACGGTATAGTTATTCAAGATTAAGGCATTGGAATACTTCGGTGGTTAAAATCTGATGTCTGCGTGGTTCTTGATGTAAAGCGGTATTACCAGATTTGCATGCAGATTGTTGAATTATTGATCCTTACGTGAAGAAGGCTTCTCGATAATTTTCATAGTAATTCTTGTTCAATATTTTATTTTATTGATTCAATAATTCTTTGTGACCGATATTTTATATTATTGTTGTTCAATAATTGTCATTTCACAAGATTTCCCATTATCGGATCGATAATTCATATTATTTGAATAATATTATTAGATAACATTATTGGCGAATGTCTAGAAAGTTACATACAGGAGAGGTTTGGTCACCTAATTGCTAGGCCAAGAAGAGAGAGATCGCTTATTGGAAGCCCTCTTTCTCGAGAATCTACCTCATTATCATAATTGTGATTACATAATATTATTTGTGCGTAATTAATTATTGATTCATATGATAAGGAAATATTTATTTTATATGAATATAAATGATGGATTTATTTATGTGGTTATTAATGAAGAAATTATTCTTTGAGATGTTTTATTTTGTTTGGATTGGAGGTATTAAAAGATCAAATCGGTTATTATTACGAACTTTATTGTGTGAGTTATAATATTTAATCCGACCGTTGGATCGTTGTAATTTTTGGATATGTTATACATATATAAAGTTGAGTATATGTCTACAAATTTTGAGCAATTAAAAATGAATCGAATGATTTGTTATAAATTTTAAGAGGTGTCGATTCGTAAATTAGGGTTATAATTGATTTTGGTAGAAAATTCTAGAATTGAGTGGGCCCCACTTGTGGTTGGTGAAAAAATGTTGAATTTTATTTCAAATGTGGTGGGTGTGATAAGTAGCGAAGTAAAAGCCATCGTGAGTGTCGTCTGTCTGCTTGGTAATTTAACATTTTCCTATAAATAGAAATTTAAGTTAGAATTGAAAATCACACCGTAAACAAAGTTTTCTCTCTTTCTCTCAGTATATTATTGAGTGTATTTTGTGAGTATTTAGATCTTTTGAGAGTTCTTTGTTCAATCTGAGTTTCATTCAAAGATCACTTCCGATCTTTCCTTCAATCTTGATTCTTTGAGTGAAGGGATATTATTTTTTTTCGTAATGATATTATTTCTTCATATCATTATCTTTGAAATGTTGATCTGAAGTTTTATCAAATTTGGAACTTTTTCATATGGGTTCTTATTCATGAGTTCTTATTCACGAAGTTCTTATTAAGCGAGTTCTTATTCACGAAAGTCTTATTCATGAGTTCTTTATTCACGAGTTCTTATTCACGAAAGACTATTCATGAAGCGTGAAGATGTTTTTTGTGGAATTTATATCTTTTGGTGTCGGGTTTCTTATTCACGATACTCTGGACTATTCATTATCTGACTCTTATTCAAGAAAAATAAAATTTCTTCTTTTAAATTCAAAATATCTATTCGGATACTAGCTTTGATTGTATCCATGTTTTGATCATTCTTGAATTTTACACCACTATGATTATTTTTGAGGTATTGTTGGACGTGGATAAAACAAAGTCTGAATCCTTAATCCTTAATCCTTGTCGTTTTGTTTATTTGGATTCGTTCTTTAAAAATATTTTCATCATCCTCGGTCTTAAATGATGATATTATTGAATATCTTTGGCGCGTAGTGCAAAGATGAATGATTTCTGAAGAATATCTTTGGCGCATAGTGGTCACGAAGATGAAGCGGTGTTTAAATGAACATGGCGATGGATTGATGAATATCTTTTGGCCTTTAGTGCAAAGATGAGCAGTGTTGAGATGAACATGGCCGATTGATGAATATCTTTGGCGCGTGAGTGCGAAGATGAATATTTGATTTGAGATGAATATTGATTGATGTTCTACGAGGATAAAATATTGATGATGGTATTAAATTCATAGATTATAGTAGATTTCATTCTCTACG